>JAZKJV010011809.1:600000-971839 GCA_037367405.1 Ottelia alismoides | reverse complement strand
TCCGTCTTTTTGGGGTTCAGTCGACTCTTTACAAATCTCTTAAGATCGAGCACATATTCTATGGCTTTGATCAATGGAAGCTCTATGATCAGACTCTTGCAAAATGCTTCCATTCCAGAATTGTCCAAGTTTTTTGAATTTTCAATTTTTTCAGTTTTTTGGTATTTTCTGTATTATGGTCAGTCGGGGGGTCAGAGGTCAACGGTGGATGTGCTTGATTGTGATGATCCAGTGGTTTGCATGGTGGTGGCCTCACTTCCTCTGAATTCTGCATAGACTGGATGAGATCGTATATTCTCTTAGTTAAAGTGTCTGCTCTATGATTAATCCAAGCAATCTCATCCTCAAACATCTCATGACTAGTGATTGAATAATCGTTCTCCACGTATCGTGATTCTAGCATGTAACCTCGAGTGGAGTATTGATTGTTCATCATCATTATGATCTGGTCATGAGTTATATTTCCTTGACTTTGGTTTTCTCGTGGATCGTCGAATAAAAAATGATTGTACTCAAGAAGATGGTCATCCTGAGAAGGGGATGGTTCAAGAGGCTATGAGATCATAGTAACCGAAAATCGTGTTCAACTATCAATATCAGTCACTTTATTGTTCATCCTCAATTCTGATCTCTCTCTCATGTCCATAAGATTGTCAGAATGTGAGAGAGGGCTATTCCAAGAAGAAGTGTGGTCATAGGGTGTGATGTATGGGAGAGAAGAGAATGATTACTGAGGAGAACTTGATTTGAAGATCAGGTTCCCCTGAAGAGTGTGAGAAGAAGGATATCGGGACATGGTTGTGGAGATTGGGAAAGATGACCACTATGCCGACATCTTCTCAAGAGGGATGGAATGATCAGTGAACCATGATTTGCTTGCGATTGCAAGGTCTTTGACGTACACAAATCAAACACAAAACAAACACGTTGATTCACCCACTCAACACTGGTGAGGCATGTTAAGGTTCGGCCGCTTATCTTTTCAGTTTTAATTCAATGACAAACCAATCTTGAAAATTAAGCAGAGTTGTTAGGTGCCGATTTATTTCACAAAGATTGTCCCGAGTTTATACAACTAGTTGCACCTACTTTCAGCCAGTATATGTGTAAGTACAGACCGTTTAAATGGCTACCCATCTTACTTGAGGACAGAGCCTTCCTCAGTGTCCTATAAACCACCTACTCTGCTAAGAGTAGTCGGACCGTGAAACGGCTACCCGAGACCCTCACTGAAAAGTAGCTAATTGTTTTTAAAATCAGTAGACTGAGTGAAATTTCTCAATTTGGGCTCTGTCCTAACTGTGCGTTCTGGTCCTTACAAACAATGAGTGGGTTCCTCTCCACCAGACACAGGTTGATTTTATGCCAGTTTTCTTTACAGCCGCCTTGATTAGTAGTCCCAGTTTTAAATTGAGGTTATCACTGAAGTTTAAATGAGCACAAAAATTCACGCCTAACAAGCAGTCCCAATTCCTTTAAATCCTAAGTTGTAAAACTTGAGAAAGGAGAATCGAAAAAGCCAATGCAAACGTAAATCAATGATGCATGCTTAAGAGAAAGACTTACAGTGAATCCTCGCGTTCTTCATGCGGGATGCAGTACAAGGAATTGAAATTTACACTAGATGATATGCACAGATTAAAAACGCCCTAAGCAGATAGTTTTATTAGAGGGAAGAATCAAATTCAATTTTTGGCTAATGTTGAACGATCAATAGTGTGTTTAATTAGTGAAAGTGTGGCCTAAGAATTACGGGCACAATCAATGGTAGACACGCAAGCGTATATGTGCCTAAGTCCTACGCCACTCAAGTCGGGTCCCAACCACACAGAAGGGGATAAAACAAACCCGACACACCACAGAAATGTTCAGTTTGATTATTACAAGGGTTCAAAGAGAGGGACCTTAAGAATAATGCATAAATTTAAACCTAGACTAAGCTCTCTCTCACAAAATAAAATAAAAATCAGTCTTCTTTGCAGGTCCTTGATTTATATCCAAAATTAGCTCCGAGTATTCTGCGAAGAGAGAAAGTGCGGTTAGAATTAGAAGAAGAAAAAAATACAAAAGGGAAAAAATGCAAAAGTAGAGAAAAAATGACACAAAAATTAATATCACAAAAATTAATTACAAAAAATGATTTAAAACCCTAAAAATTCATTATTCCACGGCAATGGCGCCATTTGATGAGCGCAAAATCTACCTCTTTAATTATCTAAAATTGTCGTAGTATATGAGGCAAATTCGGTTCAGCAAAATACCACAATCTTTGAATGTTGTGGAATATTTTTACTTGGCAAGTCTACCATGGTCAAACACAAGGAACAGTAATTCTTAGTTGTGTGGTCTTAAATCAAATTAAATAATTAACTAATTGTTAATATAATTTCTGTGTCAGAAAATAAAGAGAAAATATGATGATGCAGATGTGAAGAAATAGACAGGGAGAATAAAGCACCAGATCTATGATTTATGAAGTTCAATCCTCAAACAAATTTATTAATTAACCCTCAAATACTATCACAGATCGAATAATTTCAATAAATATTTATCAAGATAAGAGCCAAGCTGTGGGGTATAAAATCAATCACCGACTAATAACCCTGCAAATAAAGAGATCAACAGTAATTTTCATGGAGATCTGACCCCTTATCTTTCCTGTGATTTAATCCTGAAAGAGTGATCGATAATAACAAGGAAATAACTCAACTATTTATTCTTGAACATGCTCCTGCATTAGATAAATTTTTCTCAAATTAATCAGTACAAAATGTCAGAGGGGCCCTGTAAAAAAATAAAGTTTTTCTCTCAAAAGGTCCTGAAGGGGCTTATCTGTAATTTATAAAAGTTAGAGGGGCCTTTCTGCAATTTACCCCAGGCAGGGGTATCTTTGCTAATTCTGAAAATGCCAGGGGCCTTGATCCAATTTTCACCAAGTCCACGTGCGTAGCACGTGCGCCCGGAGGCTCGGTGGAGGCGGCTGAGGCTTGGGCGGCCGAGCCTGTGGTTCGGGCCTGGGCCTAAGGCTCAGAGCTCCGAACCAGAGGCTCGATGATGGAGCAGAGGCTCGGTATGAGGCCAAGGTTCGGACGGACTGAGCCTCCACACGGCTGGGAATACACGGATCGGGAATGCCGAGCCTGGTGGTGTGGGGGCTGCTGACGTGGAGGCTTGTGGACCGTTGGATCAAGGGTCGCATGCCCGATCCGACGGCAACTGTGCATTGCTAGCCTGGGGCGGTCGAAGCGGGCGGCGGTGGCGGCACCTCTACGCAGTGGAGGCTGAAGCGGAGGGGCAGTCGAAGCGACGGGGGGGGGGGGGGGGTCGGTTGGTTGGACCTTGGCCGGTCGACACACGACTGACGGAGGAGGCTAAGGCAGAGGCACCATGCAGGCGGGCGAGGTAGAGCAGGGTTTCGTGCACGGGCGAACGACGTAGGGCGGCAGATCTTTGGCCGGTCGACACACTACCGGCGGAGGAGGTCGAGGGGGGGGGGGCATGGCAGAGCGGCGGTCGCCGGTCCGCTACTGCGAGGAGGAGCTGAAGCCCCGTGTTCCTGCAAGTTGTTAGGTAAAACACGATGGAAAAGGGGGAAATAAATTGCCAAGGTCTGGAGTGGTGATGGCCGCCTCCTGTCATCGCTCGAGCCGTTTGGCGAGGCGGCGAGCTCAGCAGCTCGGTGAGGTTGCAACAGAGCTTGGAGCTCTGGATGATGCCACGAAAAAAGCAGCTAGCCATTGTCACCGGCCGCGCAAAGGGGAAGGGCAGATGCCTGAAATGGCTGGAGCGGCGGGCTTTTATAGGTGCGAGGGTGGCGTTACACACACACGACGGTTACGAGGGGAAGTGGAGGAGGAATGATGGCGGCGAGCAACGACCGCGACGAATGGGGGGATGGCGTTACAGGAGGAGGACCGACGCAACGGCAAGGAAGAGAGGGGGAAGCGGGTCACGTACCCTGCGCGTAACCACGGAGGAGGAGAGGTCACGTGCACGGCACGTGACCCAGGGAAGGAGAGCGAAGCGAGGCAGGTGGGGGTGCCAAGTTGCTTGCCCAGGAGCTGCCACGTGGCACCCCAAAATAATTTCAAAATTTAAAGAGAAAGAAAAATAGAAAATAAATAGAAGAATACCTCGAATCGAAAATGTTCCTTCACGAAAGTTCTTCGTCTCGACGAGATCTACAACTTTCATGGAAGACTCGGGAGCAAAAGAGGACACCTATGCAAAGTGGTATTTTTGGTGGTTCTCCGAGTGTATAGAAAACCGGGTTTTGGGGGTTTTGTAATTTTTTGGTGGTTTTAGAGAGGATAAAAATCTAGAAAAATTACGATAAAATACAAGGAAATTAATTACATACTAATCTGATTTTTTGGATTTTTAATAAATAAGAAAATAGGAAAATAAAATAGAAGTAAGAAAACACAATTTTTGTACAGACTCACAACGGATACTAGGACTCAGTTAGTTTCTTTGATTTCAGTTTTAATCTAGATTTGGATTTTTGTGTTGTTTAATAAAACTTTCATCAAAGAACACAAATGAAGAAGGAATAAAATTAAAAGGGTTAATTATGCACATAAAAACTCAGGTCAAAAATAGCAAAAAGTCAAAATGCGCAAAAGAGGCCCAAAATCCAACTTTCAGAAATGAGCTCTGAATTTTACGAAATTGGTCTTGTTTTGAAGGTATTTGAAAATGGAGTACTTTAAAAGTGAGTATACCAAAATCGGACACTGTATGTGGGAGATATGCTTGTTTTAGTCTGTTAGATGTGAAATCTGGATTTGGGATTATTTGACACTTATTGGAGTTAGTAAATTTTTTGTATTTTTTATTTAATCTTGTTAGTAATATCTACACAATGAAGTGGATTGGGGTCAATCGGAGTTAGGATAAATTTACTAAAATATGAGAAGTTATCGGCTTTTTGGGCTAATTTACACTTGGGATTTTTAATGCAATTATGCATGATGAAATGCAAATATTATTCACACATGTATGAATGCTAATAATGCTCTATTAATGAATAAATGCATGTGAATCTTGGGGAACAGAGCCTAATTGACCAATTTTAGCATGATGAATACGGGATTCATCAATGCTTAAGAAGAAGACTTACAGCGATTCCTCGCATTTTTCATGTGGGATGCAATACAAAGAATTAAAATTACATTAAATGATATACACAGATGAAATAACCCTAAGCAGTTTGTTATATTAGAAGGAAAGAATTGATTTAGAAATTTGGCTAAGTTGAACGATCTACCAGTGCATGTAATTAGTGAAAGTGTGGCCTAAGAATTACGAGCACAATCAATGATAAACAAGCAAGCGTATATGTACCTAATTCCTACGCCGCTCAAGTTGGGTCACAACCACACAGAAGGGGTTGGAAAAACCCCGACACACTATAGAAAAGTTCAATCTTGAATATTACAAGGGTTCAGAGAGAGGGACCCTGATAATAATGTAGGAAATTTAACTAACTAACTAACTCTCTCTCTCATAAAAAAAATAAAAATTCAATCGTTACAGATCCTTGAATTATGTCCAAAAAAATCGCTCCGCAAAATCTGCAAATATAGAAGATGCAGTTAGTATCAGAAGTGAGAGAAAAAATGCAAAATAAAATAAAAATCAAATAAAAAATTTAACATAGAAATTAATTTTACAAAAATAATTACAAAAAATAATTTAAATCCCTAAATATAAGTCGTTCCTCGACAACAACGCCATTTTATGAACACAAAATTCACCTCTTTAATAATAATGAATTGAAGTATAGGTGGTGAAAAACAATTCAACAAAAACCACAATCTTTGAATGTTGTGGAGTATTTTTAACTTGACAAGTCTACGAAGGTCGAACACAGAGAACGATGCTTTTTAGTTGATTGGTCTTAAATTAATTTAAAATAATTAATTAAATGCTAGATTAATCTCTGTGTCAGGAAATTAAAATGCAATGCAATGATGAAGATGCAAAGAAATAAAAAGAGATAATGAAGCACTAGATCTGTGTTTTATAAGATTCAACCCTCAATTAAATAAATCACTTAATCCGCAAAAATCATCACAAATCGAAAGAGGTTAAATCTAAAAATACTTATCAATTAGAGCTCAAGCTTGCACGTGACCACAATGAATCAATTATAATGTCAAGCTACTCCATACAGTATTATTCCACAAATAAAAGATTCTTCAACAATAAGGAAGTTAGGGAATAAACTAATCCAACGTCCTTTACATAGTCCATGCAAAAAGATCAAATTACTTGAACTGAAAATCACAGATCTATTCCAATAATGATCACGTGATCGCAATAAAGATATTTCTCAATTTGAATTCAAGAACCAAATTTACAATATCATTACAAATATGGTGCTAAATTTTGCCTAGATTATCTCCTGTAATAAAAAAATTTTCAATCAATCTAATCATGTTTAAATATCTTCACATAAATCCCTGCAAATGAAGCCAAGAATTTCTCCTTATAAAATAATACAGATATGTCCAGAAGTAGCTGCATAAATAAAATCATTCCTCAAATAATAAACAATAATATTACACTTCAAATTAGTCCATAAAACATATAATATGATAGAGCATAGAAATATTATGCGCTAGAAACGGAGTTCGTATGAAAAAGTAATGTTAATTTGAAATGTCAGGGACTAAAATGCAATAAAAATAAATAATTCCTTTTCAAACTACCCATGGAAGTACTTATCTGCAAATATCAAAACTTCTATGGGGCTTTCTGCAATTTCACCATGTAGCATGCGTAGAGCACATACCTTGGCTGATAGGGAACTTGATTGTAATTTCAAGGACTACAGAGGGCGTAGCGTAATTTTCCCACGCAGCACGTGCCCTTGCACGTGAGCAGAGAGGCTCGGGACTCAGGCCTGTGGATGGGATGCCCGAGGCTGAGGCTCAGATGGCTGAGCCTACGTGGCAGTGAAAGGAGGCTAGGCGCAGGTTCGGGGGTCCGAACCTCGAGGTGCGGACCGAGGTGAAGGCTCGGAGGTTCGAGGTTTGCCATGGCTTTGGAAGGCAGTCAGGAGACCCGAGCATCGAGGCTGGGGTCGAGGCTCGGGACAAAACATGTGGCGCACGTTGGTCCGTAGGATCAAGGGCAATCCCTTGATCCATGGAGTCGGGCGAAGGGCCTCCGCTGTGGTGCGGAGGGGCGCTGGTCGTGCGGGCTAGGCGACGAGATGCAGGCGGTGTTGCTGGCGACTTGAGGTGCGGTCAGGCTGAGGGCGACAGCGATGGCTAGGCGCGGGGGTCGACGAGGGAGCGATGGACGTCGGTTGGAGGTGTAGTGTTGTTCTACTTGCAAGTAAACCTGAGAAGCACAAAATGGGAAGGAGCAGATCTCCAGATGCGAGGGACACGATGGATCAGAGCGGAGCTTAGACCTTTGCAAGTTCAGAGAGGGTAGGTCTAAGGGTTGATGGAGCATAGATATGATCGAAGAGACGGAGCTATGGTGTGGAAGGTGGGATGGGGAGGTTGTCAGATCTCCTAGGAAGGTGACAATAGCTCCTTGGTCCTTTCTCAAGGGTCTAGCGAGGGGGGCCCGAGCTCTACCATTGGATGCAACAGCTACTCGGGCAGGAGATGGCTGAGGATCTCACCGTTCTCTTCTCGTCTTCGCCGGTGCAGAAGCCCTACGCACCTGTCTCCTACGAGGATAGCGACTAGAGAGGAAGGTTTGGAAATGGTGGATAGGGGAGATGGCCAATGATGGCTGGGTTTTATAGGAGGAGGCGATGTAATTGCTAGAGAGGGAGGAGGTTATGAGATTGGCGCTGGGGGTCGCAATGCCTGGGAGCGGGGGTGGTGATGGGCGTTACGAAGGCAGAGGTGCAACAGCCAGGGGGAGCGGGCTAATGACAGTTGCAGGGAAGGAGAGGGTGACATGGGTTACGTGCGGAGCACGTGACCCGAGGTGGGCAGAAGAGAGAGAAATGAGGTGCCGCGTGGCACGCCTGGGGCCTGCCACGTGTCACCCCAAAAAATTTCAAAATATAAAGAGGGAGAAAAATAGAAAAGAAATACAATGACACCTCAGATCGAAAAGTTTCCTTCACAAAAGTTGTTTGTCTTGACAAGATCTACAACTTTCATGAAGGACCTAGAGCAAAAGAGGTCATCTATGCGAAGTGGCTTTTTTGGTGGTTCTCCTTGTGTATAGAAGACCAGCTTCTTGGGATTTTGTAATTTTTTGGTGGTTTTAAAAGAGGACAAAAGTTATAGAAAAAATACAATAAAATACAAGGAAATTAATTACACATTAATCTATTTTTTTGGAATTTTAATAAATAAGAAAATAGAGGAATAAAATAGAAGTACGAAATATAAGAAATTTGTACAGACTCACAACAGACACTCGGACATAGTCAGTTTCTTTGATTTCAGTCTTGATATAGATTTGGATTTTTATGACGCTTAGTAAAAATTTCATCAAAGAATACAAATGAATAAGAAATAAAATTAAAGGGTTAATTATGTACAACAAAACTCAGGTAAAAAATAGAAAAAAGTGAAAATGGGCAAAAGAGGCCCAAAACCCATTTTTCACATATGAGCTCTGAATTTTTTGAAATTGGTCTTGTTTTGAAGGTATTTGAAAATGGAGTACTTTAAAAGTGAGTAGAGAAAATCGAACATTATATGAGGAAGATATGTGTGTTTTAGTCCGTCAGATGTGAAATTAGATTTTAGGTTTGTTTGACATTTATTTGAGTTAGTAAATTTTTTGTATTTTTATTTAATCTTGTTAGTAATATCTACACAATAGAGGTGGTTTCAGGTCAATTCGAGTTAGGATGAATTAATTAAAAACTGTGGAAGTTAGCTACTTTGTGGGCCAATTTAAACTTGGGATTTTTAACGCAAATATGCATGGTGAAATGCAAATATTATTTACACATGCATGCATGCTAATGATGCTCTATTAGTTAGTAAATGCATATGGATTTTGTTGAACAGAGCCTAATTGACCAATTTTGGCATGATGAATACGAGATTCATCATAGGTCTAGAAGGGGGCTCCTCCCCCTTCGAGCTCGCCTGCAACAAGAAGGTGACAAAGCTACTGAAGGTCAATGGTGAAGAACTACTAGGATTCCTAGGAGCGGCTGATGTTCTTGAAGTGGGTTTGCTGATACACTCAAATTGGTGTATAACCGAAGATGCCCTCGCTCCAGATGAAATATTGATCTACAAAGAAGATTGAAAGACTTGATTCAAGTTGAATCGTTCAAAAAATGATGACAATTCTTGCATAGCACAATGGGTTCCAAAAACTTGAATTTCCAGATCAATTTGTTATCAAAATTAAGTCGAATTAAAAGGTGATTGTGATTGTGGATGAATGAAGATGATTAAGGTATCTTGAGATGGTATTAGCAACTCTAATTGGGCAAAAATTTAAGGAAAAAGGAAATGGGGTAGATGAGTTACATGCGAGGGTTTATGACCCTCAAGTCTTCGCTCGACGACTAATATTGCTGGAGCTACACGCAATTGATTGCGGCAATGTAAGGCGGTGCTCCGCCTTGGAAGCACTCCCTTGACATCCTTCTTCCACGTGGGGCTACCCTGGGTGCTGTCACCACCGGCAACGGGTGAAGTGCTTGCAAGCGGCGAAGATAAGGTGGTTTAGAACTGGAGTTCGAGAGTTAGTTTGTTTGAAGGGGCGATGTTAACTGAATTAAATAGGAGAAACAAAGAGGTTTTGGAGAGATCTAATGGTTGGCGTGTTATTATGTTGTTAGGTCAAGATATTAGAGGGTTCAGATCGAGTTTTGTATGCGAGATGAAATGGAGTTAATTAGTCGAAGTCAGGTGGTTCAAACAGAACAACCATATGCTTCTTAAGGAAGGAGGCTTGTGGTGCTGACAAGTGTTAGCACGATATTAAGCCATTTATTCCTTATAAATTAGATATTAAATAATAAATAGCATTATTTTAAATAAGTATAAAATAAAAATTTCATATAATTAATTTATCTAAATTATAATATATTATAGCTATATAAATTATGTATATTCTGAGATATAAATAAAATATTAATAAGTAAATATATAATATACTTGATAAATAGCTTTTATATTTTTAATTATATTATTTAGAAAATAAGTTATCATTTTTATATTTTATTGCTAAGTATAATAATAAATTGTGGTTGTGTGTTTTTTTATAGATTTTAATAAATTTGTTTACATAGACTAATAAATACACATATATAGTCTATAGTGCAAATTCATTTATTTTTTAGTGTTTTTTATTTCTTAAAAATATTAAATAAGTTTTATATTTTTAGTTTTATTTTATAAATAAACTACAAGATCATGAAAATAATAAAAATTGTAAAATCAATTATTCTATAAAGAATATGTACAAAATAAAATAAATAGCCCAAAACAGTTGTCATTAGATCCCAAAACCGACTTTTTGCAAACAGACTCCAATTTTAACGAAAATACCTCATAAATTAGATAATATTATTTTAAGAACATTAAAGATGAGTAAAGTGAGATTGGAGTTCGTATGAAGAAGTTATGAGGTTAAAAAATTGGGAAATTGATAATTTGTAATGCAGATTTCTTAGGATATATACAGGTTGGAATTTTTTTAATGATTTCTTATTTTTATATACATTTTTAAATCTCAATGGAAAAGAGTTTGGTGAAAAATATCTACACATGAATTAGCTAAAATTAGGTGAGGACTTAGTAAATAAAATAAGTAAATGAAATTAGTGTATGATGTACAATATTAATTATTTTTATATTTTCTTCATTATATCCCCCTACTTTTTTGTTTGTTGACCAATCCATGCTCACTTGATATCAAGGGTGAGGTTATATAAATATATCTTATAGCCATATTTATATTTAATTAGTCATGTTGTACACACACACACACACACACACACACACATATATATATATATATACACACACAGTCTGCCATTCTTTTCTTCTTTCTTTTCAGTCTTTGGTTTATTTACAAGTTTTTAATGCATAAAAATGCATTTTTATTTATGAATGGTATTTTTATATAAAAAAAGAATTGATGTATATTTTCATGTATTTGTTAAGGATTTTAAGATAAAATGCGATAGAAATGTTAATGAATCATGTATTCATAAACCCCCTACACTTAAACTTTAATAGTGCATTAGTAAACACTTATTTGAAGAATAAGGAAAAAAGAAAGTTAGAATGAATTTGTTTTCTTAAACCAATTCATGAGAACAAACAAAGGACAGAGCTTGATCGGGCCTTAAAATAAGCATTTTGACAAAGCCTTAACTAGAAGTAGGATTTTAGTCTCAAATGTCCTCAAGTTCTATAAATCCTTATTCAGGTTTACCTCAATAGTCAGCTCAGATCCACTTATCCATATAGCTAAATCTTTTAACCTTTAATTCAATTTTTATATTATGTGAATTGTGTTAGCTCTTCCTGCTTAAAGAAGTGAAGAGACCATCCCCTCTAATTATACACTACCACTGGTTCCTCATCTAGATACTTTTTCCTCGAGGAGGGGGGCATTTCCTTCTAAGTTTAGGTCATGTTGTGTCCACAATCGATTAGAGGAAAGAAGGTAGAAGAATGAGAAAAGAACTAGAGTGTGACTAGTGTAGTCACATCTGCTCGTGAAGCTCAGCCAGTGTAGCCAAGTCTCCACTAAGATGTGCATGCTTTTTGGAAGCTTAGACCATTGTGGTCATATATATATTTGGTGGTTGTCTTCTGTTTGGTAGAATTTCTAGTGTTGTTGCTTGCACTGCAAGAATCTTTTTGTATCCTGACAAATATAGCATATTTTTTCCGTCCTTTTTTGGGGTCTTTGAAAAATTGTGCCAGCAGATCCATCCCTCATTCAAAGCTTTATTTCAACCCCAAAACTCTCGTCTTTAGACATTCGCTCCACTAGACAATGATGAAAATGCATCACTAAAATGAACCACCTTTCACAACCCCATGCAAGTCGAGCTAAGTGCAAAGTGCATGCATCCAAAATTGGTCCACTGTTGAAGAGTTAAACGGATGACACCAAGTGTTATACTTAGGCAAGTTTAAGTTGAATTCTGAACATGGTCTCATGGAACCCAAAGTTTTAAGTAAAAAACATGAAGAGTCTAAATTCTAGTTTCTAGTTGTGCTCCTTACAATGAAAGTCAAAGGCCATAATCAAGCTCCATTCTTTAGAATATTCCCAATATTTAGTTCGAGAAATCAAACTTATTCTGAAAAATGCTAATGCAAATGCAGCGATATTTTTTATGAAGTATAATTTTCTGAATTTTACTCATTTTTATGTATTTAAAAGAATTTGTAGTTTTTATGGATCTTAAGACTTTTTATTTTTTTATGGATTTTTCAATTTTTATAAACAAGCATATTTACAATTATTTACAAGATAAGTTACCAATATTTAATTTTATATTAAATGCCTAACATATTTTATAAATTTTATATACAAAGATTTTAAAAATTAAGTTATTTACACATATTTTAATAAATAGAATTTTAAATGAGTATACACTTTTAAATACAAATTTTAAAAAAGGATTTTAAATAAGAAATTTAATAAAAATTTTACATATAATTTACTTATTTACAAAGCTTTTATAAATACTTATAAATAACATTTAAATAAATTTAACCCTTACCCATTTTTTATGGATTTTATAGATGTATAAATACATAAAAGTAGAAGTTGTGGAGAAAAGTGTATATATATAATATACGTACCCCCATACTTTGCTTGTGCTATGTACTCATAGTACCAAAAAGAGAAAAAGGAGGACATAATTTGAACTAAGTAAATGTGGGTGAAATGAACAAAAGAATAGAAGTTAGTTGCCCCCTATACTTACGATATAATCATAGTAAGTACAGTGGAAGGAAAAAATGAGGTGATCGAGGTAAAAGAATATACAAATGAAAGAAAGAAGACAAGAAGAAACGAAATCAACAAAATCACTTGGTCCCTTCTATACTTAGGATCAAGCATCCCAAGTATAGAAAAAAATGCTGCCAAAACTTAGGGATGAGTGATTGGTGTAAAATAAAGGAACATCAAGAGAAAAGTAAAAAATAACAGAATATGAAAATGAAAATCAACAGACAATCGGTGCCCCTATACTTAGGATATAGTATCTTAAGTATAAAGATGAGAAAAAAATGGAGACGACTGGGATCTAAGAAGAATATACAAGTGATGGTGTACTCTATAAAATGAATGGCTCAAAGGTCTCTGTACATGACAAAATGAAGTGGAAGAATAACCATGAGTCCTGTAAAAGTAGATCACCTCTACTCGTGCCATATGATCAATAGTCTCCATGAAGTGCTTTAACATCTACCCGTTCACCACAAATGGCTCCGCACTTGGTGACACATTTGATATAGCTATGCTTCCATTTTCGTGTACCATTCTAACTATGTAAGGTCCTTACCACTTTCTTTGCAATTTGTAAGGAAAAATTCTCAACTGTGCATTGAACAACCAGACTTTCTGACCAGCGACAAAGGTCTTGTGGCGAATGTACCTGTTCTGCTACCTCTTCACTTTGTCCTTATAAATGAGGGTGTTCTCGTATGACTAATTTTGAATCTCAACTAGCTCATTCAGATTGATCTTCCGCTTGGTTCATGCTCTCTGTAAATCTAGTGAAATCTCTTTGATAGCCCATTCAGATTTGTGCACGATCTCTATGGGCAAATGGCATTGCTTCCCATCAACCAGTCTGAAAGGAGAAGTACCTAGGGAGTTTTGTATGTAGCATGCAAAGAACTTGGTCTAGAAGCTGTGACCAGTTCTTCCTATCTGCTCGTACTAACTTCTACAGAATTGATTTTAACTCCCAATTTTACACTTCATCCAAGCCGTTCATTTGTGGGTTGTAAGGAGAAGCTACTCTATGATCAATGCATCAAGTATTCACTAGCTTCTTCATTCACTTGTTGATAAAAATGAGAATACGTAAAATCCCGAACAGTGAAATAATGCGTTCCCTCAATAACCTGTACACTGTCATGCTATTAGTTGTTCGTGTAGGAATAGCCTCCACCCATCTGCTAACAAAATCCACAACCAAAAGAATGTACTCAAAGACGCTGCTCGAAAAGAACGGTCCCATAAAATATGTGACCCATATGTCAAAGATCTCACAAATAATAACTGGATGCATCAACATTCCATCTCTAGCACTGACTGTCCCTCCTACTCTCTAACAAACTGGGCAACTCTTCACAAAATGTGCATGCATCTCTAGTAAGAGTTGGCCAACAAAATCTACTTTAAAGTACATTCTACGATGTACTCTTACTTGAATGATGTCCCATAAGTCTAGAGAATGGCACAAGGTGAGGACACTCTTTTATTCCTACTGGGGAATACAACGCCTAAAAACACAATCCGGTCCCCCACGAAAAAGAATAAAATCCTCCCAGTTGTAGTATCATGCCTTAAAAACTAGCCTATCGACTCGAACCTTCAATCAACCCTATGGACTCTTTTACGTAACCAAAAAGTTGACTATGTCTGCATACCACAGAAGCTCTGTAACTGCAAAGATTCTCTCATATGGAAATCTCTCTGCAATCTTTAGCGCATACTCATTTGAAGGATGCTCATTTGTCCTTAATATCCAAATCAAATTACTGGAGTAAAAGATCTCTATAAGAAGGCGTTCCTGGAGTCCTTATTTTCCATCAAATATCAGATAGTCGAATGATCTGTGTAAACTGTGATTTAGGAACCAAGAAGATAAATATGAATTTGTCCAGTGTAAATACCGCTTCCAATATCTCTTTCTCTATCACTGTATAGTTACAGTACGTGTCATCTAAAGTCCGGCTTGAATTATGAATATCAACATGAAGTCTATTCCTCCTCTTTTCTAATACAACCCCAACCACAAAGTCTGAAGCATCTGTCATGATCTCGAAGGGAAGAGACCAATCGAGTGGATGTAGGATAGGGGCATATTGAGCAGACTTTTTCAAGCTTTCATTTCAATGAATTAATCACAAATGAAAATGCGATCGTTGCAACTTGAAGAAGCGTCAATAAAAAATTATTCAATTCTCAAGCAAAAATAAATAAATAAGAAAGTGTAGCAAGAGAATGTCCTATTTAATATATACCTGTATAGCTAACAGGATCAAACTGAAGGAGAATACAAAAATCCCGAGGGTTATTCTATGTAGTGGAAAATAAATGAAAGAATAAAGGACTCTCGATGCACACTATGCTTGGTTGTTGTGATTTTTTAGTTCAGTATATTTTTTATTTTTATTTTACATTTTAAAGCAAAATTTAAAGCAACAACACAACCTCTCTTTTTGTATTTTTCGAATACATAAAAAAATGATCAGAAAAATAAACTAAAAGTATTTTTGGTTATATTTAAAAAAAATAATGTTTTTATAATTTTTTTCCAGATTTTTCGACAAATTTTAAATTATTTAAATAAATAAAAATGGAACAAAATAAACCGAAAATAAAATGAATGTTTTTAGAATTTTAAAATAACAAATAATGTAAAAAAATGGGTGAAATATATACAGAATGAAAGATAATTTTTATATTATCCAAAAAGACATTTTATCATTTTTTATTTTTCATTGAATTTATATGAATTTTTGTTGTTTTTAAGAGTTTTGTGATTTTATGGGTTTTATGGAGAATTAAAATGCCAAAATTGGATAGAATTAAAATAAATCAAAATAAGCAGATAGTAATTTTTTTAGAATTTTTCGTGCATTTTTTTATTTTTTATTGATTTTTTGTTGCAAGGATTTTTAAGAGGTTTTGAATTTTTAAAATTACAAAAATAATGAAAATGTGAATTGCAATTTATGTGTGCAAGATGTATGCGATAAAAAGCACCATGAATTTTTGCAGAAGTTTTGAAGGTGTTTTGATATTTTTTATTTGATTTTTAATATGCAAATTAAATGTAGACTCACTGGGACCTCATTGTAATTATTTAAAGTTTTAGCATTGAAAAGTAATCACGTGCAAATAAATGTGAGGATTAGTAGTGCAAAATTTCCATGAAATCACGTGCAAGTGCACATGGGCCTCGCTGGATAGGTCCAATATACAATTAATATAGTTTCAAGGGCCAAATATTAACTCAAAAATACCATACTTTCATTGCAAATAACCCAACAAATCACGTGCCAAGCACACGTTGGAGTTCAAATGGGACTGAAATGAAAATAATTTAAAATGCAAGATATTACATGCAATTGTTTAAATACAGACAAAATGACACGTGTCCTCGTAGGGACTTATTTGCATGTAAATTAAAGAATAGGGGTAAAGGTGAAAATGTACCGTTAAATGACATAGAGCCTCGGGCAGCTCAGATGCTCTGCAACTCTAATCAGATGGCTGCGATTGGCTCTAGAGTGAACGATTACAATCAGAATTTGAAGCTTTAATCAACGACCGAATATTTGGGAAAAATTAATGACAGAAATGTAAACTGGGGAGCCATTCTTCATCATGTAGCTCTGAATGCTCCTGGAGGAACTGGATTGAAGGAGTACTTCGACGAACTTCGATCGAGGAGAACTCGATCGTATTGGATCTTCTCCACCTCAGTTTGGTCTCAAATCAAAGCTCTTGCAATTCTGCGTTTCATGATGGTGAAAGTATGGCTCAAGGACACTTGTGCGTGGATCTGGAGGGTGAAAAGTTAGACGCTATAGGTGAACTTCCTATCCTTTATTGACTGCTCCTTTGGCATTCTATGACCCTACAAATGCGAGATCATCCTTAGAGGAAGCCTCTAGCCTAAAATTTAGGTCAAAAATATAGTTGATAGGGACTGGATGGAGGTCTCCAGCGAAGATGGTCGGAGGGGAGACCAGGCTTCAGTGATCATGCGATTTTGAAGGAGAACAGATGGTGGAAGGAGATGGAGAAGGGTTGGGCAGAGTTCTAAGTGTAGTCAGAGAATGAATTGGATGGTCAGAACTCCTCCGATCGTGTAGATCGTAAGTTGAAGAAGGCGCTCAGATTTTAGATTATTTAAATAAAATCAACGCGAAAATGATATGCTGAATCAAAGTTAGGCTAACTAGATTACCTAAGGATAAATTAAAAGGACGGATTCACATCAATATGCGGCTGAAGGTGGAGAGGCAAAACGTGCGACAGAGGGCTCCGACGACATAGTTGGATCATGTTATACAGATGCTTCCTCACACTCTTGATCATGTGGATTGGTAGCTATTACCTACAAGTCACTCCTGGAAAGACTGCCAAAGGACGGGTCAACCGCTCACCGAACATGGAGGGGTATTATTATAGAGGGTGCTCAAGAGGATATTGAATTTGAAAATGGGAGCGAATCATGGAGTAATAGGTGGAGATGAGGTGTTGACGAGGGAGATGAATAATCATGCGAGAAGAATGGAGAAAGAAGAGGCAATAATAAGTGGAAGGTGCACATGGGAAGAATGGGCGAAGTAACGATGAAACGAGATCAACGGAAATCCGACGAGGATGAGCAGTTGATCTGGGTCAACAAACTTGGGTCGTTCAATCAGAGTGCGTCGAAGATGCGACCAAAATAGGGAAAACGATAAAAATACAATAGAAAGTTAAATAAATCAATAAAAATAGAAAAATGAATTTATTTAAATAAGTATTGTAAATAAAAATTGTTTAGAATAAATTAAATTTAATATTAATGATATTTAATTAAGTAAATAATGTATATACACTGGTTGAAATAAATATAGAGTGTTAATTATAGGTATGTATACCTATATATACAATGCTTTGATTTTTAATTAATTAATTATATAAATATATACAAAATTTAATATTTTTTATTTACAATATTTTACATGGATTTTAATGATACTTTTATTTGATTTTCAACACTAATTTATTTGGTTAATTAAATAGGTATATGTACAATAGATACATGGTGATCCAAATATAACATTTACATGATTTTACTTTTTGTTGATTTTTGATTTTGTTATTTTTTTTCGTATTTTATATGAGTTAAATACAATATTCACAATTAGTTAAAAAATACAATATTTATAATTCTATACAAGAAAACAAATAATTAAATAATATATATAGTATATATGTATATTATACAATAATACCCTAATTGGCCACATTTCACACCTTAACTCAGAATTTTACGAAATCACCTTCCTTTTAAAGATAATTTAATTTGGAGGACAATGAAAGTGATTTGATGAATTTGGAGTTCATGTGGAGAAGATAAGGATTTTGCAATTTAGTACTTTATGGCTCTTAAGAGTGATGATATTTTTACAATATATACATATTTAGTTGCAATTATTTTTATTATTTACAAGAGATTTTTATTCACAGATTTTAAGAAATAATTTTTATTTACAAAAGATATGGTAATAAATAATTTAAATAATGGGCAATATAGAGATTAATGTACACGTGACCATGAATTTCCCAGTATTTAGGCCTTATCTCGCCCTACTTTATTCCTTGTCAATCAAGTCAAGTCTTGACCTTCTCTCGAGGTCTGATTCAACCTGTATCTATCATATATATACATTCTTGTATTTTCTTTATTTTTCCTTTATTTCTTTCTTTATTTATTTTAGGTTAAAATAGTGATAAACATACAATATTTAGACAATAGTTAAAGTTAATAAAAGAATGAAATAGTGATATTTACAGGTGTTTTAGGCTAAAATGAATGAGTAAAGATGATGAAATGAATATTCATCATCTCCCTATGCTTTACCTTTGCAAGTCCCTTAATAAGCA
Organism: Ottelia alismoides; assembly: GCA_037367405.1. Lineage (NCBI taxonomy): Eukaryota > Viridiplantae > Streptophyta > Magnoliopsida > Alismatales > Hydrocharitaceae > Ottelia > Ottelia alismoides. Next base: position 953,011 of record JAZKJV010011809.1, on the reverse strand, counting down.
CTTATTTGAAATAAATAAAAGAAAAAGGAAAGAATAAAGGAAAAATAAAGAACTTAGAACAATATTGAGTATAAAACTTATCTTTCTATAATTGTAGTATGGAGCTTAGTCAGACCTTTGGATTATTAGTGTGGAGGAACCTTATTGGGAAATGGATATAAAACCTAACAACCCTCAAGTTCCACAAGACTCCTATTCAAGTCACCTGAACAGTCAAGTAAGAACAAGTCTACAAACACAAATTCTTATGACTATGAATCTTTTACTTATACGATGTAAGTGAAATATAGCTCCCCACCTTAGAAATGACAAAGAAAGAACCTCCCTCAACAAGGTAACTCTAGTCCCCCGATCTAGAAACTCTTTCCTCGAGGAGCGAGGATATTCCCTTCTAAGTTCAAGTGCAACCAGCACAAGAAGAGTAGATGGAGAAAAGAATAGATGGTAGCCAGTGTAGCTACCTATTCTTGGATGCATGACCAGTGTAGCCAAGTCATCTAGCTGCAAGCTCACAATAAGTTGACTTTGAAGCTCATCCTTGCTTGTTGACTATATACTCCGGCAGGAATTTTATTTTCAATCAAGCCTATCCACTTTTTTTGGATTTTTTTTTCATTTTTTAATATATACAAGGGTCCAGCATGTACATAAGAAGTATTTCTTCTTGAGCAGTAGACTATCCCTCTTTTGAAGCATTATTGCAACCCCACAGTCCTATCTTTAGATCTCAATGCTACTAGACAAGGTTGAGATGCACTACCTTCCATAGAGGAAGACATATGTTTCCACTAGTTGTTACACACTCATGTGCTACCCCAAGCCAAAGGATTATGCCCCCTCACAACCTCATTCATGAAGAGCTACGCGTAGAGTGCTTGTCCAAGTTAAGCTACTGTCTAAAAGAATCTTGAACATGTTGTTAAATATTCTACTTAGACTAATCAAGATGAAATGTGAACATGATCTTGTGTACTCAAAGAATTAAGTCGCTAGGACCTGAAAAGTCTCAACTCTATTTCTTATAAGGTTCCTTTGAAATTAAGTGGATTAAGGTCATAACTAAGCTCCATTCTTAAATTTTAGTTTAAATGTCAATACTATTATGAAAAATGCACATGCAAACGCAAGAAATATATACAAAACACTTTTTTTAAAGAAAGAAAAGGTTAGTAAACTGAATATATACATGTATATATAAGAATTATACAAATTTTATACAAGATTTATAGAGGATTTTAACACAAGCTTTATATAGAAGCTATATAAAAGAGTTCTATATACAACAAAGAATTTTATAGAGGTAAGATGATCAAAGTTTATACATACGTGGTTTGACGAATATACATACATACATACATACATCCCACAAATTGTATCTATCGTGAAAAATAGTTTTATAAATCATAAAGAAAATAATTTTACAACACTTTTTATAGACAATTTAATTAATAGAATTATGAGTTATAGCTAAAGTATATATACAATATATACGACACTCCCCTATACTTAGCTTGAACTTTGTCCTCATAATGATCAGAAAACTACAAAGGACGACATAACACGTGCTAAGTATAGAAAAGTGAAAAGAATATTACACAACAATGACTCAAAGAATAAACAAAAAGAATATAAGTCGGTGATCACCCCTATACTTAGGATCAAATAATCCTAAATATAGAAGACTGTACAAACGGGGAACACCGAGGAAGAGAATGAACAAACTCAATAACTCGACTCGTCCTCCCCTATACTTAGGGTAAAATATCCCTAAGTATAAAATGGATATCAACAAGTTGAAGGATAAGTTAGAGATTAGAATATTGAAAAGAAAATAAAAACACGAAAAGACAGTTTGAACAACATTACTCCCCCTATACTTAGGGTAAGAGATCCCTAAGTATAAGCAACAACAAGAGTGATGAAACAAGATGAATATGAACAACTCAAATCATTCACCTCCCCTATACTTAGGATAGAGTACATCCAAAGTATAGCACACACATACGGAAAAGAGGTGAATGATAAAAATGGAAGAAGAAGGAATAAAATGAAAGGATATGTACAAGATAACATCAGCTCATGTATTAGACAAATAAGATGTCAAAAAGTCATCGTCTAATACGAAAGATTTAGAATACACCACAGATAGGAACATATCATGATCTAGATATGGCTTCAACAAATGTCCGTTCACAACAAATGGCTGTGCGTTAGATGACATACTATATATGACAATACTATCATTGTTATGCACAACTCTCACAATGAATAGTCCTAACCATTTGCTTTTCGATTTGCCTGGAAATAACTTTAACTTAGCATCAAACAACCATACTTTCTAATAAGGGGAGAAAGTCTTTCTTCTAATGTGTCTATCATGCCAACACTTCATTTTCTCCTTATACATGAGTGAGTTGTCATATACAAAATCTCGGAATTCCAATAATTTATTCAGATCCAACTTCCTATTCGTCCTTGCTTTCTCATAATCAAGATTGCATACACGGAGTGCCCATAATGATTTGTGAATTAATTCTACTGGCAGGTGGCATGGATTTCCATACACCAACCAGTAGGGAGACATATCCATTGGAGACTTGTACGCTATCTAATAAGCCCATAGAACTGAGTCAAGCATCTTGGACTAGTTCTTCCTATTTGGACATACAAGTTTCTGGAATATAATCTTGATCTCCCTTTTTGAAATCTCAACCAAGCTATTAGTCTATGGGTGGTAAGGAGAAGCTACTATGTACTCAATGGCGTTCTCCTTCACAAGTTTCTTGACTTTTCTATTAATGAAATGGCTTCCACCATCTGAAATGAGTATCTTGAGAATCCCGAACCACACAATAATATGGTCCTTGAGAAAGGAACACACCGTACAGCTATCAATGGCTCGGGTGTGGATAGCCTCCACCAATCGACTAACATAATCCACGACAAGCATGATGTACTGATATCCTGACTGACAAGAAAAGGGCCCATAAAATCAATGCCCCAGGCATCAAAAACATCAGAAATCTGTATATATCTCAGGGGCCGGGTATCTTTGGAACCAATGGTTCATCCCAACTTATGACTGTCAGTAAAACATGGCACATACTCTGTAGCATCCTTAAATAATGTTGGTCATCATAGGCCGCTCTGTAAGCTTAACTGTCGTGCGCTTCCCCGAAGGATGCCCACCAGACTCTAATTTCTGACAGTGCTCAAGTACACTGGTGTATTCCTTCTGAGGGATGTACCTTCTCCAGATACAATCTGCACCCTCACAAAATAGGTATGGATTCTCCCATTGGTAAAAATGTATCTCATATAGAAATCTGTCTACCTTATGCTTCGACCAATCTTGTGGAACTTTATTGGAGACAAGATAGTTCACAATATCAACATACCTTAGGAGTAATTCCATAGACAAAATGGTCTCATCGGAAAGGTCTCTGAAATATGAATCATGTTTTCTCAGAAGTCCCTGTATCTGTAATGCAGGAAAGGAGATCTGCCACAACATTTTTCACTTCAGGTTTATCTCGAATCTCTAAATCAAATTCCTTGAGAAGATGGATCCATCTGATAAGGCATGGTTTGGCATCCTTCTTTGCCTATAAGTACCATACGACAGTGTGATCCGTGTACACAATAACATGAGAACCAATAAAGAAGATCTGAATTTCTCTAATCCAAACATAAATGCTAACATCTCCTTCTCTGTAACTACGTAATTACGTTGCGCTTCATCGATTCTTGCTGGCATAGTGTATAGCAAATGGTATCTTCCCTTCTCTGCCCTGAAACAGCTCCAACTGTAAAATCTGATGCGTCCTTCATGATCTCAATGGGGAGAGAACAATCAGGTGGTTGTAGGATAAGAGCACTAGTAACCACGTCTTTCATCTGATGGAATGCAAGGAGGACTTTCTCATCAACAACAAACTCACTCTCCTTGCACAGAAGCTTAGTCAAAGGTCTGGTGATCTTGCTAAAGTCCTTAATAAATCGTCTATAAAATCCGACATGTCCCAGAAATGACCGCAACAGCTTCAAATTCTGCGATGGCTCTAGCTTGGATATCACATGATCTTAGCCGGGTCAACCTCCGTACATGTTTGGAGATGACGTGGCCCAATACAATCCCATTAGTTACCATAAAGTGACTTTTCTCCCATGAGAGCAGTAGTTTTACCTTGCAACAACATTGAAGGACTCGGTCTAAATGAGCAAGACTTGTGTCAAAACTATGCTCGTAGACTGAGAAATCATCCATGAAGACCCCTAGAAATCTACCCACCACGTAGGTAAAAATGAACAACATACACCTTTGGAATGTAGCGGGGGTGTTACACAATCCAAAGGGCATCCATCTAAAGGTGTAGGTGTTAAATAGACAAGTGAAAGTAGTTTTCTCCTAATCCTCAGGAGCGATAGCCACCTAGTTTATACCCCGAGTACCCATCCAAGAAACAAAAGAACTCTTCCCCTGCCAACCTCTCAATAATCTGATCAATAAACGGGAGCAGAAAGTGATCCTTCTTGGTAGCTGAATTCTGGCACCGGTAATCTACATAGACACGCCATGAAGTAGGTACACGGGTCGGAATCTCCCTACCATGATCATTCCTTATGATGGTAATCCGGATTTCTTCAGGACCATATGTAAAAGATTAACCCACTTGGAATCCAAAATGGGATAAATATAGCTAGCATCACACCATTTCCTGATCTCTTTCATGACAACCTCCCTTAGATTTGGCTTTAGACGATGCTAACATTGACAGGAGGGTTTACAGTCATCCTTTAAGTAGATATGATGCGAGCACAAAGCTGGACTAATCCCACGGAGATCTGAAATATTCTATCCAATGCTATTGCGGTTTCTCTCAAGAACCACTAACACACAAGATTATTGTTCATAGGTCAACTGTGAGTTGAGGATGATCGGAAACACTGGGGGACAAAGAAGGCATACTACACCATTGATGGTAAAGACTTGAGCTCGGGTGGGAGTCTGAATCAACTCTGTAACTGTACTGGTAGAAGGTATATGATCTATACTCTATGAATTATCCACCGTGGCTATTGTTGGCTCAATAAATAGAATTTCAGAAAGATCTGCAAGGAATGATATCTGCTCCGAATGAATTGCTCATCAGGATGTTCTGTAATCACATCAACAATGAGCTCAAATATCTCATCAACAATCTAAGAAAGGTGTTTGTCATCAATGCATATCACAGAAAAATCAACAAGTGGTTCAGATATCTCAGCGGGAGGTATATCGACACTAATCTCAGAATGATGTGTCAAAGGAATATTAGAAGGTATCTCCAATCTCTCAGACTGGTCGTCAGAAATCATCTCAAATTGCCCATCAACAAACAACTCAGAAGTCTCAACATGGGAGCTCATGTCGATTGTGCTTTCCAAGAGGTCCTTCTGGAAAATGAACTCATGGGTATCTAGGAAATTAGTGAAATGATTCGTCTCTCTAAACTCAGCAAGAAAATCATAGTCCTCAGGATCTAGTGTAACTTTCTGTCTCTCATCTGCAGCTGTTGGTGGCGGTGAAGGCTTAGGATCGGGGATCATCTCAATTTTCACCTTGTCACTACTAAAGTGAAAGATGATTTCTCCAGTACCATAATAAACTACCGCTTTAGCCATTCAGAGGAATGGTCGACCTAAGATGATTAGGGTTGGGAGCAACGGTGCATGTGTTTCCATATCCATGACAACAAAATCAACAGGGAATTTCATTGCCTGCACCATTACAATAATGTACTCTAAAGTGCCTCTCAACCTTTTGATCGATCTATTAGTAAACTGAAGGATGATCTTGATCTAAGAGGTCCTAACCCAAACTCAATGAATGGAGAGTATGGCATGAGATTAATAGAGGAACCACTATCGAGAAGAGTGTAATTAAATTCTTGATCAAAAATATGGCAACGAATGTAAGGTGCTCCCTTATCTTTCTTTTTGGGCAGGAGGTTGCTGATGACATGAACTGTGGCCATAGTAAGGATGTGCTTTTCTGTCTTCTTTCATCTGTTCTGCTTGGTTTGATGCTTTTGAGTACATGCTTCTTTCATTCACTTTTTCACTACAGGCATGTACCCCATGACCTTAAGGAGTGGTATCTCTAAAAAGATGTTCTATAAGATATCAACCACTCCAGGATCATATAGGGTTGTTTTAGTTTTTGGATTTTCTTTGTTTTATTCAAGGCAGAAGGAAATGGCACATAATCAGATAAAACACTTAAATGCTCATTTCGATTATTCAAAATAGAATCCTCATATACAATAGGATAACCAGAATTAGTCTTTACAGTGTTGTCCAAAACATGTGGAGGAAAAACAAAATATAAAACATGACGAGATGCTGCTGCTAGTTTAGAAAAAAGAATCCATGATTGGTGTTTTCTCCCTCTCTGCTGACGATGATCCGCATCTAGCCGGTGAAGGTGATGATGATGATGGTGAGGAAGAAGATGGTGAAACTCCATGCTCAGGTGTTTCTACACTGGGCCTTGGTTATGATGGTGAAGAAAATGATGCGGAAGGTGAAGCTCTCTCAGTGGTTGGCTCTCCTAATCCTGATGTTTGTAAAGGCGGGTATAATCTCCTAGTGCTCCTGAGACGAATGGTGTCTGACAAACATGTAAAATCCTGGGCCATACTTGTCTTGGGTGTGCATGGATCATGGGATACCTGCTCTTTGCATCTGAAATTGTTGGGATTGGCTTCGACCTGCGCTAGGATCAATGTATTTATGGTGGTCAAGTCGTCAAGACTTTGAGTAAGATAATTCATATTTTTCATTATCATTGTCAACCGATCAAGTGTTAGATTCACTAAAGGTGCCTCGGGATGCTCAATGGCGGTCTGTCGCTGAGACTGGTAATGAGGTGGTTGTTGTTATCCATACTACTGGTAATGAGGAGGAGGAGGATTAAAACATATAGACTTCTTCCGATGGTAAGGCTATAGAAAATATGTAGACTGCATCTGCTGCTGGCCATGTCTCTAGTTCTGGAACTGAGTTGGAGAATGAAAGTGAGGTTGGAATTGCTGGTGTTGGTACTGTTGCGGTTTGCCTCCCTAAAACTGGTGGGCGAGTCTCTAACCCTGCTGTGGTTTGCCTCCCTGATGGGGCTAGTTGCATTCTAAGTTAAACCAGATACCATTCTCCTCCTGAATGATAAGTGGAGGTGGAGCCTACTACTCAGGAATGTATGGACATTCCGGTTGGTATGGTATAATCTGTTGTGAATGATGTGGGACATGATCAGGAGTCTGCACGTAATAAACGTGATGAACTGTAGATGGTCCTCTGGTGCTCTACTGGGTGGTAGTGGAAGAAGTCTGCTCCCGAACAGAAGTGTTGATTGTTGCACTCTCACTCTGGCATGCGTTGATTGTACACAAACCCCCAAACAAATTTTGCACTAGGCTCATCTTCGAAATATAATGATGGGGGCACTTCTCTGTTAAATCTTTGAATCTTTCCCATGCCTCGTGAATTGGCTCAAGGGACATTTGGGAGAAGTTTGCTATCAGTGATCTCATTTGGTTGAGGCATCCAAGTGCGTAATATTTGCTTAGAAAAATAGGCCTCAACTCTTCCCATGTAGTGCTAACTTCCCCTAAGTGATTTACCAAATAGAGGGCCTTGTCCATCAAGATGAAAGGAATCACCATCATATTCACTACCTCTAACGGGATGTTAGTGTAATAGATTGTGTTGCATATGCGATCGAATTTCTGGATGTGTACATAAGGTTCTTCATTGATATTTCTGTTGAATATGGGGAGTAATGGTAAGATAGTGGGCTTAAGCTCGAAATGCCATGAATCATAGGAATTTGAATCCATGTATTTATTTGTCCTGCTCCTATATTATAGGATTCCCTTAATGAGATCTTAGCACTAGTTCTACATGTTCGTCTTCCCATTCCAACCTCCTCCATTGTTTCTATCCTCCTCTCTCCTATCTTGCCTCAACTCGATAATCATATCTCTCAATGTAGCCTGAAAGTCAGCATGTTCTATTAACTGAGCTTGAATGGATTGGATAGAGGCTAACATGGTAGTGTTGATCTTGCTCTATTCAGCCATGGAACCTTTTCCCTTAGGTAGCATCAAGTACACTGTCTCGATTTCTGCAAGTGTAAACTACACTAGATTAGTCTTTAGAAATGATGGAGTCCCAAATGGTAGTTCAAGATTAGAGTCAATCTTAAACAATGGATTGATAGATGAGGTTAAGGGTAAATTGGAGAAAGAGGAATACTCGGGAAGTAAGTCTCCCCGAGTAGAGGACAACCGGTTTGGAGTGTTAAATGAGGCCGCAAATTCCGAACTAGAAATGCTCCAAACCAACATCTTTGATATGAAGAGGCAAGATGCGAGAACATGAAAGTCAAACACAAAGAGAATGAGTAGAAGGCGTGAAGGGCACAGAAGGATCTCTAACACTAGCAATCAAACACAATACAAACCCCCTATTCACTAACTCAACACAAGTGAAGACCGTAAGATTTCAATCTTTTATATTTTCAATTTAATTTGGTGATAAATAGAATCTTTGAAAGAGTTAGTGAGCTGTTGGGTGCCTATATTTCCCTAAAGACTGGCCCAAATTCTTATGACTAGTTTCATCCACTTTCAAACAGTATGGGTGTAAGTAGAGACCGTAAAATGACTACTAGTTACTTAAGGACGGAGCCTTATACAATATCCTTTAAACCACCCACTCTTCTAAGGAAATTGAGACCGTTTACCGGCTATCTGCATTCCATCTCTGAGAAGTAGCTAATCATTTTTATAGAATCAGTAGTCTAAATGAAAATCCAGGCTTGGTTCTATCCTAGTGTTCGTCTCTCACTCACTATGCATGTAAATTCAAACAATGAAGGGGGGTTACTCTCCCCTAAACAATTGTGATTGTCCTTGCGTTTAGTTTAGGGTCGAGTTTTCTTTAGTAGACCCGGTTTTGCAAAGTTATCACTTTTTTGGAATTTTTTTCAATAAATCACCTACCTAGTTTCCAATTTCCTTTTTAACTTATGTGAGTGAAAACTAGGAAGGAAGTCGGAATTGCGAATGCACGATGAAATTCAACGATGCATGTAGGGGATAAGAGATGCGCACCTTGTCGCCAGCACTCTACATACAGAAAATTAAACCAACCTAAATGATGCATGTGAACCATCATAGCAACAATTTATATTAGCGGGCAAGAAGCAATTAATTTAACTATCTAAATTACGCTCTACTCTACAAGTGCAGAAACTCTTATTTAGGGCTTTGGACCTTATTAATCACCAGTCTCAAGCAAGTTAATAAAGCATATCACTGATGGCTCAAGAACATAAAACCGCATGAAACAAAGAAAAAGAAGGTGATGAAAATAAAATCGGTGAGGTCCCCCAAGTGCATCGGCACTTGCTGAAATAGACCCCACACACCATGTATATAATGTCCTTTTACAAAAGTTTAAATGAATAAAATGCTAAAATCTATCTAAGTTAAACGCACTAAAGAATTTATCTCCTTTAAATCTTCTTCTCCTCCTCCTACGCTCTCCTGCGGCTTGGTGAAGAATCAAGATGCCTCCGCTCAGCTTGGGTGAGTCGACGCTCCTAGGAATGGCGCCCTAGCTCATCTGTCCCTTGCAAGAAAGAGGAAGAACAAGAATGTGTAAGAGATAGAGCTGTATAAATATGAGCAAGAAAAAAGGAAATAAATAAATTGATTATGAATAATAAATTGAATGAATGAAAATACAGACAAAAATAATAGAAGAGAAACAAGTATAAACAACCCAAAAATAGTAGGTCAAAAGAAAAACCTAACTACCATCGCGGTGCCTCCCCGGCAATGACACCATTTTATTGAGCTGACTTTTTCGGGCTTTTTATTTCAATGAATTAATCACGAATAAAAATGCAATAGTTTAAACACAAAGAAGCGTCAATAAAAAATTATTCAATTCTCAAGCGAAAATAAATAAAGAAGAAAATGTAGCAAGAGAATTTGCTATTTAATTTACCTGTATAGCAAATATCATAGAACTCGGGGAGGCTACAAAAATCAAGAGGGTTATTTATGCAATGGAAAATCAATGAAAGAATGAAGGAATCTCTATGCACACTATGCTTGGTTGTTGTGTTTTTTTAATTATGTATGTTTTTTATGTTGATTTTACATTTTTATTTTATTTTCTAATTATTAAGTTTTATTCTTATTTTGCAAAAGATTTTTTTATTTTTTTTAAAATAATGGAATAAATAAAGAAAGTTTTAAAGCAACCACTCAACCTCTTTTTTTGTATTTTTAAATTACTTAAATAATGGTCACAAACTTAAACTAAAATTTTTTAGGGTTTTTTTTTATAAAATTTTAATGTTTTTGTGACTTTTCCTAATTTTTCCACAATTTTTAATTCATTTGAAAAAAAAATAAAAACAAGGACTAAAATAAACAGAAAATAATATGAATATTTTTGGTATTTTAAAATAATAAATAATGTCAAAAATGGGTGAAATATATGCAAAATGAAAGATATTTTTTATATTTTCCAGAAATACATTTTATTATTTTTTGGGATTTTTAATTGAATTTCAATGAATTTTTTATGGTTTTAAGAGTTTTGTGATTTTGAAGGTTTTTATGAAGAATTAAAATGCCAAAATTGGATAGAAATTAAAATAAATCACAATAACATATAATAATTTTTCTAGATTTTTTCATGTAAATTTTATATATTTTTATTTATTTTTCGATGCAAAAAGGGAATTTTTATGAGGTTTTTGAATTTTTAAAATTAATAAAAAATGAAAATGCTAAATGCAAATGCAAATTAAATGCAGACTCACAGGGACCTCATTGCAATAATTTAAAGTTTTAGCACTAAAAAGAAACAAATAAATAAATGGAGGATTGGAAGAGTAAATTTTTCAAGAAGTCACGCACTAGGGCACATACGCCTCGCAGAATAGGACCAATAGACAATTAATATAATAGTTTCAGGGGCCAAATAATAACTCAAAAATATTATGCTTTTATTTCAAATAGCCCAACAAATCACGTGCGAAGCACACGTTGCAGTTCAAATGAGAGTGAAATGCAAATAATTTAAAATCATGATTTGAAAGGCAATTGTTCAAATAAAGATAAAATGACACATGTCCTCGTAGGGACTTATTTGCGTATAAAATAAAGGACATGGATAAAGGTGCAAATGTACCCTTAAATGATGTAGAGGCTCGGGCTGCTCAGATGCCCTACAACTCTAACTAGGCGATTGCGATTGGCTCTAGAGTGAAAGGTCACAATCAGTTCATAAAGCTTTAATCAACAGTCGAATTATGGGGCACAATCAACGACTGAGATCTAAATTAGGGAGTCATTCTTCATCGTGTGGTTTTGAAGGCTTCTAGAGGAACTAGATTGAAAGAGGACTCTGATGAGCTTTGATAGAGGAGAAATCGTTCGTATTGGATCTTCTCCACCTCAGTTTGTCTCATATCAAAGCTCTCGTAATTCAGCATCTCCTCATGGTAAAAGTATGGCTCAAGGACGCGTGTGTGAGGATATGGAGGGTGAAAAGTCAGATGCTCCATGTGAACCTCGTATCCTCAATTGACTGCTCCTCTGGCGTTCCTTGTCCCTGCAAATGCAAGCTCATGCACGGAGGAAACCTCTCGCCTAAAATTTAGGTCAAAAATACGGTTGATAGGGACTGGATGAAGGACTTTGATGAAGATGGTCGGAGGGGAGATCGGGCTTCAGATCGGGCGATTGTAATGGTGTACAGATGATGGAATGAGATGGATAAGTGTCGGGCGGAGGTGTAGGCGTAGTCGGAGAATGAATTGGATGGTCGGAACTTCTTTGATTGTGCAGAATAGGGGTTGAAGATGGTGATCTGATTTTAGGTGATTTAAATAAAATCAGAGCGAAAATGATATGCTGAATCAAAGTTAGGATAACTAGGTTACCTAAGGAGAAAATAGAAGGACAGATTCGCCTCAATCTGCAACTGAAGGCAGAGAGGCAGAATGTGTGGCGTAGGGCTCTAGTGATGCAGTTGGATCACGTTATATAGATGCTTCCTCACACTCTTAATCATGGGGATTGGTAGCTGTCACCTACAAGTCACTCCAGGACTTAATCTGGGGAGGAAGACAACCAAAGGATGGGTTAGCCGCTCACCGGAGGTGGAGGGGTATTATTTACAGAGGTTGCTCCAGAGGATTTTGAATTTGAAAATGGGAGCCAATCATGGAGTGATAGGTGGAGATGAGGTGTTGGCGAGTGAGATGAAGGATCGGGCGAGCAGAATGGAGAAAGAAGCAGGAGTAGTTAGTGGAAGGCGCACATGGGAAAAATGGGCAAAGTAACGACAGAAGGCAAGATCAGCGGAAATCCAGCAATGTTTAGCAGTTGACTTGGTCAACAAACATGAGTCATCCAATCAGAGTGCACCGAAGATGCGGCCAAAATAGGTAAAACGACAAAAATACAATAAAAAGTTAAATAAATCAATTAAAATAGAAAATAAATTTATTTAATTAAGTAATGTAAATAAAAAGTTGTTAAAAATAAATTAAGGTTATTTTTTGTGATTTTTATTAATTAAATATTGTATATACAAGGGTTAAAATAAATATAGTGGCTTAATTATAGGTTTGTATACACACATATATACAAGACGTTGATTTTTAATTAATTAATTATACATATATATACATAATTAAATATTTTCTTTATTTATAATATTTTACAAGGATATTAATGATAATTTTATTTGATTTTCAAGAATTAATTTATTAGGTTAATAAATAGGTATAATTACAATATATACATAGTGATACATATACAATATATGCATGATTTTACTTTTTATTGATTTTTGATCTTTTGTGATTTTTATTTGTATTTTATATGTGTTAAAAACAATATTCACAATTAGTTTAAAATACAATATTTACAATTATGCAAAATAAACCAAATAATTAAATAATATACATAGTGTATATGTATATTATAGAATAATACCCCAATTAGCCACATTTCTCACATTAACTTGGAATTTTATGAAATCACCTTCCTTTTAAAGATAATTTAATATGGAGTACAATGAAAGTGACTTTGATACATTTGGAATTCAGGTGGAGAAGATATTAATTTTGTTATTTTATACTTTATGGATCTTGGAGAATGATGTAATTTACACAATATATATAGATTTTTATTGAAATTATTTTTATTATTTACAAGAGGCTTTTATTAACAAATTTTAAGAAATAATTGGTATTTACAAAAGATTTGGTAATGAATAATTCAAAGAATGTGTAATATCGACAATAATGTACATGTGACAATGAATTCCTTTGATTTTAGGCCATATCCCCCTCCAACTTTATTCCTTGTCGATCTGGTCAAGTCTTGACCTTCTCTCGGGGTCTGATTCAGCCTGTATCTATTACATATATACAATCTTGTATTTTCTTTATTTTTCCTTTATTTTTTTATTTATTTATTTTAGGTTAAAATTGTGATAAATATACAATATTTACACAATAGTTAAGAGTTAGTAAACGAATGAATTAGTAGTATTTACAGGTTTTATAAGGGATTTTAGGCTAAAATAAAGATGATGAAATGTAGATTTGTCATAGCACTGATAATCATTTCTTTCAATGTGAGGAAGGCACTAAGACATTTGCCATCTATCAGGAACTCAATGTCTTTGCCTAATAACTCAGTCAACAGTCGAGCAATCTTGGAAAAGTCATGAATGAATCGTTGGTAAAACTGACATGCCCTAAAAAGACCGTAATTGTTTGTTGTTGGTTGGTGGCCCGATGTGCTTGATGGCATCCACTTTAGCATGTTCAACCTCCATGCCTCACTTGGAGATGGCATGCTCAATATAATCCCTTTTGTAACCATAAAATCGCTCTTTTCACATGATAGAACGAGATTCACCTCACAACACTTTTGACGAACCTGGTCTAGGTGCACTAAACTATCATTAAAGGACTCACCATATATTGAAAAATCGTCCATAAAGACATCAAAAAACCAACGTACTATGTCTGCTAAAATGAAAAGAATGCACCTTTGGAATGTAATAGGTGCATTGCATAATACAAAGGGCACCCGCCTAAAAGAATACATGCCAAAAGGACATATAGAGGTTGTCTTCTCTTGGATTTCATGAGTAAAAGTGATCTGGTTGTATTCGGAGTAACCGTCAAGGAAACAGAAGTACTACTTCCCTGCTAACCTCTCTATGACCTGCTCTATAAAAAGCAAAGGAAAGTTGTCCTTCTTCATCACGACATTCAAGTTTCTGTAATCAACGCAAACTTGCCATGACATGGTTACTCTCATTGGAATATCCTATACACACCCATTCTTAACCATCTAGATTCCCAGCTTCTTCGGGACAACATGTAATGGGCTAATCCATTTAGAGATGGAGATGGGTAAATAAACACTGTGTCACACCTTTTTGTAATTTCTTTCTTGATAGCATCTCGTACAGCCAGATTCAGCATGCCCTGAAACTTTCTAGAGGGAATGTTGTCATGATCGAGATATATATGGTGAGAGCACGAAGCAGGATTTATCCCACAGAGATCGAATACGATCCAACCAATAGCCTTGTAGTTTCTTTTAAGATTTTTTATCAGACAAGATTCTTTCTATTCAGTAAAAGATGAGCTAATAATGATTGGAAATTATTGATGTGGACTTGCAAGGAAAGCATATTTCACGTTTGATGGTAAATTATACAATTCTGGCAAGATGGAATTTGTGAAGGATATGGTTAGATCCTCAAGCGCATCACGGAAGCGTGAGCGTCGTATTGAATACGACGAGGAGCGACTAGTCGCACTAGTTGCTCGATGCAGCGGAATTTAAAATTTTTCTCACGACGAAACCACATGATCCACGAACAATTCTCGGATCGTTTCGTCTAAACCACAAACAAGTTATAGGATTACCACTTGAAGCGTGGTTGCGATCGAGTCTCTAAACGAAGAGACCTCCCGTCTCAAGTCCGATCCGACGGAGGAGACGCTTGCGAGCGCGGGGATGAACCACGTGCTTCTCGCAATCCATGTTGATGATCCAAGCGGGGGATCTCCTGATCTCGACACACAAGATCTGACATCTTCTTCATGAGCGAGGCGCACCGAAGGAGACGGAGATCCACGAGCAGACGATCGGGCAGCATAACGACGGTGCTACAGCGATGGAGAACCTCTCCATGGCATCCATGGTGGACGGCCATGAGAGGGAGAGAGAGGGTTGACGTCTAGAGAGAAAGAGAGAGAGAGATGCTTCTCAAGCATTGTGTGTTGTGTAAAATAGAGAGCATGGTATGCCTCTCTATTTATAGGATTTTGGGATCCATGGATCTCAATCCATGTGACATATAAAATCAATGGATGAGATTGATTTATGTCAATCCAATGGCTAAGATTGTTGTTGGTAAAACCAACAAATTTAGATCAAAATATATTTGACAAAATCAAATACAAATTAATCCAAAATCAATCCAATAAATAAGAAGAGAATGTGCATGGAGATTTCATCTCCATGCACTTTCCATGTGGACGGCCACACATTCCTTTTGGGAATGATGTGCCGCCCCCCCTCTTTCCATGGAGAGAGCAACCTCATGGAAATCCATGAGATTGCATATCTCCTTGAAAATCTCCTTTATTTATTTCCAACAACTTTTGTTGGCTTTTTATTCTTCAAAAATAATTCACAATTATATTTGAGAATATTGCAATCTTGCAATAGAAAAATTGTGAATCAAATTCACAACCCAAAACAACATATAATTTACATTGTCAATTAATTACACAATGTGTATCCAATACACATAATAATTAATCAACACATATAAATTATAATTAGCTCTCTCTAATACATTACATATCACATTTATAATATATTATGAATAATTTGGATATTACTATTTACATTATTCTTATCCATAACAATTAAATCATATTTAATTATATTGGATAACTTATTCTCATGTACTCAAATAATATGAA
Source organism: Ottelia alismoides (assembly GCA_037367405.1). Taxonomy (NCBI): domain Eukaryota; kingdom Viridiplantae; phylum Streptophyta; class Magnoliopsida; order Alismatales; family Hydrocharitaceae; genus Ottelia; species Ottelia alismoides. The sequence goes on along the minus strand of JAZKJV010011809.1, from coordinate 936,918 downwards.
TCACATTCACATTATTTACATCTTTGATAATTAAATCACATTTAATTATCTCAGATAACTCTCTTTATAATATGAATCAAATTCATATTATTCATGATAATTAAATCACATTTAATTATCCATTTTCTCAATGCTCGGATACATATATCAACAATAGAATTATCCATGAACTCTTTCAAGGATAATGCGCTTTCTCCGCGAATACTTGGAGATAAGGACAGAGCAATTGTATTGTTCCATGTATAGTGACATGGATATTGAGATTATATCTCGTATCCAGATCGCGGGCCTCCCATAGATGCTTGTTTAAATCAAGACCACAAATCTAATCTTCTCATTGCATCTGAATCACATTCAAATCAATGTCCAACATTTGGACTAAGATTAGATTACTTCTCTACTGAGAGGAGTCACTAAAATCCAGACCCGTTTCATCACTCCCTAGGAATGGAAGCGTCATGGTTATACAATCGTTTATGATCACATCACCCTCAGGCATTCCTAATACCTGTACATCCTGTATACTGGAAGACTCAGAATAAACCTGAAGTATTGGATCAACTTTATACTGTCTACTTCATGGTTTTATCAGTAAGTTTCTCATTCGATCATTGGGAGTCGGTATTGATCATATACTTTCCAAAAGCATATATCATACCTAGGTCTTGATCATATACTTTCCAAAAGTATATATCAAACCAACAAATTCAGTCAAGCTTCCAAAGCGAGACGACTGTGCGCACGGAATTTGATTCTTTCCAATATCTCATGAGTGAGCTCATGTCTTCCGGTTCAGTAGTGAACCTGTATGATCCCTTTGAGAGATCGTATTACTCATATGCCCTTATATGCAAACCAGCGCGCCGGTGTATAGACCTTGATTAGGTCATCAACCTATTGGTCTGCCAAATGTACATACTCAGACATATAGTAACACATCTGTCTCCGGTCAGAGGATGTGTGCCTATATCTTGACAGCATATGATATAGGACTTTGGTTATCTTGATCTCGTTAGATCAACTCTTTGACCTAACTAATCTGACACCTCCGAATCTCTATTCCTATGCAGAGGACCTGCATCAAGAAGTCGGTCAGATATCAACCTAACTGAGAAAGGATTGTCATCTCCTACTCAGGCTGGAGATCATCTCTTAATAATCATTTGACGGTGCTTGATGAGTCCTCAATCTAACTCATTAGATATTCATCTAAGCACCAGCCTCTATGATTCAGTAATTGAATCAACAGATGTATGATCATTAAGATGGCCATGGTACATAACCCTAATTGTACTAAGGGACCTATTATGCAAACTATGTACTCTTTATTTCAGATTAAGGAGTGAATTGCAATAACATTTATTGCATAATGGCTCGCCGTGGGCTCGCATGTCCAACAATCTCCCACTAGCCCAAAGAGCCATTAATGGGCTAATCATTTAAACCCACACTCATGTGACAATCATAGGCTATTTAGAAAATAGCTAGGTAAGCTGATCAATCACTCTGTTCCCAAGAGACTACGCCAAGTCCTTTTACGGCACTTGCATATCTCCTAGTAACAGTGTTCGCATCCAATGCGAATGTTGCATCTCATGCAACCGATACTCAATTTTGTTTGTTATAGTGTCCTTGACACTACATCTTATTAATTATCATAACCAGTATTCCCATAATCCTTATTAGAACACCTTCATTCCTGGAGATCTCTATCTCCTAAGGTATCTACAGTTAAGACCCTTATAGATCACTATCTACAAGGTCTTAAACCTTTGAAGATAAGACTTTGAGATCACTATCTCTAAGTTTCATCATCTTTGAAGATATTGTTATTACTGCAATCAAGTGTTTTATCTCCATAGTAGGATTAGTAACAGTTTACTACTCCCACTGCATTGTAGACATCTGGTTCTTGTACACATCTAGCATACATTCAGCTTCTCATAACTGATGCACAAGTGCAAGCAGTTCTAGCATTCACTTCCTCAACTCTTTGTGGTGCTATCCCTCTAGACAGGTCACTACCACATCTTAAGGGAAGGAAGCTTTTCTTGGAATTGTCCAGAAAATGGAATTAGTCCAAGGTGTACTACTAATGTGACGGTTCAAATACCCTCTTTTCCTTGATTCTGAACAACTTCAGAAGTAAGATCTAAGAGGTATCCTTTGAGATCGTATCTCTAGGTATGAAACAATCAAATTTTAAAACACTTATTATTATCCTTATATCATTCCAAATGATTAGAATAATATCTACATTTAGCACAATGAACACAATGGCACTCCCACTAAGCTTCACATGGTTCATCAAGATTCTATCTGAAATCATAACATTTATAATTTCATCAAATCTTATGTTCCAACTACAGGAAGCTTATTGGAGTCCAAAGATGGAGTTCTTCAGCTAGCACACCTTGCTTTCCTCAACCATGAAGCCATAGGGCTACTTCATATGAATATCCTCAGGGAGGTATTCATAGAGGAATGCAATCTTGACTCACATCATGAAGATGTCATAAATAAGTTGTCTAGCTATAGTTAGCAATATTCTGATGGGTTAAAGCAAGGTCACTGGAGAGCAAGTCTTATCGCAAGCGATGCCTTCTCTTCGGTGTGTAGCTCATGGCTACAAACCGTGCTTTGAAGGTCTATACCTTCTCATCAGGTTCCCTCTTTCTCTTGAAGATCCATTTACACCTTAATGGGTCTGACCCATATAGGTGGATCCTCGAGGGTCCATATACAACACTTGTATATGAAGTCTACATTAGACTTTTATTGCTAACATCCATCTTTCCATGTCATGATCCTCAGGAGCTTCATCACATGAAGTCCGATCATTTTCAGATTTAACTGACACATGGAATCCATCCTCAAACTTATTTGAAATGGTATTAATGTTTCATCTTTAATTATTTATTTTAGTTTCCGATTTCAGGAGCCTCATTATCTTTTCAAGATTAAATGAGCTCCTTTACTTCATTTTCATCTTGATTCTTAAGAGAGTCATCCTACAAGTATCATATTCTCAAAGATGAGATCTTTTAAGAATCTCAAGGTCATAAAGTAGGTATCCAATACCATCCTTTATTTTCCTAATGAAGTAGCACTCTTTGGTGCTAGACTCCAGCTTTCTAGCATGGAACCTTGTAAGGATATATAATGTAGTCTCTACCACATATATATATATACCTCGAAACTAAGAGATAATTATGCTAAGATTAATCATTGATCAAATCATGTCACACATGATCAATTGTTTCTCCCTACAACTCCATTGAGTTAAGGTTCTTTAGAAGGATTGAGATAGGAATCATATTCACATCTCCATAAGGTATTCTTTGAATTCTTCTAATAGGTACAAGCTACCTTGGTTAGATCAAATTCATTTCATCTTCCTTCAAACTTTGGTTCTAAACCAAAATTGTGAAATCTTTGAACATTTCAAAGTTATCTAAGTGAAGAGAAGAAATCTCATATCACAAATAATCACTAATAGATATCACATATCCATAATGTTTATTCTGATATAGATGATTCACATACATCAATATGTATGAGATCTTGAATACCTTAACATCTTACACCTTTCCCAAAGATGGGTGTATTGGACATTTTTACTTTGAATACAATATTCACAAGTATGTGAGATTTGAATCTTTAGACAATCTAAAGTTTCATGTCTTACTAGTCCATTGATCTCATCAATAGACATAAGTCCAAAACTTGATGCCAGATCATTGTCAAATGATCTATTATCCTCCTATTGATCTTTAAAGGTTTAATTTTTCAGTATTAGAAATCTTAATGAACCATTCATTAATTTTCTAATTTAGTAGAGTCCACTAGATTTTAAATTACTATCTGAAATTTCTCCATCATAACTCTTATTGTAGATTTATTACAGAATTCATGTTTATATCCAACAATTAGAAATAAACAATGAGTGTATTCTAACATCTAGGTCATAGAGACATTCTCTAAGACTAAGGGCTCTCCCACTGAAAATATGAAGTCTATTGATCTCATGGAAATTGTTGCAACATTTGCATCACTTTCAACATGGATGACCAATCAACCTTAAGATCAAATTTCTAATATTCTAACACATATGCAACCAATTGCAAGTGTCATCAGAAGATTGAGATACAATTATTAGACTTTACCCTATCAAATAAGTAAGTCAATTTCAATGATTATATGTAGGTTATTCTGATGTGTTATCTTATTCCTTCTCTAAGGATTCTAGATAGATTTGATAGTCATACTATCAACACATCAACTTATTGCAGTATTGGCATTCATCCAACTCTTTTGGATGGAAGCAACAGAAGTACAATCAACTCTTTGACTATACTTCTTACTTGAGTTCAACCCATGCTTCCACTGCGCTCCCTTTATCTCTAAGCAACCATCGCTCAAGACTAAAGGATCTCTTATCTTAAAATCAAAAATTTCAATATAAGAGTATTTCAACACTTATACATGCTTCATTAAATTCATACAATATGAATATTATGAAGCTTCATGAATGACTAGAGTAAAGATAGTAGAATGATGACACTCATCACCTACATCCATCTAAACTCTTAAAGCATAGGTTCAGGTAGGTACTCAAACAATTTGATTACATTATCTCTAATAGAGCTACCATTCTACATGATGTAGAGAACCATGTCATTCATGATTAAATGTCAAGAGCACATATGTATGCCAGAATATCTTTATTGATTTTATAAGGATTAATTTGATAATTACGATCATCATCGACATGTCACTTCAAAAGTACATTCGATAAGATCAAGACTTATAGAGACATACAAACCCTAGGGTTTTAGTCCTATTGTCTTATTTAATTATCACTTCTCATTATTATGAGGAAATTTGCACATTGCAACCACATACATTATGTGTCCAATCGCAAGTACAATATCTGGATCAAGGGTCCAATCCATGATATTCTACTGGTTATTAATGAGTATAACATTGAGTGGGTTTAATGAAGGATTATCTGAAATAAGTAATTTGCATAATGGTATATATTTATATATATACAGGTTTTACTTTGAATTAGGAATTTTATATCAAAGTTGTCTTGCCATGTCAACAATGAAAGTTCATTCCCTTAATCACTTTCAATGTAAGAGATATACTTACCATTATATCTCAAGCAAGATCTGGGATCTCCTTCCTTATCTTTGTTGCATCCCAATAATATGAGAACCTACAGCTCGGATAAAAAGAAGCGGGAACACATTCCGCCTTGCAAGTCCAACTTGCATCTCCCAATTCGGTCTTTAATACCCGGGCCCACCACCCCTAAGGTGATGTTGACCCGTCATTAATTGAACCAACCGTCAACAGGAATACAACTCGCTATGCGCAATCCAATATCGCCCCAATAATATGAGGACCAGATATTGGGGTCACTACGCATACGTCCTTACTCTTTCGAGAAGCGACGAGCCCGATCCAAATGGATCATATGCAGGAGCTGTCACTTCGGACAGGCGTTTCCCACATATAATATCTAGCGACGAAACCCTTCGCCTTGACGGGAGACCATGGATGTCACTTATGTGATCCTCCATAACTTATTCAAATTAAATTAATTTCTATGAATCACATTCATATAATTAATTCTTCCAAGGGAATTATCAACTCTAATCATATTAGAGTATTTTTATTGGACATAACTTAATCATATTAAATTAATTATCAATCCAATTCAATCAATCAAACTTGATTGTCTTACTTGAATATATATGGTACTATTCTCAAAGTACGTATTAATTCGTATTTTAATAATTACAAAAATACATCTTAATCCCTCGGACATTATCCCGGCCCTACCCGCTGTCATGGCCAGTACCGACGGGAGTGGGACGGACCGCATACGTTGCAACCCGCTACCCCAGCGATCCCCGACTAGACACCATATCCGCCTCGGGAAAGGATAATGCCAAATTGATTAATTTGTACTTGAGATGATCATCGGTTCTTCAACCGAAATTATACCATATAGTAATCAAAACAATTTTGATTATAAGGAAATTTGCTAGACAAATTCCCAATCCTATTCAAGCAAGAAGTTTGATGATTGTGTTTCCAATTATGATCTAGATCAAATCTAATCAACTAATTGGTTGAGGCCAAGTCAATTAAGGAAATAATCATCTTACAATATTTCTCAAATATTTTCCATAATTATTTCATGAAATTAACAAATAATTTCACTAATTGACAATCACATGGTTCTTGATTAGGAAAGTAATTTCAGCAGTGTCCCCTACTTACTAAAATTAGCATATCTCAATCAATTTAAATCCAAATTAAGCAAAGTAAGTTTCCATAGTTTGATAACTTGATTTACAACAGAACCTATGTGATTTGCACGCATTTCGAGGTGTCTCTAAACAGTAATTAACTCCTTAATTACGTTAAGATTCGCAGTTCCCGTAACAGTGAATACATGTTCATTAAAACTACCATATCTAGAGCATACAAAATCCGATTTACGCAAACTCAGATCCTATGGTTTCCTTATTTAATGGGGAACAAAATCCAAGTATTAAATTCGAGTTTAAACAATTTAAACAGTGCCGAATTTATTTACTAAACAGATCTGCGAAATCAAATGCGATGAAAACTTTCGCGACCTTAACGAACCCAAGTCGTCCTCGGTTAGCGAATCATATTCGAAACCATCGACCTAAGGCTCTGATACCACTTGAAAGATATGGTTAGATCCTCAAGCGCATCACGGAAGCGTGAGCGTCGTATCGAATACGACGAGGAGCAACTAGTCACACTAGTTGCTCGATGCAGCGGAATTTAAAAATTTTCTCACGACGAAACCACATGATCCACGAACAATTCTCGGATCGTCTCGTCTAAATCACAAACAAGTTATAGGATTACCTCTTGAAGCGTGGTTGCGATCGAGTCTCTAAACGAAGAGACCTCCTGTCTCAAGTCCGATCCGACGGAGGAGACACTTGCGAGCGCGGGGATGAACCGCGTGCTTCTCGCAATCCATGTTGATGATCCAAGCAGGGGATCTCCTGATCTCGACACACGAGATCCGACATCTTCTTCACGAGCAAGGCGCACCGAAGGAGACGGAGATCCACGAGCAGACGATCGGGCAGCATAACGACGGTGCTACGGCGATGGAGAACCTCTCCATGGCATCCATGGTGGACGGCCATGAGAGGGAGAGAGAGGGCTGACGTCTAGAGAGAAAGAGAGAGATGCTTCTCAAGCATTGTGTGTTGTGTAAAATAGAGATCATGGTATGCTTCTCTATTTATAGGATTTTGGGATCCATGGATCTCAATCCATGTGACATATAAAATCAATGGATGAGTTTAATTTATGTCAATCCAATGGCTAAGATTGTTGTTGGTAAAACCAACAAATTTAGATCAAAATATATTTGACAAAATCAAATAAAAATTAATCCAAAATCAATCCAATAAATAAGGAGAGAATGTGCATGGAGATTTCATCTCCATGCACTTTCCATGTGGACGGCCACACATTCCTTTTGGGAATGATGTGCCGCCCTCCTCTTTCCATGGAGAGAGCAATCTCATGGAAATCCATGAGATTGCATATCTCCTTGAAAATCTCATTTATTTATTTCCAACAACTTTTGTTGGCTTTTTATTCTTCAAAAATAATTCACAATTATATTTGAGAATATTGCAATCTTGCCATAGAAAAATTGTGAATCAAATTCACAACCCAAAACAACATATAATTTACATTGTCAATTAATTACACAATGTGTATCCAATACACATAATAATTAATCAACACATATAAATTATAATTAGCTCTCTCTAATACATTATAAATCACATTTATAATATATTATGAATAATTTGGATATTACTATCCACATTATTCTTATCCATAACAATTAAATCATATTTAATTATATTGGATAACTTATTCTCATGTACTCAAATAATATGAATCACATTCACATTATTTACATATTTGATAATTAAATCACATTTAATTATCTCAGATAACTCTCTTTATAATATGAATAAAATTCATATTATTCATGATAATTAAATCACATTTAATTATCCATTTTCTCAATGCTCGGATACATATATCAACAATAGAATTATCCATGAACTCTTTCAAGGATAATGCGCTTTCTCCGCGAATACTTGGAGATAAGGACAGGACGATTGTATTGTTCCACGTATAGTGACATGGATATTGAGATTATATCTCATATCCAGATCGCGGGCCTCCCATAGATGCTTGATTAAATCAAGACCGCAAATCTAATCTTTTCATTGCATCTGAATCACATTCAAATCAATGTCCAACATTTGGACTAAGATTAGATTACTTCTCTACTGAGAGGAGTCACTAAAATCCAGACCCGTTTCATCACTCCCTAGGAATGGAAGCGTCATGGTTATACAATCGTTTATAATCACATCACCCTCAGGCATTCCTAATACCTGTACATCCTGCATACTGGAAGACTCAGAATAAACCTGAAGTATTGGATCAACATTATACTGTCTACTTCATGGTTTTATCAGTAAGTTTCTCATTCGATCATTGGGAGTCGGTATTGATCATATACTTTCCAAAAGCATATATCATACCTAGGTCTTGATCATATACTTTCCAAAAGTATATATCAAACCAACAAATTCAGTCAAGCTTCCAAAGCGAGACGACCGTGCGCACGGAATTTGATTCTTCCCAATATCTCATGAGTGAGCTCATGTCTTCCGGTTCAGTAGTGAACATGTATGATCCCTTTGAGAGATCGTATTACTCATATGCCCTTATATGCAAACCAGCGTGTCGGTGTATAGACCTTGATTAGGTCATCAACCTATTGGTCTGCCAAATGTACATACTCAGACATATAGTAACACATCTGTCTCCGGTCAGAGGATGTGTGCCTATATCATGACAGCATATGATATAGGACTTTGGTTATCTCGATCTCGTTAAGTCAACACTTTGACCTAACTAATCTGACACCTCCGAATCTCTATTCCTATGCAGAGGACCTGCATCAAGAAGTCGGTCAGATATCAGCCTAACTGAGAAAGGATTGCGATCTCCTACTCTGGCTGGAGATCATCTCTTAATAATCATTTGACGGTGCTTGATGAGTCCTCAATCTAACTCATTAGATATTCAACTAAGCACCAACCTCTATGATTCAATAATTAAATCAACAGCTGTATGATCATTAAGATGGCCATGGTACATAACCCTAATTGTACTAAGGGACCTATTATGCAAACTATGTACTCTTTATTTTAGATTAAGGAGTGAATTGCAATACCATTTATTGCATAATGGCTCGCCGTGGGCTCGCATGTCCAACAATCTGGTTGTACTATAACCTAATATGTTTGTGTGCTGGGAATTGTGCTGCTGGTAGATGTGTCTACAATATGGCTATCCACCATCTCAATATTCTCTAAATTCGGACTACATAAGATCTTTAAATTGTCTGAAATAGCATCTTCTGATTTCTACTGTGCTCATCCTTAAACTAACAAGAAGAAAAGAACTCAACTGAATGAAAGTCTGGCTCTAGCTCATTAAAAGTGGAGGAACCATGAAAAATCTCTGAAGTATATGCAATTAAATCATCAGTTTTCTGCTCCACCTACTCATCATCCATGCTGAAATACAAAGTGCCATCAGAAGAGCTACCAACTGAAGCCTCAGACCCATCCTCTGCTAGGATATCATGGGTCTCTACTTGATACCTCTCAAGGTCATCAAAACGAACCTCATCTATGTAATCACAGGTGGCTAAGGAACTTAAGAAGTTTGAACTTGTTGTCAACGCGACACTCGAAATGGATGATTCTCTTGCCTTCTCAATATGTATCTTTTTGCCCTCGGTACGAAAGATACCTTCTTTATATCATAATCAAAGAGGGCCTTCATGGTATGAAAGAAAGGCCTCCTGAGAATGATCAGGGTAAGGTGTAACCATGTAGGGCAATCCATGTACAGAACAGTAATGTCCACTGGAAACTACAAACCTTGTATGATTATGATAACGTTCGTCAATATGCCCCTAGGTCTCTTCACTGATCTATCAGCAAACTGAAGGATCGTATGTGATATATAAAGAGGAATAACTCAAGTTTGTTGAGTAAACAAGATGGTAAAAAATTGATCGAGGAACCCTTATCTAAGAGAGTGCGATCAAATGCTGCATCTGATATCTCACATCTGATGTAATGTGCTCCTAAATCTCTCTTCTTCTTTTTTAATCTGTTCTATATGGCGCAGGATGTCTCCTGGGTCAATATGTGCTTCTGTGTGTGTGATTTCTTTTTCCTACACATGGTACATCTATTCTTCAAGTTCTGCTTGAGCATAGGAAAATTATCCAAGGCATCGTGGAGTGGAATCTTCATAAAGATATGATATTTCAATAAATATTCTGTCTCATGACTAACATCATTCTTTTTTATATTTTTCTTTCATTTACCAAAGAAAGCATCTGTGAAAGGAATAAACTCAGTGACAACAATATTTTCTTCTTTATTCATATAATCAAGAGAATCAACTTGTACATCGGGAGTCTTAGAAGTATGTAAAAAACTCTCGAAAATAGGAAAAGAAATAGAATCATCAATGGGAGACTATGTATGGCATGGAATGGTATCATCATCTGAATCTCCTATGCCTGTATCTATTGTCTCTACATCACTCCCGTGTTTGGCATCATTTGATCATCATGGTCCTCATGGTGGTCCTCCTCCTCAGCATTAGAATGTGTATAATCATGAATAGGCTCTCGCTCCTTATCATCATGCACCCTCTCATCCTCTAGATCAGGTGCTCGTGGGTGTTTACCGCTCCTGAGATGAATGAAGTTAGATAAAAAAATAAGGAAAAGTGACCATACCGATAGTGGCATCTTCCTGATCCGTGTTGTGCCTCTTGTTGTTCGGGTTAATCTGAGGTTGTGCTGGGAGAGTGATCTTGGGTGCGGCTAACTCATCCAGACGATGGTTAACCCACTCCATATCTATCCTATGTGCAACCTGAAGTGTGCTAAGCATATCCATATTGTGCAGATAACTTTGGCGTAGTAGTCTGTCCATGGCTCTCTACTCTCTCCTTCCTAGAAGTATGCTATGGCTTTGATGTGTATGTTTGAGGAAATCTATGAGGTGTAATATATGACTTCTGCTATTGGTGATGTTAATGTAGATGTGTAGCAGGAGAATGGTAATGTTGTGCTTGTCTCTGATGGAACGTGTGGTGAGACTGCTATTGGATGTATGGAACACAATGCTGAAAATGTGGACATCCTTGTTGGAACTGCATCTGTTGTGGCTGCAGATGTTCACTCTGAGGAGTAATGTGTGGTGGTGACTAATAAGGAACTGGAACGTACCATAAACCGGTGATCTAAAAATTTGAAGAAGGATCAACGTCATGAACTACAGGAATCGTGATCTGGCTCTGGTTGGTAGTGGACGAATCTTCATGCCAATCTAACTACTAGGTCTCAATAGAACATGCCAACTAGCTCTGTACATAATGAATCTAATGGGTGGGAGCATCGGGTAAAGATCTCCATGTAGGCTGAGAAGAAGAAAGTGAATGTTGGTATTGTAACTACATCTCAGTCACCTTCTTCATGAAATCTCTCAACTGTTGTGGTAATGAAGAGAGTTTCTCCAACTCTCGCAGCTTCTGCAAGTCTTGTACTTGCTTCTGAATGACAATGACAACTATAATTTTCTCACTAATAAAGCCCATGTCGGCAGATCATACTCTGACTTAGAAATGTGTGCCACCTTATAATGAACTTGTTGATGTGGTGGTTGTAGGGCCTTCTGAATGCCCGAGTGGAATCTACAACTCCCATGTTCTCAAACATCCCCTCAAAGATGGTCCAAACAGACCCAGCATCCTTATTTAGATAGCTAACACCACATGAAGTGCTCAATGACGGGTCCGAAATGCGTTGTGTTAAAGATGATGTTTATTCGTGCGTAAAAATAATTTTTCGTTTCATTGTAGGTGACAATCGGAATCGGTCAAGAAATAACCACACAAAATTTATTCAATTCTTAATCACGTGATTTTATGTTTATTTTAGTTGGGCAAGTGATGAATCCATGATTCATTAACTTTTCTATCACATTTTGTCTTAAAACTCTTAACAAATACATGTAAATATCCATTAATTCTTATCTTTTAACAAATTATCATTCATGTATAAATATTCATTATTTAAACCATCAAAATCATGTAAATAAATAAAGAACAAGAAAAGAAAGAAAAGACAGATTGAATATATGTAAATATATACAATATGACTTAAAATATAAATATAGTTGTAAGATATATTTATAGCCCAACCCCCGAGACCAAGTCAGTATGGATTGGTCGACAAACTAATAAGTAGGGGGAGATAATGAAAGAAAACCTAAAAAAATATAAATTAACACACATACATACACATTCTACTATTTATACAATAAATACAAAACTTCAAAGATTTTTATTTAATCCATATGAACAAATTTTTCACAAAATTCTTTTCCTAATTATTACTAAAATTGTATATAAAAATATAAAAATAAGTTAAAAATATTACCCTGTATATATGCCAAGAAACTCAGCCTGTAAATTGTCAAAATCTCAACTTCCGAACATCATAACTTCCTCATACGAATTCCAATTTCACTCTACTCACCTTTAAAGTTCATAAAATAATATTCTCTAATTAATAAAGGTGGTTTCATCGAATTCGGAGTCCGTTTGCAAAAAGTCGATTTTGGGACCAAAAGACAACGGGGTTTCTGGGCTATTTATTTTATGTAACACACATTATTTATAGTTTTCTTAATTTTATAATTTTCAAATTTATTCATGATCTTGTAGTTTCACCCTAAATTATTTCATATTTTTTGGACCTTATTTATTATTTTAATAAAATCAAAAACCTTAAAATATAGGTATAAATGAACTAGAGAACTTATACCTCTATTTATTAAAATATGCAAATTAACATATTAAAATCTATAAAAATTCACATAAACCATATTTAATTATCTAATAATTAAGAAAATATAAAATTAATTTTTATTTATTTATTTATTAAATTAAAAATCTAAAACCTATTTATAAATACATATTTATTAATATAATATTTAAATTTAAAATAATATTTATTATTTATAAAAAGTAAATAGTCCATAAATTAGAAAATTAATTTATCTACATTTTTTGTATTTATACTTATTTAAAATAACGTCATTTACTATTTAATCCTTAATTTATAAGATAATTTCCATATTCTGGCCAACCAGGTGCTAACACTTGTCAGCACCTGGTTCATCTTCCTCCAAGAATCAGTTCTACCCGCCTGTGCTGAACCAACCGACTTCGACTATTTTTCTCGTGCAGCTCTTAACCCTTCTGGCCGATCCAATCCGTTGATCTTCACCTCCTAACAACCCTCTAGCTCGCCAACCATCAGATTTCTCTTGGAGCCCAAGCAATTGATCTATATAAGCCCCTAAACCTTCTCCATCGCCAACGATCTCTCCAACTACCTTGGACCCCCAGATCCAGTAGTCCAACCCCCAAATTCCTAGCCTCATTCCGGCCAAATTACGGTGGTGACAACACCTTGGAGGAGCCCGCGAGGAGGAGGAGGAGTCGGAGGAGGATCTAAGGCGATCACGCCGCCTTGCATCGCCGCCCAGCGCGCGTCACGCTCCGGCCAAGGTCGACAGTCGAGCTCCATTCCCAGGTAATACACCTTGGAACCATAGACCTTTTCCTTCGTTTCCTTGAATTTTTGCCTCGATCTTCGTGTAGGTATTAGCGAGGTTAATCGCGTCATTAGGACGCTTAACCATTTAGCTCAAACGCCCATTCAAATTTCATCTCAAATCGCTTCAAATTCGCTTCGAATCTCTTCATCTTTCCATCGCCATTTCCATGTTTGATTTCAGAAAGTATGGAAACCTTATTTTTTCCATTATCTGAGCTTGCAAATCTATCAACCATTGGCCGATTCTTCTTGAATTGAGCACGACATTTCGTTATTTGCAGATCAAATTTCATCAGGAGCAATTTCTTCACATCTGGAAGTCTTCGATCTTAACAGAAATCAGATTCGAAGACGAAGGTACCAACTGCCATTCAGAAACCATTGCACCGAAGCGTCACCTTCGTCGCGACTCCGCTGTCGTTTAGAGCCACCGCCGACCGTCCCCTACCGCGGGCGAGCTCGAGGGGTGGAGGCGCCACCCCTCTGGCCCTGCTGGAGTGCCAAAGACGTCACCGGACGATCAGAGAAAGTCGTAGAAAAACGCCTGTCGACAAGCCACGTAACAACCTCAAGAACAGTCGAGCTACAGATGCTCGACACGTGGCAAGAGCAAAGACGTCAGATCGCGCCTAGCGGGATCTAATCTGGACCGTCGATTGCGAACCGGTGGAGACTTTACATAATAAACCCAGGGAACTTCCAACTCTTCAGCTTCGCCCCCTAGGTTTCCAGATATTACATATAGGTCCCTCTGCAGGGACCTAAATGTAAAGATTTGTTATTTTTGTTTACAAAACAGTCCCTGAAGGACGTTTTTGTAGAATAAATTATATAGTTTTTTTACGCTTATGCCCCTGGGCTGTTGGGGCTGTTTTGACCTCGTGTGACCTTCTTTCTTGATGATTTTTTTAGGGTAGTTACGCAACTACCCCATCTACCTAGTATTAAGTTTTCGAGAATTTTTGTCGTGTTTTCGTCGAGTTCTGATTTGTCGAAAACCGTACTCATTTTGTTTTGATTTCTTGTGTTGTTCGAGCCCGCTGCTCGACCCGATTCACCCTACTATATTTTACCATCTATATAATATCCACCTATTATATAATAAATAAATATTTTTGAAAAATATACCTTTTTGAAAATTAAATAAAAATTGGAAAAGAATAAAATCAAATAAAAAAATTAAAAATAAAAATCAATAAAAAAGGGTTTCTTGACTTGATAACTCTTAGAAGAGATAAAAATAAAAATTACAAAGATAAAATCAAAAAAATCAAAGGATTCTATTCTGCCTCCTTGAGTTCAACCCAGGAACACTTGCCTGGTTAAAAATTTAGTGCTTCGGAAAATCGAATTTGTTTGATAAGTTGAGATCGTTCTTGTTTCGCGGCTTTTTCTACATCGAGCGTGTTTAATCTAAAAAAGCCGCGAAACCGATTTTCAGCTTTATCAGCAAGTCCCAAGGTCGAACACAAGGAGGCAAAGGAACAACCTAGAATTATGTCTTTCAAAATTCGTGTGTGGTTTTTGAGGCGGTCTTTTTTTTGTAATTTTTAATGCAATAAAGGATGCAAAATGCAATTTCGGCCTATTTTAGGGACTAAAATGTAAAAGTCGATCAAATAAACAATGTCCGAAAAATATGAAACTTGGCCACGATGTAAAATATGATGAATGAATGCATTGTATTTTTTTTGAATTTTTAAATGCAATATAATTTTTTTAATGAATTTTTAAATGAAAATAGAATGAATTTCAATATTTAATTACAATAAATATTAAATCTAATTATTTTTTAGTAATAAAGTTATCTAAAATCTATCACTAGGTAATGGACCTCAGAAAAATCCTAAATCTTGAAAATACTAGTTTCAATACCTATTAAAATACAAACACTGAAACATGCAAAATAATTTTTATAGGGCAATTTATGCATGCAAATGCAATTCTTTTTAGGCACAATGTCAATCATAATTAATTCTAGAATTTACGATTTTTCAGAAATTTTTAAAGCAACAGTTATTCAATAACACATTTAATAGCACAAAATGGGTAAAATATGCAACTTTCCACAAAATAATTAATTATTAATTAACCATTGATCATAAAAATATCCATAACATGTCAAAACGTAGAGAATTAATTGACAAACAAATTGCTATTTTTGGATAATTAAATAATGCAATGTAGTTGTTTAAAATAACGGGGGAAGACAGAGGTACAGATGCAATAAAATAAATATAGAAATTACAGGGGGGACCTAGATGTAATTACCAATATCCTGGGGGGCACCTTGTAAAATTACCACTAGGTCACGTGCCAAGTACGTGACCTGGTCGGTGGGGGCTTGCACGCAAATACGAGGATCTCTAAGGGTTGAGTTACAATTTACCTTGCGGTCACGTGGGAGCACGTGACCAGGGGTGGTGACGCTAACTGCTAATGTCCCCCGCCCCTACGTGCGCGGCACATAGTGGGGGTCTCGGGCCTGGCGCCCTGTGGCAATGGCGGTAGAGGGACTAGACTCCGGCCGCAAGGAAGGCCGTGCAACGGAGCGCTGTGGGAGCCTTGATGTGTTGTCGATGAGTGTGAAACTCCTGGAGATGGGGCTGCTGGAGCTTTTGATGGCGGTGGGAGCGTGGGGGGGAGGGGGTCTCGGTGCTGGAAGCTTGTGACGGTGGCCGGTCGTTGTGGAAGAAGATGCGGCGCTGGGGCAGACGTCGTTGAAGTTGGGGATGTTGTCGAAGATGTTGATTGTCGTTTGCGGAAGACATTGAAGGTTGCTGAAGATGTTGAAGATTGTCGGAGACGGACGAAGAGGTAGGTCGTCGGAGGCTTGATGGGATGATATCCGGAGTAGGGCAGCAAGGCTAGGGAGCGCTGCAACGACGTTGATTGATGTCAGATCTCGTCGAAGGGAGAAACTTCGAGGCGCTTTCACCGCCAAGAGGATGCTATTAAGTGCGGCTGGCGGATGAAGGTTGACGAGGGTGACGGTTGTTCTTTTATAGGGGTGTCTTCGACCGGAGATGGAAGGTCGGGGATTGATGGGATCCGGTCGGAGATCGAGTCAAAGAGGGAAGGCATTGCATTATGCGAATCGGAGATTGATTCGAAGGAGTGGTCAGGGACAAAAAAGGGAGACGAGATCTGGCCATGAGATTTGCGGCGGTGATGGGCGAAACGCGGGGTCGGCAGTGAGGATTGTGGGATACGCGGCGGGCGGTGCGGGTTTGGGAGAGAAGCAGGATGTAGGTGACGACCTCTGGGCCATCCGATCGTAGATGATCGGATGGTCCAGATGGAGCCACGTGGCGACGGATGATGAAGGGGAAGAGGTATGGCGCACGTGCTTGGTGCGTGCCTAGGAGGCACGTGCCTTGCATGTCCGTCTATTTTAATTTTTTTTTTATTTTTTTAATAAAAAATGTATAAAAAAATGCCAAAAATGGATGATACGAGGCGGCTCTAGGAGCTGCCACATGTCAGCACCACAAAAATCAAAAAAATAAATACTTTGTAAAATACAAAAATAAATAGTAAATGGACTCGGATCGAAAAAGTTTCTTTACTTAAATTGCTCGTCTCGATGAGATCTATAACTTTCAAGAAGACATCAAAACCAAAATCGATCAAATGCACAAAGTGATATTTTTGGGGTATCCATGTACATAGAATACCTTGATTTTTGGGTTATATAATTTTTTTGTCATTTTTAAACAAGAAAAAAATTTAGAAAAAATATGGAAAAATCAAAGATAAATATTTACACATTAATCTACTTTTTTGGATTTTTTTTCATTTAAGAAGAAGAAGAAATAAAATAAAACACGAAAAAGACTAATTTTGTACAAGTGGTTAGTGAAGACTCGGACCCGAATTGCTTCATCGATTTTAAGCTCAATTTGGATTTGGATTTTTGCGCATTTTAATAAAACTTTTATAAAAGAAGACAAATGAAAAATAAATATACTAAAATAGGTTAATTATGTACATAAAATATCAGGTTAAAAATCGTTAAAATACAAAATGTACAGAAGAGGCCCAAAACCCAACTTTGACATATGAGCTCCGATTCACTTGAACTTGGTCTTCTTTTGAAGGTAATTGAATGTAAATTAGTTCAAAAGTGAGTATTATTAAAACAGACACCGGATGGGGAAGATATGAGGTTTTTAGTCTGGAAATCCTGAAACTAGGGTTTGGGTTTTTGGTCCACTTATTTGGGTTAATTTCTTTTGTATTTTCCATTTATTTTTGTTAGTGATATGTACACAATGGAGGTGGTTTTAGGTCATTCGGAGTTAGAATGAATTAGTTAAAAATCTGAGAAGTTAGGCTATTTACATGTCATTTTTAGCTGGGATTTTTGGCTTCTTATTTTGTGCAAAAATTAGTGATAAAATGCAATTCTTAAGAAAACATGCATGAATGCTAATTATACTGAATAGATGCAGAAATGCTGTTGATTTTGAGGGATTTGAGCTTAATTAATGAGATTTAGATTGATGAATCCGTCACCCCCCTATACTTAAACCATGCTCATCCCTGAGCATCAAAAAGAAATGCCATTAAGTGGAATGAGATTGGGTTCCATACCAAGACCATGAGCTGAAGGTGAAAATGAAATTAGACTTGACCTTTGGATTATTAGTATGGCGGAACTTCTGTGAGACTTAGAATTTTAAAATCAACAACCTTCAAGTTCTACAAATCATTGTAACAATTTCAGCTCAGAAGTCATCTTAGATCAATCCTCTTCCCAAAGCATACCCTACGAACATTGAACAATTGACTCATGTGTGTGAAAGGTTTTAGCTCTTCCCATCCAGAATGTCGGACTACCATGCTCCTCTCCTCTCCAGTAACTCATCCTCGGGGAGTCAGGTATTTCCTTCTAAGGTCCGTCGCGCTGTGTTTACAATCAAATTGAGGGAGAAGTTAGAAGAAGGAGAAAAGAACTGGATGGTGGCCAGTGTAGTAACCTCTCCTTGTGATACTGGCTAGTATAGCCGAGTCTCCACCATGATCTGCAGGTTTTCTTGAAGCTTGGAACTTTTTCTTCAGTTATTTATTTGGTAGAATGCTTCTTTGTATTTGGAATTTTTGGTGGTTCTGCTTGGATCTTGTTCTGCCCCTACGGATATAGAATCTTTTTATTTCCGTACATTTTTTGGGATCTTAGAAAAAATTGTGCCCAGCCGTCCATCCCTTTTCCGAAGTTTTATTTCAACCCGTACTCCGGTCTTTAGATTTCCACTCTACCAGAAAAGAAACTCACACAGTCTTCCAACATCCCGTTTGAGTTGAGCTAAGTGCATAGTGCGAGAGTACAAATTAATTCCCTATTCCAGAGTTGTACCCAGAATGAAGAGACGAAGTTAGACACTAAGAGTCAAATGCTGCACATTTTCATGTGGAACTCAAAGAAATATGTCAAAGACCTGAAGCTTCTAAAATCATATTTCTCGGTGAAGTTCCTCTGAAAATTAGGTGGATTAAGGTCAAGTCTAGACCACTCTCAGTTTATGCTCTTACCTCGGTTCAGAACCCAATGACTTTTCACATATGCAAATGAATGAAATGCTGGATGAAGTGCAGGTGTGTGAAATGCATACATATATTTTTTTATGCAATAAATTTTTTGTTTTTTTGTTGTTGTTTGTTTGTTTTTGTTTTTTTAAGTTAATCACCAACCATGTAAATACATATAGACTTACGTGAAAGTACGAGATATGGGTAAAATATATACAAAGTATATAGACAGACCCCCCTATACTTAGCGAGTGATGTGTCCTCAGAGCACAAGAAGCGTAAAGAAGACATATCTCGTGCTAAGCGTAAGAGACTGAAAAAGAAAAAGAAAAAGATGGATCGGAATGCCTCCTATTCTTAGGCTGTGAACAGTCTAAGTATAGAAGAAGAGCGAAAAAAATGCGGTGGTCGGGATATGGGGATGAAGAGAGTATATACAAATGGGCATCGGTTCCCCCTATACTTAGGGTTTGGTCAGCCTAAGTACAGAAGAATGGTGGACATGGAGTGATCGTGAGGAGTGTGATGAGGGAAATGGTATATAAAGATGGCATCGGTCCCCCCTATACTTAGGCCTTGGCCAAAGTAGAGGAAGAGTTGTGCAAGGAGACTAATGTGGTCGGGAGGGAGGGTGGGTAGTCGATGATTAGGGTATTTGAAGAGGGAAGGAGCATCAGCTTTTGATGAATAATAGTGAGGAATGGGAGTCATCCAACAGGAGTCAATTTTTGGATCCTTGCAAAGATATGGTTTTGAAACTGCTGAGCAGACCTTACTCATGAATATTACCTTTTCCGGGCCTGATGAGGGATCATCAGCTTATTCCTCTTCCGAAAGGTCAAAGGTGACTTTCTTTTTCTTGTTTCGTGAAGGTGTCGGTCCACTTGAGTATCCAGATGAATAACCATTGGAATTCTTCTCCTTGGTTGGTGTTTGTCTTGCTTGTTTGTTCTTAGTCTTCTTAATATTGGTACACTCTCGATTTGCGATGATTTGGTCAAGGTATTCAGAGTAGGTTGCCCCAGGGTGCGACCATGCATATATCTCAGGATCATAGAAGAAATTTTTGTCTATTTTGAGATCCGTGGGAATTGAAATATTGGGAAGAGTCTCTGCATGCTCGTTCTCAATTAATTTGATGTTGGAGCATTCCTGTGTCGAGTTGATGTGATCAAGGTAGTCAGAATAGGTCGACCCAGGGTGTGACCATGCATAAGTCTCCGGATCATATGATCCATATACTTGTTTCTCCATGGTGAGAGCAGCCGGAAATGGAGCAGGAGGGAGATTCTCTAAACTAATAGTCCCATCAACAATCGCTATTTCACATGTAGCAGCGGGGCAGAGCTTTTCTACCATTTCATGGTTACGGTTGTCGGGGACTTCGTGGGTTGCCTCAGAACATCATGGTTTCTCAAAGACTGGGTCAGGTCAAAGTGCTTCCAATGCTGTAAAATTGATTTCCCAAGTCTCACAATCAATAATTGCCTTAGCCAATGCTAAGAATGGCTTTCCAAGAATAATTGGAAACTAGGTGAATTCTCCTTGATGCTCAATATCAATGATCGTGAATTCTACTTTGAGAGGAGCACCTTGGAATTTCATGATGACAGAAATGATTCCTCTCGGACGCTTTATTGATCGGTCAGCCAATTGAACAATCTGTCATATTTTTCTGATCGGTTCGAGTTTTAGTTCGTGAAATACAGAGGTCGGGAGGATATTGATCGGTGAATCCTCATCAACTCGAGCATGGGTAAAGATTGTGTCTTTGATTTCACAGTCAAATCTGAGCAACCACTTCACTATGCATCTCTTGGTTTTTCTCCTCAACACCAAGGAGGAGGCCATTGACAAGATATGTCTTTCAGTCTTTGTTCTTATCCTACCTGACTTTTTTGTCATTAATTTGTCCATTACAAATCCTTTAAGGTCGGGGAAGTGTTCAATGGCCTGTATAAAGGGAAGTTCAAACATCAATCTTTTTTTCATTGCTTCTTGTAAAGCAGGATCCAAATTTTTCAGATCTTCTTCAGTCTCAATTTTTATGTATTTTTCGGAATTTTTGATTTTTTGGGTATTTTTGAATATTTCAATTTTTTTGGTATTTTCTGTGTGGTGTGGTGATGTGGTGTGTTCCTCAGATGAGCAAGGGCTTTGATGTTAAGAGTAAATGTCAGAGGCATGGTCATTCCTAGGGGAGTAATATGCAGAGGTGTCGATGTCGGAATCGTCCCTAGGTTTCTGAATATCCTCAAAAATTTCAGCATGAGATCCAATCTTTTCCTCATCCATTTTTATGTCCGAGCTCCCATAAAATAAACGTTGATTTGGGCCTAACCGAGACAAATTCATTTTCATAGTATAGATCTGATGGAAATGTTCGGCCATTTTTGAAAGAGCTGAAAGGAACGATGGTTTGGGTTTGCAATGATTTTCATGATCTGGATGCGGAGAGTTTTTGGACAAAAGTTCCATGATGATGTTTAAATCAAGAAAGGAGAGAGATGATTACACAGGATAGTCAAAAGAAATTTTATCAAATGTGCAGCTTTTGATCTTCGATATCGGTCACGTACACCAATGTAAACACAAATCAAACACCGGGTTCACCAACTCACACAATGGAGCCGTAAGTATTCGGCTATTATCTTTACAATTTTAATTGGTGATCAGACAATCTTGGAAAGAATTTTAGCGAGTTGTTAGGTACCGAAATTCTCGTAATGACTGGCCCGAATTCATACGACTAGTTGCACCTACTTTCAGCCAGTATGGGAGTAAGTACGGACCGTAGAACAGCTACCCGTTACTTGAGGACGGAGCCTTACGCAGTGTCCTCTAAACCACCCACTCTGCTAAGGAAATCCGGACCGTTTACCGATTACCAGTAGATCCTTACTGAGAAGTAGATAATCATTTTTGGTAGAATCGGTAGTCAATATGAAAATCCGGGTTTGGGCTCTAGCCTTAAGTGTCGTCTCTCGCTCACTCAGAAAAAATAAAAGAATTCAAGGTCGGTGTTGCTCTCCCGCAAAAATTCTTGATTTTATGGGTTATTTAGGTCGTCTATATTTAGCAGTCTCAATTTTAATTAGGCGATCACTGAAGAATTAAGTGAGCACAAATACACGTCTACCGTCCAGTCCCAATTTCCTTTTAAAATTATGTGACAAGACAAGAGGGAGGAGTTTGAGAAAAGCTGATGCACATGAAAAACAATGATGTATGCTCAGTTAGAAGACTTACAGTGAATCCTCGCAATCTCCATGTGGGATGCAATACAGAATTGAAAATTTTATTCTATATTGATGCAAGCCGATGAAAAATCGCACCTAGTAGAAAGTTCTATTAGCAGGGAAGAATTGAGTTAAATTTGGCTAAATTGAATGATCTATGTGCGTCTCAATTACTAGTGAAGTGTGGCCTAATTCCTATGAGCATAATCAAAAATTTAAAATGCTTTGAGAGCCGCATGTGCAGGTCTATCCTAATCGCCACTCAAGTCGGGCCCCACCCTCACCAGAGAATGAAATAGGTCACGAAACACCACAAGAATAGTTCAAGGTATTCTTTACACACATGAGAGTCCAAATGAACACCGTCATACATGAGCAATTAATTACAGAAAATTAAAAATTTACAGAAATTAAAACCCTAGACTCTATGCTCTCTCACGACTTGACTCGATCTTAAATTAATTGTGGTTTTTTCAGAAGTCGGTGAAGATACGTCGGTTCTTGAAAAACCGCTCCACGTATGTGGGGTACCTCGCAAGAAAAATAAGAGAGAGATAGTAAGAGAGTAAGTCAAAAATAAAACAAAAATACAATAAGAGAAATAAATACTGAAAATAAATGCAGGAAAAAGAATGGAATTTATAATGAAAAATTCGGGGGTCAGACTACCCGAATGCGGAAAACCGAACGAGAAATTTCAAAACACAAAACTAAGCCGTTTGCCTCCCCGGCAATGGTGCCATCTGACGGTTCCGAAATACGCTGTGTTAAAGATGATGTTCATTCGTGCGTAAAAACAATTTGTCGTTTTGTTGTAGGCGGCAATCGGAATCGGTCAAGAAATAACCACACAAAATTTATTCAATTCTTAATCATGTGGTTTATGTTTATTTTACTTGGGAAAGTCCCAAGGTTGAACACAAGGAGGCAAAGGAACAACCTAGATTATATTTATTAAAATTCGTATGCGGTTTTTGATGCGGTCTTTTTTTTGTAGTTTTTAATGCAATAAAGGATGCAAAATGTAATTTCGGTCTATTTTAGGGACTAAAATGTAAAAGTTGATCAAACAATGTTCGAAAAATATGAAACTTGGCCACGATGCAAAATATGATAAAATGAATGCACTGTAAATTTTTTGGAATTTTTAAATGCAATATGATTTTTTTTATGATTTTTTAAATGCAAACAAAATGAATTTCAATATTTAATTATAATAAATATTAAATCTAATTACTTTCGAGTAATAAAATTATCTAAGATCTATCACTAGGTAATGGACCTCAGAAAAATCCTAAACCTTGATAATACTAGTTTCAATACCTATTAAAAATCGAGCACTGAAATATGCAAAATAATATTTACAGGGATATCTAATATGCAAATGCAATTCGTTTTGGGCACAATGTCAACCACAATTAATTCTACGATCTATGATTTTTTGAGAATTTTTAGAGCAATAATTAATCAATAACACATTTAAGAGCAAAAAATGGGTAAAATATGCAACTTTCCACAAAATAATTAATTATTAATTAACCATTGATCACAAAAATATCCATAACTTTTTAAAACGTAGAAAATTAATTGACAAACAATATACTATTTTTGGATAATTAAATAATGTAATGTAGTTGTTTAAAATAATGGGGGAAGACAAGGGTACAGATGCAATAAAATAAATATAGAAAGTGCAGGGGGACCTAGATGTAATTACCAATATCCTGGGGGCGCCTTGCAAAATTGCCACGAGGTCATGTGCCAAGCACGTGACCTGGTCGGTGGGGGCTTGCGCGTAAATACGAGTATCTCTAGGGGGCAACTTGCAATTTACCCAATGGTCACGTGTGAAGCACGTGACCAGGGGTGGTAACGTTGGATGCTGACGTCCCCCCGTCCCCACGTGCATGGCACGTGGCGGGGGTCTCGGGCCTGGCGCCCGGTGGCGATGGCGCCAGAGGGGCTGGACTCCGGTCGCGAGGAAGGCCGTGCAGCGGAGCGTTGTGGGAGCCCTTATGTGTTGTCGATGAGCGCGAAACTCCTGGAGATGCGGCTGCTGGAGATTTTGAAGGCGGTGGGAGCACGGGGGGGGGGGGGGGGGGGTCTCGATGCTGGAAGCTTGTGACGGTGGACGGTCGTTGTCAAAGAAGATGCGACGCTGGGGCAGACCGTCGTTGAAGTTGGGGATGTTGTATAAGATGCTGAAAGTCGTTTGTGGAAGACATTGAAGGTTTCTGAAGATGTTGAAGATTATCAGAGATGAACGAAGGTGTAGGTCGTCGGAGGCTCGACGGGAGATGTCCGGAGCAGGACAATAAGGCTGGGGAGCGTTGCAACGACGTTGATGGACGCCGGATGTCGCCAGAGGGGGAAACTTCGAGGCGCTGTCACCACCCAGAGTATTCTATTAAGTGCGGCAGACGGATGAAGGTTGACGAGGGTGGCAATTATTCTTTTATAGGGGTGCCGTCGACCGGAGATGGAAGGTCGGGGATTGATGGGATTCAGTCGGAGATCGGGTCAAAGAGGGAAGGCGGTGCGTTATGCGAATCGGAGATTGATTCGAAGGAGTGGTCAGGGACGAAAGAGGGAGACGAGATCTGACCGCGAGATTTGCGGCGACGATGGGAGAAACGCGGGGGCGGCGACGAGGATTGCGGCATACGCGGCGGGCGGTGTGGGTTTGGGGGAGAAGCGGGATGTAGGTGATGACCTCTGGGTTGTCCGATCGCAGATGATCGGATGGTCCAGATGGGGCCACGTGGCGACGGATGATGAAGGGGAAGAGGTATGGCGCACGTGCTTGGCGCGTGCCTGGGAGGCACGTGCCCCGCACGTGCGTCTATTTTAGTTATTTTTTTATTTTATTTTTATAAAAAACAAATAAACAAAAATGCCAAAAATGTCTGACACGTGTCGGCTCTAGGAGTTGCCACGTGTCAGCACCACAAAAATCAAAGAAATAAATACTTTGTAAAATACAAAATAAATAGTAAACAGACTCAGATCGAAAAAGTTTCTTTACTAAAATTGCATGTCTCAACGAGATCTACAACTTTCATGAAGACATCAAAATAAAAATCAATCAAATGCACGAAGTGATATTTTGGGGTATCCCATGTACAAAGAATACCTTGATTTTTAGATTTTGTGATTTTTTGGTCATTTTTAAATCAGATAAAAATCCAGAAAAAATATGGAAAAATCAAAGATAAATATTTACACATTAATCAACTTATTTTTATTTTTATCAATTAAAAAGAAGAAGAAATAAAATAAAACACGAAAAGACTAATTTTGTACAAGTGGTTAGTGAAGACTCGGACCCAATTTGCTTCTTTGATTTCAAGCTCAATTTGGATTTGGATTTTTACGCATTTTAATAAAATTTTTATCAAAGAAGACAAATGAAAAATAAATAAACTAAAATAGGTTAATTATGTACACAAAATATCAGGTCAAAAACCGTTAAAATACAAAATGTACAAAAGAGGCCCAAAACCCAACTTTCACATATGAGATCTGATTCACTTGAACTTGGTCTTGTTTTGAAGGTAATTAAATGTACATTAGTTCAAAAGTGAGTAGGATTAAAACAGACACTGGATGGGGATGATGTGAGGTTTTTAGTCTGGAAATCCTGAAACTAGGGTTTGGGTTTTTGGTCCATTTATTTGGGTTAGTTATTTTTTTGTATTTTTCATTTATTTTTGTTAGTGATATGTACACATTGGAGTGGTTTTGGGTCATTCGGAGTTAGCATGAATTAGTTAAAAATCCAAGAAGTTAGGCTATATGCATGTCATTTTTGGCTGGGATTTTTGGCTTCTTATTTTGTGCAAAAATTAGTGATAAAATGCAATTCTGATGAAAACATGCATGAATGCTAATTATGTTGAATAGATGCAGAAATGTTTTTGATTTTGAGGGATTTGAGCTTAATTTATGAGACTTAGAGTGATGAATCCGAGATTCATCATCAATAACTTCTGAATGTTTGACTGGAGTCCTCCAAAGGAATTATGTACAAGCACCTTCAAAGGTATCTTGTGGTGAGGAAATTTCTCAATCATCTACTTTAATCTTTGCCATGCCTGTGGAATAACTCATGTGAATTCTGCATGAAACTGGATATATGGCTCCTCATTGTGTTCTTCTTTCCCAAAGGAAAATATTTATGCATGAAGGTTGACTTGAGTTCCTCCCAAGTCGAAATCTCTCTCCCTAGATGGTTCAACTAATAGTGTGCCTTGTCTGTTAAGGCAAAAGGTAAAGCATTGAGGCATATAGACTCATGCATAACTCCTAGATAGCTCACCATACCACAAATCATCTCAAACTACTAAAGGAAGGTAAATGACTCCTATGTCATGTTCGCATAGAACTTGGGATGCAAATATATAGGGGGGTCTCAGATCATTTGCCCCTTGATTCGGTGGTAGCTGAATCCAATGCTGTAACGTTCTGGCTCTAGGGTCATACTCATCTATCAAAGTAACAACGAGAACTGCAACAGTTGGTGGTGGGTTTGTGTCTCCTGCTCTAAGTGTAGCAATCTCATCTATCAACTCATCCTAGACTCTAAATTGATCTTTAATCTGCATGTTCATATGTTGAAGTGTGTCTATAATCTCAGTTATAACATCTGTAGCTGTATCAGGTCTATCCTCAACATTCCTTTCCTCAACATCTCTATCATCAACTGGTCCTTTGACTCTAATCATGGTATCCATCAAATCCTATGGGAAGGAAAAAAATCTCATACGCATTGAAGGTTATGGGAAAAAACCTTAAGAGCATCACAACATCGTGAAGATCACATCATATGCGATCAAGAGCGACTAGTCATACAAGTTGCTTGGGGCTGCAGAATTTAAAAAATTTAAAGCATTGAAACCACATGATCTGACAACACTTCTTGAATCATATCATATAAACTAAAAAGAAGATATAGGAATACCTCTTAAAGCATGGTTGCGATCGAAGCCTCCAAAGCAAAAGACCACCTGTCTCAAGTCCGACCCAACATAAGAGACATTTGCAAGCACGTTGATTAGACGCGTCCATCTCACAATCAAAGATGTAGATCCAAGAAATAGATATTCTCATTTTGTCCCACAAAATTTGAGGTCTTCTTTACGTGTAAGAGATACCGAGGAAGATGAAAATCCATGAGTAGTTGGAGAGGAAGCACGTCGACGTAACGATGACAACGATTCCATTTAGGTCAAAAAAAGGACGACCATTCTTGAGAGAGATATGGGACGTGTATGATAAGAATATGTGAGAGAGTACTCGTACTTATGTTGTGTAAAAGAAGAGCTAGGGTTGCCTCTTCTATTATAATATTTTGGGAGTCCATGGATCACAATCCATGTACAACAAAAAAATCAATGGTTGAGATTGATTTGTGTTTCTTTTAATGGCCATGATTTTGTTGTAGAATTTAAAACAATAATTAATTTAATATAATTTAATATATATTGAATAATCATCAGTATAAATTAATTCAATCAAATCAATACACCATGACGGATTAGGAAGGAGGCACGACTCCTTACAATTAAGGGGGGACGACCACCTTGAGTCCTAGTTCAAGGGAGGTTATCCACCCTCCTCATGTGGAAGGTGACTCCCTCTTCCTAATATATGAGATCTCATATCTCATATAATACTTCATTATATACAACAACTTTTATTTTATATTATTACATAAAAATAGTTCCAAATTATTTATTGATAATTTCAATCATGCCATTGGAAATTGTGAATAATATTCACACACCCAAAATAAAAATGTAAATTGTATTTTCAATTAATTGTCCAATGTGAATCCAATTCACATCAACATTTAATTTATAAATAGTATTTACAAATAGCTATATCTAATATATTATAAATCATATTTATAATATATGTGATTAACATGGATTACACTATCCATATTATTTATATCCATGATAATTAAATAACATTTAATTATCTCGGTTCATCATTCGCATGCATCTAAATAATGTGAATCACATTCACATTATTTGTAATAATTAAATCACATTTATTATCAACTTCTCAATGCTTAGATATACATTTTTAATAATGGAATTATTCTTGAACTCTTTTAAGAATAAAGCGCTTTCTCCGCGGATACTTGGAGATAAGGACATGATGATTGTATGTTCCATGTATAGTGACTTAAAAATTGAGATCATATCTCAAATCCTGATCTCAAGGACCTCTCATAGATCCCTGATTAAATCAAAGTCATAGATCTAATCTTCTAATTGCATTTGAATTACTTTTAGATCAATGTCCAACATTTGGAATAAGATTAGATTATTTCTCTAACGAGAGGAGTCACTAAAATCCAAACCTATTTCATCACTCCCTCGGAATGGAAGCATCATGTTTATACAATCTTATGATCACATCACCCTCGAGTATTCCTAATACTCATACATCTTGCATAATTGAAGACCTATAATAAACCTAAAGATTTGGATCAATTTTATATTGTCTTCTTCAAGGTTTTATCATTACGTTTCCCATTCGATCATTGGGAGTTGGTACCAATCATATACTTTCCAAAAGCATATATCAAACTTAGGTATTGAGGTTGGTTAGATATCAGCCTTTAGAGAAGAATTGCCATATTATTCTCTGGATGGAGATCTTCTCTTAATAATCACTTGACAATGATTGACGAGTCATCAATCTAACTCTTTAGATCTCATCAAAGCACAACCTTTATGATTTCAACATTTGAATCGACAACTATAAGATCATTAAGATGGCCATGATACATACCCTAATTGTACTAAGGGACCTACACTGCAGATAAGTTATTCTTCATTTCAGATCAACAAATGGTATGCAATAAAATTTATTGCATATTGGCTTACGGTGGGCTCGCATTTCCAACAATCTCCCACTAGCCCAAAGAGCCATTAAAGGGATAATCTTTTAAATCCGCACTTAGGTAATAATCATACGATGTTTAGAAAAATAGCTTGGTATGCCGGAAAAGTCTGGGGTCGAACACAAGAACACGACGGATTAAGAGTTTTTATTAAGATTCAATAATGGTGATCGAGCAATTAAGTGGGGTATCTAGGCGAAGCTAGGTCACAACGCACAACAAAATGTATTAATGATATTTTTGATGATTTTTTATGCAATTTAAAAGATGCTATAAAATGCAAATGAAACAAGCACTCCAAATGGACCTATGTGACGAGAAGTCTTAACTTAATTAAGTTCCCGACATCCTTGATCAACAAATTCTATATAGCCATTAATCAAAGTTTTATAGCAAGTCAAAATAAATAATTGGCCTAGATCAACTATGCATCACAAGTCAAAAGAATTTCAATCAATGATCAATTTAGCTCCACAAGACACACAACTTGAGGAGCTAAATGTCAAACAAATTTAAACTTCATTTCTTGAAAATTTAATTTATGTCAATCAAATCAGAGAGCAAAGTGGTGCACTTAATCCATTTTCAAGCTAATTAAGTAGACAAATTATGAACAATTAGTAACATAATTCCTCTGAATTTTCATTCACATACAATAGGTTATAAACAGAATCCAATCATTCGACCTTAAGAGCATTAAATTAGCATTAAAACAAGACCAATTTCATGCAATTTGGATAATTGGTGCGCTCAAGTAATTCACATTTCAATCCAAAGGCCTAAGTGAAAGAAAACATAGACTTTTACTTCAAAAGGTCCAAACAGGGGCTAAAATGTCACATAAAAAAGTTGTAGGGGCCTACATGCAATTTTCACAATATGCAAAAGGATAAAAATGCAATAAACAAATGTGCAGGGCTTATCTTGACATTCTCCATGCGACACGCATTGTGCATGTGCGCGACACGGACCAAATTGTAAATTTGATAACTAAAGGGGTCCTAGTGCAAATTTCCCACATCACATGCGCCAAACACGTGAGACGATGGAGTCTCGATGCAAGGCTCAGACGACATGGCATGTCCATGAATTTTAGTTGTTGGCTCGTCCCTCGAAGATGGAAGCACACATATGTGCTTCATTTGGCAATTCGGAGGGAATCCAAATCGTCAGATCTGATCAGGAAGATTAGATCCAATGATGCATGTAGCTCTTATTCCTCGCTCTCTGTTGTAGGTGATGGCGCTTGGGCTAAGCTCCGGTGAAGGTTTTGTGGTTCCTCCAGGTACTTTTGGCAGCTCTGAAGCTTGGTGGAGAATGCTCGCACCTCCATTAAGACAGTGAGAGGATGGCAGAGCTTGGAGATGGTCAGAGCTCTCCGTCGATGAAGGCGTGGTTGCAGTGAAGCTCATGGTCGGAGGAGCTCTTCAGATTCAAGCCAATCAAGCGAATTGGGGCACATTTAGTGGTTAGTACAAAGCCAAAGCAATGGGGAATAGGATGAGGGGGTTGGTAGGGAAAATCGAAAGCTCTACGGTGTTGGAGGAGATGAGCTCGGAGTGAGCTCCATCCTGTGTAAGGCCAGAGGTGGAGCGAGGCGTGAGAGGTAGTGGAGATGCAGAGACAAGGAGAAGATGGTGACGCGAAGGTGTCAGAAGTGGGACGAAGCTAGTGCGGTGGTCAGAAGAAGGTGGTAGTAACTGTGCGTGCAAGATAAATTCAAGAAACAAGACGAAAAAGAAGAAGCGAAGAAATGCTAGAGGATACATATCAGAGAAGACAAATGCATGGAGGAGAACATGGGAGGTGGAAGACGGACCTGGGACTGGAGCTCAAAGCTCCGATATTCGCTTCACGAGTTGGAGGTCACCAACTCGAAGCTCAAGCAGTTGGTGGGTTTACAACGAGGTGGAGCTACCTTAGATCACGCCGACGAAAAATTCTCTTTCTTTTCTCACTATCTCACTCTCTCCCTATCACGAAGGTAGAGTTGGGAGCTCGGAGCTATCGTGCATAAAGGAGAATGGGCGCGATAGGGGGTGATGGCTGAGTATTTGAAGGTTGAGGAGATGGGATGCAGGCGGTGGTAGACATGGCTTTGAGGAGTGAGGGCTGACAAATGAGGAGGGGAGAGAGACGAGTACGTGTCGGGCAAAGAAGAGGGAAGTCGGGGCTTGGACTCGGTGAGGTCAGGAAGGCGAGGGAGTCATCGGAGGTGTGGATAAAATGGGAAAGGGGCGAGTAGTTGGAGCAGAAATCATGGGAGAGAGAGAGGCATTCAAGGAAGGAGACAAGGTTATGACCATTGGATCTCATGATACAATTGTCCGGATGGGTACAAAAAGGGGCAGGATCTGATCGAGTGGCTGAGAGGAGAGTAGAAGTGGGTATCTAGGATGCATTCTGGAGCGGGATCAGATGGCTGAGAAGGAATGGGTGATGTGGAGAGAGCGCAGTCGTTGGATGGACAACCATCCAAGGGCAGAGGTTTGAGCAGGATGGTACGGCACAAATCAGATCTGAAGCTCTGATCTAACGGTAGAGAGGCGCGCAGGAGTGGACGGAGATGGTGAGGTCTAGGCATAGGATATGGAAGACCATGTGGGGGTGGGTGGTGCGAGAAGGGCCGGGTCGTGTGGTGGCTTTACTGAGTTCCATGCAGCCCAATAAAATAAAAGAAAATTATGGATAATGAAGAAAAAATAAGAAACAAATATTTACAAGTAAAGTTATGAAAAACTAAAAACATGAAAATTGTAGATCTCAATGAGATCTACAACTTTCATGTTGACCAAAAACACAAAATAAGTCAAATAAAGGGAGACAAATTTTTGGAAGCATTTTTATGGAATAAAAACATTTGGTTTTTATTGGTTTTTATTTTTTGTATTTTTAATTTCTTCTAAATTCAAAATAAATATACACAATATTTATCTATTTTTTTAAATTTTGAAATAAAAGGAATCCTGATAAATAGGAAAAAATATGTAAAATATATATAAATTTAATTAGGGTTAGCTAATTACACCAAGTCAGAAGTTAATTTCAGTTTATTATGCACTGATTTTAATGAATAGAATAAATAAGGGGATAATGATAAATAACAAATATGATGAATCACATATTCATCATCCATCTATACTTAAACTATTCTCATCCTCAAGTGAAGAATAAAGTTTAAGTTGGACATGTCGTCGACTGTGAAAGTGAAAAACAAGACTTGATTCATTCAAGGACTCTTGGTCTCTATTGACCTAAAATTCAAAGTTGAATCAGCTTTAGTCAGAAAGGTATCCAACTTCCTCAATCTTCAAACTCTCTGGTATACATAGACAATAAGGATATGATATTAAAGTGTGGACTGCAGTTACAAGAGCAGAGTCAAAGCGTCACCCTAGGTTCCAGTCCAAGAGACTCTCCTAAGTACCCAACCCTCAACACTAGGGATTAAACTAGTTCAGGCAATCAATCCACCGTCTCTTTAGTTTGTCAGATCTAAAAGTGAATTTGAATGATCGATAGATGGAAGGGCATAGGTTTGTGTCAATTCATCTCTCCCTCTCATAGGAATAAGGAATCAGAGTGCCTTATTAACTCAATGCTTATGTATCTTTTTTGTGTTGATCAGTGCATCTATCAAGAGAAGTTGGAATCGTCTGCACTTGTTTTCCTGGGAGTACACCAAGGTGTACCTTTTTGAGTATCTAATATACTTTATGCACCCAGACTTATAGTATTTACTATGCAGAGCCCTTTTTAGGTGCTAGCCCGACTCCTGGTCCTAATAGTGGTGGTCCAAGTGGACACTTTAAAAAGGTTGGGAGCGCTTGCCTTTGATGGAAGCTCTTTGATATTTGATTGTATGGTGAGAGCTTTCTATTAATACTTCTTTCTTTTTCTTCTTTTTTGTCTAGCTCTGTAGCTTTTACCATGTTGGCGCACACTGATCAACAATTTAAAAGTTTCATCACACCTTGGCACATGCTAATCAAGAGATTGGTACAAGAAACATTACTCTCATACCGACTAATGGTTGCTGACACTCAGGTTTCTTGAAGGTTTCATCAGTTGTATCCCATCCTTGAGCATCATAAAATCAGATCCAGACTCAAATTCCTCATCCCAGTCCCTTAGGTGAAACCTGAACTCCTCTAATGATAACTGCAGTCATGCATGTGAAGTATGGGTCATATTCGTCAGGAGGAGGATAAGTACGCAATATAGCATACAAATTTTTCACATCAAGAGAGTTTGAATAATTAAGTCCAAGACTCTAATGACTATGGGTGTTTAACTCTGAAACTTAAGACCTCAAAAACCAAGTGTCCTTCAACATCACAAGTCTTGTGTGAAAGTGTAAGTGCTAGGTACCAAACCAACTTAACTTATTGGTTAGATTTTTTAAGGGTTAGAAGTATTTACAAACAAAAGTTATTCTCATTTAGTCCCAATTGAAAGATTTTCAAAAATAATTTCCAAACCATGTCACATAATATATAGATTTTAAAACATTTTTTAACGATTTTCAAAATAAGTAAAATCCCCATTTTTCAAACCACTATCAAACATTTTTCAAAATAGTGTAACATAGTTATAAATAATTTTCAAAATAACTGTATGCAAATAAGTTCAAAAATACTTATACCCTATCCCCAAGAAGTTTGAAAATTATTTCAAAATAAGAGCTATGGCTAAAGTGTATATACAATATATACAATATATACAGTACACCCCCTATACTTAGCTTTCTCTATGTACTCAAAACACAAGGTGATATGAAGCCATAGATCGTGCTAAATATAAAAGGACATACAAGAACTGTCAGGATTCCCTACTATACTTAGGCTTGAAATAGCCTAAGTGTAGGAAGAAAGTAGAAAGGATCAAATGAGTGAAGAATAATAATGGACGAAGACAACACGATGAAGGGAATGCATATGGATACACACAAGAATAAACAAGCAAGAGCGGGGGTTCCCCATATACTTAGGCTTCGAATAGCCTAAGTATGGAGTTATTATCTGCATAAGAAGGAACCTAAACTCTAAAAGAATGAATAAATAATGTGTACAAGAGTGAGCAAATCTTCTAAGCCGTTGGATCTAGATGCTGCAACTTCGTGAAGAGTAATCTAATGTATCTGCTCTGTGCTCGCTCTGCATGAATTTGATGACCTTGACTTGGACTAACTACTCTTTAGAATCTACAAAGTGCTTCAACAATTGTCCATGAACCACAAAGGATCGTGCACCATATGTGATAAATGCTATCTCTATACTTCCATTATTGTGCACTTCCTTAACAACATAGGGACCTGTCCGCTTAGACTTGAGCTTCTCGTGGAACTTCTTTAATCTGGCATTAAACAACCATACTTTTTGCCCATGGACAAAGTCTTTGCACCTAATGTGCGGATCATGCCACCACTTTACTTGTCCTTATAAATCAAACTGTTGTCATATGCCCTATTCCAGATTTCCACAAGCCCGTTCAAGTTCAAGTCAGGACAAAGCTTCTCTAGGTGACAACTCCAATTACTCTGCTTAATTGCACATTCAAATTTATGAATCATCTCTACGGGCTAATGGCATGGCTGCCATAGATCATTCTAAATGGTAAAGTGTCCAAAGGTGTCTTGTAGGTTGTCCTATAGGCCCAAAAAACTTGATCCAAGAACTGGGACTAGTTATTCCTATCGGGATGAACCAACTTCAAAATACTCTTCACCTCTTTGTTCAAAACCTTTGCCATTCTATTGGACTATGGGTGGTAAGCACTAGTAACTCTGTGCTCAAATTCGTAGTACTTAGCTAAAGATCTCACATCTCAGTTCACAAAGTGGCTACCCACATCATATATCATAACTTTGGCACCCCTAACCCGACAATAATGAGGTCTCTCACAAACTTGTAGATAGTCTTGTTGTTTGTGGTTTGGGTTGCGATAGCCTCCACCCACCTAGAAAAATAGCCAACCACCAACAAGATGTACTCGCGTCCTTTACTGTTGGGAAAGGGGCCCATAAAATCTATGCCCCATGCATCAAAAATATAACAAATAATCACCTACTGCATGGGAATATCATCTATCTATCTAACAGTCCCTCCCATCCTCTGACAAATCGGGCATGATCATACAAAATCAATAGTATCTCTAAAAAGGATCGGCCAATACAATCTGCATTGGAGTACTTTGTGAGTGGTCCTCTTCCCCGGATGGTGTCCTCCACCCTCAAGAGAATGATAGTATGTGAGGACACTCTGTTATTCCTCTCGAGGAATACAGCTTCTCCAAACATAATCTAGTCCTTTAAAGAAAAGGAACAGATTGCCCCAGTGGTATCCTCGAATCCGACTTCAGTCGGACAATGCTTCTCCTATTCCAAACTTGGGAAACCTGATTAGAGACAAGAAAGTTCACCATGTTGGCATACCATAGGATTGAGTCAATAACACAAATTGACTCATCTGGGAAGGTCTCTCTAATATGCTCATAATCAGGAGAATCCTTAAGCTCAATCTCTCTAATATGCTCATAATCAGGAGAATCCTTAAGCTCAATCCAGGAAAGGTGATCAGACACAACATTCTTCACTCCGGGTTTATTTTTTATCTCCAAATCAAACTCCTTGAGGAGCAAAATCCACCAAAGAAGACGTGCCTTCATGTCCTTATTTTCCATTAAGCACCGAATAGATGTGTGATTAGTGTAGATTGTCACCTTAGAGGCCAAAATATAAGACCTGAATTTCTCGAGGGCCCATACTATAGTGAACATTTGCTTTTCCATCACGGTGTAGTTCTTCTATTTAGGGTCTAATAATTTGCTCACGTAGTGGATTATATTTGCTCATGTAGTGGATCGCAAGTGGGATCCACTCTCACCGTTGTCCTAACACCACTCCTATAGAGAAATCTGAAGCGTCAGTCATGATCTCAAAGGGGAGAGACCAGTAAGGAGCTTGTAGGATAGGCGAGGCACAAATTTTCATCTTCAAGAGCTCAAAGGCCTCCAGACGCCTGTGATCTACAACGATTATCTTTCCCTAAGAGCTCAGTCAGTTGGCGGGCAATCTTTAAAAAGTCCTGAATGAATCTCTTGTAAAATGCATGCCTTAGAAACGACCTCATCGACTTCACATTGGTAGATGGATCAAGCTTCTTGATCACCTCCACCTTAGAAGGGTCAACCACCATTCCCTTTTGGGAGATGACATGCCCCAACATGGTACCCTCCATCACCATGAAGTGACTCTTCTCCCAGGAGAGTACCAGATTCACCTCCCTACACCACTTGAGGACCCAGTCCAAGTGTTCTAAACATGTATCAATGAATTTCCATGAACCGAGAAGTCATCCATGAACACTTCCAAAAAATTTCCCTCCATCTCTGTAAACATGATGATCATACACCCCTAAAAAGTGTTTGGAGCATTGCATAGCCTGAATGGCATGCACCTAAACACATAAATGATGAATGGAGATGTGAATGTGGTCTTTTATTGATCCTTAAGGGCTATAGCTACCTGGTTGTAGCCTGAGTGCCCATCAAGAAAATAGAAGAACGCTTTCCTTGCAAGTCTCTCCAAGATCTAATCATTGAATGGCAAGTGAAAGCGGTTTTTCTTTGTCACAACATTCAGGTTCCTCTAGTCGACACAGACATGCCATGACATAGGTACTAGCGTCGCGATCTCTACCCCTCCTTATTGGTGACCATATAAATTCCCAACTTCTTTGGGACAACATGAAGTAAGGCCACCCACTTGGAGTCAGAAATAGGGTATATAAACTCTGCTTTGCACCATTTCTCAATCTGGTTCTTCACTAATTCCTGTAGATTGGGGTTAAGTATCCTCTGGAACTCACGTGAAGTCTCACGTTATCCTCAGTAAAAATGTGGTGCTAGTAGAGAGCAGGGTTGATACCCACAAGTTTCAACACTGTCCAACCTATTGCTTTGTGGTTCCTCTCTAAGACCTTTAACAACCTAAACTCATGTTACAAAGTCAAGTCCGAGCTAATGATAACAGGATATCACTCTTTGGGTCCCACAAGAATGGCATACTTCAGTATAGGAGGTAATGAGTTTAATTATGGCAATGTGGTGTCATCAAGCAAATCTGGTTGAACTGAATGAATCTGGCTATGTGCTGCATGTAGGTGAGCTCAACTGCGTAGTACTCTCAATAATTTGGTAGTATCAGGATGATCATCAAAGATATCCAAGCAATCTGCAAAAGCTATGTCTGACTCGTAATCTATGTCCCATGATTATTTCGAAGGGGATGGAACTAACATATCCAAATGGATCTCTACATCATAATGGGAATAGGTAGATGCATCTCTCACAAGATCAGACTACACCTGGCAAACTACATCATGCACTATGTCCTTTCTAGATGAAAGGGTCTCGCTCTGTCTTGAAGGAACTTGTCTCCAAATCCCAACGGTGGTAATCATTCTGCAATCTACTTCTGCAGATGAGAACTCTATTCTACTCTCTAAATCGAGTCACTGACACTTGGCTTGCTTCATATCAAGGTTCACTTCTCCGTTGGAGAACAAAACTTCATCATTCACGTACCATAATCGAAAGATGTGCATGCGGTCCTAAGGAAGGGTCGCCTAAGAATGATTTGAGATTGTCTCCAATGATTGTGGGTCTCCATGTCCAATACTGTGAAGTCAACCTCATAGTCCTTCCCCTCAATCAAGATAATTACATTCTTCAATTTTCCCTTAGGTTTCTTCATTGAGCCGTCTACAAATTGGAGTAAATCTCTAGGTCTGTGAAGTGGTCCCAACTCTAATTTCTGATATAATGCTAAGGGAAGAAGATTGATAGAAGAACCGTTATCTTAGAGTATGCGTGCAAACACACAGTCATCGATACGACTCTCCACGTACTGACTCTTGATTTCCTTGGCAATTGATGATTCTTCAGACAATAGGTTGTGTCTACTGACAAGATGTTAGTCTTCACATAGTTGTTTGGTTTCTTCCTGCTAACCCTAGTAGGTGTGCAACTCACCTCAAGGTATTTTTGGAATGCAGGATGGTTGGACACATACTCATCAAATGGCACCTTAACTGTGATATTTTCTTTACATAATCATGCCATGTCGGGGTCATCTTTATAAATCTTGTTGATGTGCTTTCCTATCATAACAGAATGGGGGAAAGGGATTGAAGCTGGAGAATTAGAGGATAAAGAATCTGAACCATGAACTAAAATGTCATCATTTGCCTTAAAGGAAACATAGTTCTCCATACATGAATATTTTTGATGCAACATGGGATCAAAATCCAAACTATGTACTACATGTTGTGGAAAAGAAGTTGCAGTAGTATCTGCCACAACCGAATGTGCAAGGTCCTCCATAGAATCTAAGGTATCTCCCATGCTAATGATGCTACAATCGTGCTCTCCTTCTCTTCTCTGCTCCCGTAGAAAATGTCCTCGAATGGTAATGATGGGGCTCCTAAATATGATGCCTCTCCTCCTCATCCTATGAAGACTCCTCTGGTAGAGTTCTAGAGATGCCCCTCCTCGTATCCATCTCTTGGTCAAGTATGGTCACGATCCTTCCACTTTTGAGTGACATATGAATAGCTTTATCAAACGAAAGAATCTCTTGTTCAGAAAAAAAACCATACTTGTTTGAATGATAACACAATGTAATATGCATATATTTATTATAAATGAAATGGCGTTCATTCTCTATAAGGTTGTTATGGTTTTAATCCTCTTCAAGGTTGTTATGCCTGCATTTTTAGTCTCGAGGACAAGACTTCCTTTAAGGTAGTTATAATTGTAAAGTCTTGAACTTGTCCGTCTCTCGAATCCTATATCATAAGATTCGGCTCGTCTAGAGGAAACCAATGGAATTTGTTTCTTGTGAATCGGACTTCGTTTCGATTTGTTATGATTTTCAGAAGAAAGAGATGTAAGGAGGTTTAAGACATCATTAACCCATAATGACAGTTATTAAGACTAATTAAACACAATTAAAGAAACTAATGATGGATTGAGGATCGTTAATGACCATTAGCGAACACTAATCAATGGTTATAAAAGTTAAGCGTAAACCACGAAAATTAAATCACGATTAGTAAGAGTTAATCACGATTAGTGCTAATTAAGTGTCATTAGCGAATCTTGAATCTTCTAGATAGTTCTAACTTAAGCCCTAAGTTTCGGATAAGCTTTAGCCAAAACCATGGGCCACTAATCGTGGTTAAGATCTAAACCATGGTTAGCGGTTTTCTGAAGCCTATAAATAGCCCCCCCCCACTCATACATTCTGTACGATTTTCACTACCACCACCACCCCAAGGGCTAGGGTTGAGAGGTCGGGAGGAGGAGTGGGAGGAGGGGAAGGAGCGCTAGCGAAGCACTATTGGGAGAATGAGGAGGAGGAAGGTAGGATCCTCTCCTAGTTGGTTTTGTAAGTATGCTCGAACTTGAGCTAGGGTTTTCGATTGATCTTCTAACTTTGTTTTTCGATTCATCCTTCTTTCCGATTCATTTTTTGTTGTGGTTCAAGGAGAAATCTGTGTAATATCTTACTTAGGTGCGGGCGGCTATGCACATCAGTGAAGCCTGTAATTCGTCACACTTTCACTCACCTAAGATGTGTGGTGTCTACCGATTCTCCATTGTTTATGTTACCATTCTTTCTTTTCTGCTTTTATAGTTATTTTGATGGAGAAATCTGTGTAATACCCCACTTAGGTGCGGACAGCTATGCACGTCAGTGAACCCTATGATTCGCCACACCTTCACTCACGTAAGATGTGTGGTGTCTATCGATTCTTCATCTCTTGCGGTTTGATTATACTCTTTCATATTTGTTGTTGTTTCCCTCTTGATGATTTTATAGAGGAAACTCTTTCCATTTTTCTTTTAAAATATGTCCTGATATAAGGGGAAACACTCTAATATTTTTATAGAAATATATCCCGATATAAGGGGAAACTCTAGCGAAATTTTTATAGTAATATGTCCCAATATAAGTGGAATCTCTATCGAAAATTTCTTCGAAATTTAACCCTGTTTAAGGGGAAGCTCTACTAAAATTTTAAGAGAAAATTATGTTCTTCGTGTTCTTCGTGTTCTTGGCACATTCTTAGTGTTTTTATACAAAAATGAAATTCGATCTTTTCAGGAGCTATAAATCATCCTTCTTGAAAAAGAATCGGGTTAAAGCACTGTTTACGCGAGAGAGGGCTCGATTAGGTAACGAAATCCTTACTTTTGTTGTTTGGTTTTCATATGAGATTATTGAGATTTCTGTATTTATGCTCTTTGCTACAAAGAACCCTAATTTGGCTATTTTAGAGAAAATATGAAAAGTTGCTTTGTGATCAACTAAAATATGGTCTAAGCATCGAATGGATGTAGTGGCTTGGAAAGTTAGGGTTTGAAAGTTAAAATGAGTACAAATATGAGTATATAAATATATGAATTAATATATGTGTAAGTCTATACTCAGTATTTATGTTTATGCAAATCTAAGGCTTAACGGAGGAGTTATATCATGAGAATTGATGTGTTTTTAGTTGGATCCTGAAAAGGATTGTGTCTTACGTTATGAATGACTAGGAGTAGAACTACAGGTCCGACATGCAACCTGTTAGTTTTTCGAAAGGAACTGATGAGCATGAAAAACCGAGCGACTAAGGCAATCAGGTATCTCTACGAGGGTCGTCACGACCTCGGTCACTCGATCGTGTCGATCAAGAAAAATAGACCACCAAATAGATGAAAATCAATCAAACACACGAAAGCGGTCTTGCTATTAATTTAACCTGGTATAGCGACCAGGGTCGAACACAAGGAGCACGGATTGGCCTTGCGGCCTACAAAGTAGTCAAAAAGGAAATAAAATAAAATAAGAAAATATTTTTGGTGGTTTTTAATTATTTTATAATTTTTTTGGATTTTTGATGTATTAAGAAAATAAGAAAAGCAAATAAACACACACTTCAACAATTTATTACAAGCACTAACAATCAACCAAAAATTCTAACAAAAATATTTTTATGTGTTTTTATAATTTTTAGTGTTTTTGTTGAGTTTTTGGGGATTTTTCTGATATTTATTTAATTTTCTAAAAATCAAACAGTGACTGAAAAGAGAGGTACTGTCCAACCGAGCTAAAAGGGCCTAGATAAAATATCCAAAGGCCCCAAATTAGCTGGGAGGTAATTTTCCTGTAAAGAGAATAAAACAAGGAAATTTAGGCACCTATATTATTATTTTTGGATTTTTAATTTATTTACTAGAATTTTTATAAGATTTTGAGTGTTTTTCAATTTTTAGTGGTTTTTAGTAATGAAAAATAGCCAAAATTGGCTAGAAAATCAAGCACAACAAAATAGACAGTAGACAATTTTTTTGGAATTTTTAAACACTATTTAATATTTTTTTGTGGTTTTTAAAGTTGGACAGTAGCAAAAATGGAGGTTTTTTAATTTTTAAAAATAACAAAACAACTCAAAATCTCTCTAAAAATCCTCGAAAATTTTACACTATGGTAGGAGCCATGTTTGGATTTGGAGTATATTTGCTATTTTATTCAAAAATCAAAAGGGGGCACAATGCACAGGGACCAAAGTGCAAATACCCGGGAGTCTGGGGGGTCTGGTGCAATTAACCCAGCGAAACACGTGCTACGCGCGTGCCTGGGGCACTCAGGGACCCAAATGTAATGAAAATAAGTCCCGAGGGCTATTTGGTAACAGGTACCAAAAGCCCAGGGGCTTATATGCAAAATACCCAAAAAATCACGCACATGCTCAAATGATTCACGCATAGGGGTAT
The DNA here is from genome assembly GCA_037367405.1 of Ottelia alismoides. Lineage (NCBI taxonomy): Eukaryota > Viridiplantae > Streptophyta > Magnoliopsida > Alismatales > Hydrocharitaceae > Ottelia > Ottelia alismoides. The sequence goes on along the minus strand of JAZKJV010011809.1, from coordinate 894,581 downwards.
AAATGCAAATAAACACAAACTTTCATTCAATCATTAACAGTCAGAACTACAGGGGCATGATATGCAAATAAGCCAAAAACTCACGTGTCGATGCACGTGTCATACAACGTACAGGGGCATAAATGCAAGGTAAATAAAGTGTGAGGTCCTCTATGCAAATATCCCAAAAACTAAACAACTACACTAGGTATTTACATGACTAAATGCGAAATAAATAAACAAAGGGGGCCTAAGGGTAAATTACCCTTTATTAATGTGGGCTGCTGGATGGACGCCACGTGGTGCTGCGGACGGTCTGGATCAGGTGGCAATCCAAAGCTTCGCTACTCGGGTGAATCCGACGATGGGGGTGTCGCCACTTGGGGGATCAAACGGTGGAGGCTCGATGCGACTAACCCTCGAACATCGGGCGGCTGGGATCTGTCCTCCTCAGATCTGACGGTGAAGGCGGCTCCTGGAACGGACGGTCCAGATGACAACTGGAGCGGGAGGGCTGATCGGACGGCGGCTGAAGGTCGAGGAAGAACAGGTGACCGGCGAAGTTCGCCGGCCCAGTGCGTGTGCTCCTGACCTCCCCTGCTGCGCCTGAAGATCGGAGAAGCTCCGGCGTGGCGCTGCGCAGCTGCTGGTGTCCTCCGATGACCCAGCCGAGCTCTGGGGAGCTCCGGCGAGGTCGGCGGAGGCGAAGCTCCTGGCTCGATGTCGAAGGACCTCAGATGGCCCTCTTTGAACCTGCAAAACAGTCCAGGAGGCTCGCGGGTCGAGGGCAAACTTCCTCGACCCGGTTAGGCAGGGTGACGGTGGACGGAGGGTCGAAGTGGGCGAGCTCCGGCGAAGGGGGGACGGTGGAGCTCGAATCCCAGCTCCTGTGCAAGCTGGGTTGGATGGGGATATGGAGAAGTTGCGTAGGAAGGAGGCGATGGCTATGGTGAAGCCCGATGGTCAGATGGTGGTCGGAATCGATCGGAATCGACGATGAACGGCGGCGGAGCAATTTGGGCGTAATGGAAAATCAAAGAAAAAGAAAGAACTAAGGTACTACCTGGGTGGCTGACGAGACTGGGGATGAGCTAAGGATGCTCTGGGTCGTCGCCTCGAGGAGCGTCTCCCTCCGAGGCTCGAGCTCCTGCTGGTGGCGGAGCAAGGCGGCGAAGCTTCACCGGATCAGTGGTCACGCTCCCTCTCCTCGCTTCAACAGCACAGAACGCGAGCTGTCACTCTCACGAGCACGCTGGAGCTCACTGGGGGTGGAATCAAATGGCCAAAGATGAGCAATGAGGAGGCGGAGCTGAAGCTTTATATGCTGGAGAGTCCGGGAAGACAGGCGCAGGTAGGGCGTGGAAGCACGCGGATCCCGATGCAGGAGCTCCGGCGAGGGTCTCGGGTATATCAAGATCAAATCGGACCCGGGGTTTGAGTGGGGGTGATTCAGGTTTAAGCGCTAAAAATCCGAGAAGATGGGTTACCCGCTAAAAACCCGTGTGAAGTGGTCCTGGGGGGGGTAGTTGACCGGGCGGTCAAAATTCCCAGGGCCAATAGGGATCGGCCACGTGGCTGGATCTTAGAAGTGAAAATTAAGGTAGCTAGGGGCCGATTTAGCAAAAAGTTAAAACATGAAATACATTTATTTTATTTTTTTCTATTTTTTAGTGATTTTTAAATTAAGGTATGGAGCTCGATCAGATCTTTGGATTATTAATTTGTCAGAACCTTATTTGGACTTAAGTTTAAAACTCAACAGCCTCTAAGTTCCACTAATCTATAACCAAGACTCCTCAATGCTCCAGATCAGAACAAGTCATCAATCACAAACCCTGAAGACCATGAATCTTTTCTTGTCCTGTGAATGTGAGGTCTAAGCTCTCCACCTCAGAAATGGCAACTTGACAACCCTCCCCAACGAGGTAACTCTATGACCTCAATCTGGCCACTCTTTCCTCGAGGAGCGGGGTATTCCCTTCTAAGTTCAAGTTCAACCGGCTCAAGAAGAGGAGGAAGAAGAGAATGGGTCAAGGCCAGTGTAGCCAAGTACCCTTGGGAGCTTGACCAGTGTAACCAAGTCTCCCTGCTGCAAGCTACATCAGGTGGATTATGAAACCAAGCTTTGCTTATTGCACTCTATATACATACTCCGGTGGGATTATCATTTTCTCTCAGACCCACCACTTTTTTGGAGTTATTTTCTTTTTGCACATTTTTTTTCAAGTGCATCTATACAATATATACATGTGCAGCATATGTACAAGAAGTTTTTCCTCTTGAGCCAGTAGACTATCCCTCTTTTGAAGCTTTATTGCAACCCACAACTCCCGTCGTTAGATCTCATGGCAACCAGACCAAGTTGAGACGCACTTCCTTCACTAAAAGAAGAAGAGAGGTTCCGCCTAGAAGTACTACCCTCATATGCTACTGTTGAACACGGATTTGCAGAGGTCGTGTTGACTCACAAGGCGAATCAACAGTCGCTGATTTGACCTCCAACGAAATCCGAGATTCAAACAACAATTAACCCACGACAAATATATCAAGCAATGAAAGTAAATGTGCGGAGTTAAAATTTATTATAACTCTACAACAAGATGTGTATAGGTGCAAGTATGTGTAGAGGTCGAACACAGGGAGCAGACAGGTAGAACGGGGTAAATTGCTCAAAAGTGTGAATGTGACTGATTGTCTACAAGAAGGCTATTTTTTGTGGGTTTTTAATTTTTATTTTTTTTAATTTTTAATTTTATATTTTTGTATTTTGATTTTTAATTTACTGATTTTGTATTTTCTTTTTATATTTTATATTTTTTTATTTTTCTCTTTCAATATTGGAAAGTAAAGACAATGTAATAAAATGGAGAAAGAGCTATTTATAAAAATAGATAAAAATGTTCAAAAATAAGAAACTAAAGTCTTTTTGGTCTTTTTATACTTTTTTACTGTTTTTGTGATTTTTGGGTAATTTTTAGAATGTTTTTGGTATTTTAAATAGCAAAATAAAGAAAACAGTGAATAAAATGCAAGGCTGAAACTAAAATGGGAATGAAAAATAGCAAACAGTATCAAAAATTCCCCAAATTAATTTTAAAGGAAAGGTAACAAAACAAAGAAAATTCAGGAAAAGAAAACACGATTTTTGGATTTTTTATGAATTTTATAAATTTTTATGAAGGTTTTTAGAGTTTTGTGATTTTTAGGAGTTTGGTTTTGTAATTTTTAGTGATTTTTGGTCTGGAGCTGAACACACGAAAGGTAACAAAATATATTTTTTTAGGATTTTTCTGGAGAGTTTTTATATTTTTTTGGTATTTTATGACGCAAACAGTGCTGAAAATGAGTGTTTTTGATTTTTTATAAATGTTAAAATGCAGTAATTATGAAAAACAAAAATATGATGATGAACTACTATGCAACAGGACACTACTGTGATTTTTGGGAATTTTTTGGGGTTTTATAGAGGCATGCAAAAATTACTAGAAGCATAAAGAAAAATCATGCATGCAGGGGCTTTAATGTAATTACGCAAGAATCCAGGGGCTTGCATATAAATTTTCCCAAAAGTTTAAAGCTGGAATAAAAAGTTACAGCAGTCAGTAGCAATAAACAAAGCCGCAAGGGGCTATACCGCAACATGCCCAAGGCGCGCGTGCTAAGCACGTGCGCCTGGCAGGGATGAATCAGTAGTTACCAATAAATGTGAGGGCTTAATTGACAATTATCCAAAAACATACAGCTGCATTAAAACATTAATGGACTGAAAATGAATTTTAAAACGTTCGAGCCCCTTCCCGCAAAAGACCACCCACGCGCGTGCGATGCACGCGCCTGGGGAGGACGACTATGAGATATTTCAAAATGGCGGGGGTGAGAGATGCAAATATTGCAGAAAAACTATGACTGCAGACAAACGATTAGGTTCTAGTTTTGAATTACAAAAACGCGCGTGAGTTAAATTGCAAAATACCCAAGGCGCTGGCGCTGTTGGACGGTGGATGCGCGGCGCTTACGCCACGTGGCGCAACGAGGATAGCCTATACCCCTTCGTTTTGAGCGGCGTGGATTAGATAATCTCCGGCGGATGGACGGCTGTGGCTTGCAGGGATCCAACGACTGATAGAAGAACTGGAATGGGGGCCGATCCAACGGATGCGGAGCAACCGGCAAGAACAGCGACGAACTCGAGCTTGGCGAGCTTCAATCGGCCAAAGCTCGAGCTTCCCCGCACCTGCGACTTCTCCGACACCCCTGGAAGATCCTCGTGGCTGCTCCCCGGCGAATGATGGCTTCTGCGGGTGCTGTGGAGCAGCGGTAAAGGCCGGCGAGCACGGAGCAGCGCCGAGCTCCAGGTGCCTCCGGTCTGAGCAAAACTCGACCCCAGGAGGGGGTCCTTGAAGACCTGAGACCTGTAATGAAAATGTACAAACAACAGTAGACGGTCCCTAGGGAAAACACGAGCCGATTGGGTGGCGTTTGGAGCAAATCGGTGCTCGCCGGAGCACGCTCCGGCGAGGAGGTTGTGGTTGTGGAACGGGTTTTAATCGAGCAAACAAAGGCCAGTAACTAAAGAAGGAACTGCAGGAAGCTAAAGAGCAAAGAAAAAAAAGTAGAAATCACCTCTAAGCGGTGGGAAACCGCGAGATAGGACCTCACGGCCAAGCTTGGCCGGAGATGGGTGGAGCGCCTCCACGGCCGCTCAACCTCGCCTCAAATGGGCTGGAGGACCTCCTGTCACGAGGTCCAGTCCGGAGCTTGCCAACGAGGGAGGAGAGATGGTCAAAGAAGGGTTCAAAATCAAAATGGAGGTTTGGGGACTCTTTTTGAAACATGGTGGAGACGTGACTTTCAAGGAGGGATCACGGGTGTGCCTTTGATTCAACCGCCAAACCAAGGCCTAGGCGTGGATCACAGTTGTACCAGGTACAACTTTCGTGAAGGAAGCATCCTCCCTCGATCAACGCATCAACGGCGAAAAAATCGAGAAAGTAGGGGTCACGGGCAGTCTGACGCACAACAGGGAGGAGGCAGTAGAGTTGACCAGCGGGTCAACTTTCCTAGCCACCTGGTTGGTCCACGTGGACCAACCAGGAAAATCCCTGGAAATAATGCTTATAAAATCTATTAAAAATAGAAGATGATTTTATTGATTTTTAATTATAAAATGAAAAATGTTTATTTTTTTTAAAGTATTTTATAGTGATTTTTATTTATTTTTATGAAGTATATTTTTACAAGTTTGCATTTATGCCCTTTATAGTATATATATCTATATATTTAAGTATTCCATTTTTATTTAGGTATTTTTAAGACTATTATTTTTATTTATGATTTTATAAAATTATAAAACACAAATATATTTTTATTTTAATTTTATGATATATTTTATACACTTAAAAAAAAGTGCTATTTGTATAGGTATAGATACAGGTATTATACCTATGTATTTTATTTACAAATATTTTTATTTTGTGTTTGATTTATGTTTTTATTCTGATTTTAATGCACATAATTATTATATGTAATATTTACAACATTATAAAAATATAAAATTATAAAAATAATAAATAAATAATAAATTGAATATTTTAATATGTACAAGTATAAAATGAGGGTCCAAAACTCAACTTTCAAACCGTAGCTCTGTCAAATGCGAAACTACCGCCATTAAATAGCTTATTTTCTTCTATATACAATTAAAGGTGAGTATGCTGCATTTGGAGTTTTCATTTGTGAGATACGGGTCTGGGAAGTTGGGATTCTGGATTTTTATTCAGACCATAACTTTTTATCTGTACATTATTTTTCTGTGAAATCAATTTTGTATTTTTCTTTATTAAATTATCTACAACTTTCATGTACAAAGTTTCTTTATTTGATGTATAAAAAGTGGAATCAAAAATACGTCCCAAACTGAATAAAGAATGAATAAAATGAAAGGGATTTTATCTGTATTCTGGCCCTTATCTCCCCCTACTTTATTCCTTGTCGACCTATTCATCAAGATGCCTAGGTCTCGGGGTTTCGGGTCATAAAATATTTACAATATTTTATTCTTTTTCTTTTCTTTTCTTTATTCTATAATTTTGGCTTTAAAAACCGCAATTTATACAATATTTACACACATATGCATGAATGCTAAAATGCCTAAATAAAGCCTATTTACACGTATTTACTAGGGTTTTTAAGGCCAAAATGATAGAATAAAGATGATGAAATGTAGATTCATCATCCCCCTATACTTGCATTTGCTAGTACCTAGCAAACACTTATGCAATAAGTGCAGAAAAAGAAAAACAAAGAAAAGAAAAAGAAGAAGGTGGATTAAGTGTAATTATCAAACTTGTCTTCACAAAATCAAAGTTTGGAGATTAAGTAGGACCTTTGGAATTTTAGTGCGGGCGGAACCTTAATGAGAACCGAATTTGAAATCCAACAGTCCCTGAGAATCTCAAAACTCTGTCCAAGTCTCCTCAATAGCCAGGTCAGAAATACTTCAATTCATACGCAAACTCTTACGACTATGGATCTGACTCGTACAGTGTAAGTGATGGTGGCTCTCCCCAACTAGAATGGCAAAGAAACTGACTTCTCCAGTACAACAACCCAATGATTCCCCAATCCAATGACTCCATCCTCGAGGAGCGGGGTATTCCCTTCTAAGTTCAAGTGGCAACCAGCTCAAGAGGAGGGGGTGAAGAGAAGAATGGACGGTATCCAGTGTAGCTACCTATCCTTGGATGCAAGACTAGTGTAGTCAAGTCATCCTGCTGCAGGCTCACATGATATGACTTTGGAACTCAAGCTTGCTTATTGACTTTACAACATATGTACATACTTTGCAGGCTTTTTATTTTTGTACTTGCCTGAACTTTTTTCTTTTTTTTTTCTTTTTTTTTCTTTTTTTTGAAATACTATTCACAGCAGCATTTACATAAGGAGTTTTCCTCTTGAGCCAGTAGACTATCCCTCTTTTGAAGCTTTATCTCAACCCACAGCCTCCTGTCTTTAGACTTCCTAATCACTGGACGTGTTGGGGTGCACTTCCCTCCCTAGAGGAGGACAAATGTTTCCACTTGTGTGCGTCTCATACCGGCAAATCCAATCCCCTCACCACTCCAACTGAGTCGAGCCATGTGAAAGGTGCAAGTGTCCAAGTCAAGTCATTATCAGCAAGAGTCGTGCGTGTGCTCCGAAATACTCTACTTAGGCAGTCAAGAATCCATTGAACCAAGTCCCGTGATCCTCAAAGAATTAAGTCAACTAGACCGGAAGTACCTCAAACCCAGTTCCTATAAGGTTCCCGTTATTAGGTAGATTTTAAGGTCCAATCAAGCTCCAATCTCCGGATTTTATTTAGACTCGTTCAACTATCAAACTCAATCCGAAAAATTCTCATACTATGCAATGCGATGCAAAAAAAATATTTTTGTGATGCAATTTTCAAAGATTTTGAACTTTTTATGGATTTTTGAAAATATGATGAATGCATATGCAGATGCAATTTTTTTGTGTTTTTCAAAAAGATTTTTCAGATGTTTTTGGGTTTTAGTTTTGCAAATGTTTTTGGGATATTTTTTTGAAATGAAAAAGTTTTGGCTGAAAACTAGGTTAAAAATATGTACATGGGAGTGCTTCTTATATCTACAAGAAGTTGATTTTAAGAATTTACAGGGTAAGTGATCAATTTTATACATATACATATATAGTGGATTTTGGTGTGATGTATGTATTCCTCAAACTTATTTGACACAAGCTTTTCACAAAATTTTTGAAAACTATAGTCCAAAATAATTTTTATAAACATTTTTGCAAACATGTACACACATTTGAAAATCATTTTGCAAAGGCTTTCAAAACAGTATATATAGGTTTTTCAAAATATTTTTGCAACCATTTTTCAAACCATTAGCAAATCATTTTTCAAACATTTTATTTCACACAAAGAAAATAAATTTTTACAAAACACACATTTTTCACAGGCTGAAAACATGTAACAAAATAATTTAAAAATAGTTTTCAATAGATGTTCACAAAGTTTTTCAAACTATTTTTCAAACATTTTGCAAAAAACATTTTCACCTGATTTATTAATCAGTAAATACAAAAAGAATTTGAGGAATAAAACACCTTTTTATTAAGGAATTTTAATGAATTTTGATGAATTATTAGCCATATTATTAAGAAAATATGAAAGTACGAGTTATGGCTAAAGTATATACGCAGTATATACGACCTCCCTATACTTAGCTTGAGCTATGTCCTCATAGATCAGAGAGAAAAGAGAAGACATAACTCGTACTAAGTATAGGCAAGCCTAAAGAATAAAGAAATAAATGAATGAATCAATGAATGAGAAGTTGACCGTCTCCCCTATACTTAGGATCAAAAATTCCTAAGTATAGCAGACTGTACACAACGCAGGGAGGGTCAAGGGTGGGAATGGACAGATCGTACTCAAGTTGTCTCCCCCTATACTTCGGGTAAGATATCCCTAAGTATAGACAAGAAGAGGAGACAATGGAGAGGATCGAAAAAATAGAGGAACTCGGGGTGCACACCCCCCTATACTTAGAACAAAGTACGTCCTAAGTATGGAAAACTGTCTAAAAGGGCGGCACCTTTTCGGTAGATGAAGAAGATAGAAGAGGAAAAGAAGAAAAGAAGAAAAAGAGATGAAGATAGAAGAAGAGATTGTGAGGATGTACGCACCGCTCCCCCTATACTTAGGGTGAAAGAAGCCCTAAGTATAGGCAACAACAGGAGTGATGACACGAAACGATGAAAGAACACTCGGTTCGTCCACCCCCCTATACTTAGGACAAAGTACGTCCTAAGTAAGGCAAACACGAGAATGGGTGGACGAGCAAAACGGTAGAGAGAACAGAGGCACACAAAAGTGAATATACAACAGAGATGGATGTACACATGATCAAGAAGGTTGAAAGCGAACCTTCTTGCGGGACCGCTGAGGAATGGATCTGGTGTGATGCAGGTCGACATCGGGGTCCACAGTGGACGGAAGCCGATCAGGGTCGACAGAGTGAAGGTCCTCAAGGGCCCTAGGGTGTGAAGGCACAGACTGAGTAGTGGAAGAAGTACGGCTAGGTCCGGCCTTGGGAGTCTCGCTGATATCAAAGTGGAATGGGACGAACTCATCATCATCAGAAGTAGTGTACTCAGAGTCGTCCTGCGAGGAGTCATCCAGGTCAAAACCAAAAGGCACGAACTCATCGGTGGAAGTAGTCGAACTCTGGTCGTCCTCTATAATTTCAACTGGATCATCTTTCTCATCAAAAGGCCCGAATTTCTGAAGTAAAGCAACTAAATCAAATTCGGCCTTAGTCTCATCAGTATCTACATGGACAGGAGCGGACTCATCAGTGGAAGTAGTCAGAGCATGTCCGTCCTGTATAGTCTCTAAATCTGCCCTCCGCTCAATGGTGTCAATCGTGTAAATCCCGCAGATGTCATCAACACATCGCCAAGTCACGTAAGAAGGAACGTCGAGGTCCATACTTTCCGAGTCTTCCTCAACAGGAGAGAATTCTCGGGTCTCAGTGGAATCCAATAGACAGCAAAATTCTCTGATAGTATCATCAAGGTCATGGTCCTCGAGGTCAGCCAAAACAGGTGTAGTCACATCAGGTGCAGATCTCTGGTCAACTATGGGTGCGGTGATCAATGCTTCGCTCTCGTCAGCAGGACGGAAGCGAATCTCTCCTGATCCGTAATCAATAATGACCCTCGTAGAGGCGAGGAATGGTCGTCCCAGGATGATTGGAGACGGCTCCCCTGTGGAGGTCTCCATGGGCAACACGACAAAATCAACATTGTGGCTCGTGCCCTGAATAGAAATGACGACGTTTTCAAGGATACCCTTCGGCCTCTTGATAGATCCATCAGCAAACTGAACGATCATCCTGGTCTTCTTAAGAGGCCCTAAGTGAAGAGACTGTACCAACGAGAAGGGTAATATGCTAATAGAGGCACCACCGTCCAGGAGAGTGCGATCACATGTATAGTCAGAGATGGTGCAAGTGATAAAAGGTGTAGCTGTGTTCTTCTTCTTGGGAATGGGACGGTGTGTGATGGCGAGGGCAGTGGCCATGGTCAGAATGTGACGCTCAGTTCTGCTCCTCCGCTTTCTCTTCTTGGGAAGAGGAGCAGATAGTTGGGTCATGGCATGCTGAAGTGGGGCACAGATGATCTCATGAATAGTAGCCACCACTTCGGGTTCAGATAGCATTTTTTTGAATTTTTGGACTTCCTCCATACAAGGGAGGAAGTCGGAATCAACATATACACGAGGCTTGCCAAGAGCAGTCTGTACAGCAGCATCCTCAGGGTCAAAGGTGGGACAAAGTGTGAGAGGCTATGTGGTCTAAGGATCTGGCAAGTGGTTCCTCTCCTCATAGTATGACTCGATCAAAAGTCTCCCAATCTCTTTTTGTGTTTTTAAATTTTTCTCATTTTTTTGTATTTTGGGCGATTGCAAGCTCTCATGGAAATCCTCGAGTGAACCCATATCATCAAATGGTGGAATATCATGGTCGCTCTTATTTGTACTAGTGAGGGTGTCAATCCTCTGCCTCATATGATCCATCATCTGGGTCAAGTGCTCAAGGGTGGACTCCATGAAAGGTGACTCCAACAGCTCAGCCTCAGGTGGATGTGAAGGTGGAGAATACGGAAGTGGAGGTGGGTGTGAATAGAAATCCAAGGTCTGATACTGTGGCTGAGGCGGATATGTACAAAAGTCAGGAGAAAAGTCCTCCTGGAAGAAAGGAGGTGGACCAACTGGAGTGAACGAATGATCCGCAAAATCCGGATAAAATACGCTCCAGTCGGCCATCTCGAAAACAAAGGAAAATGATCGGGAGAGCACAACGGTCAAGTCAAGAGAGTGGAGAAGAAGGCGCAAATGCGCGGGGATGATCTAGGACACACACAAAACAATCACAAACAAAAATGAAAATAAGACAAACCCTCAATTCACCTACTCAACTCGGCGAAGACCACAAATGCGGTCTTTTTATCTTGTCTGTTTTAGAGTTAGGCGAGAAGTCCAAAATTGCACAAACACTTAGGGGGCTGAATATGGGATTTGGGCACTAACCTTAGTGTGTGCGCGAGCAAGTAAAACGAAGACAATGAGGGGATTACTCGCCCAAAAGAATTTTTCTTTTTGATCGATTTTAGGGTCAGGTAATATTAACAGTCCCAATTTTATTGATTATCACTTTTTTTGGATATTTAGTGAGAAATGCACGCGCCTAACGAGGAGTCAATTCCTTTAAGCACCTAGGTTGGCAAAATCAGAGGGAGAGGCGGAAAAGCAATGCAAGCAGCAATCGATGATGTATGCTAAAGAGAAATGCTCACCTTGCCTCCAGCACTCTACATGCAAGGATGCTCAGCAGAATTGAAACCTATCTATATGCAAATGCAAAAGCCGATGAAATCGCCCTAAGTTTCAGAAATTGCTATTATCGTGAAGAACCACAAGCTGACCACCAACCCTCAATCCTAATGTCCGATCTAGGCTCACCCCTCCTCTGCTCAACACATTTGAATTAGGAGAAAGCGCTTGTGTGGGAATGAGCTCACGACACGTGGATCGAAAGCTAATGATCAACTGTTTAAGATTTGACTAAGTCCACACGAGACTATAGGTGCATGCAAACTATTAAGTGTTTGGCCTTAGTCTATCGCAAGAAATCATAGAACTAGGGGCTCAATCACACAAAATAAATAAAATCGAAAAACAAAACAAAATAAAAAGAATGCGAGGAAAGCCGATGAAAACCGCGGCGAGCCCCCAAGTGAACAATCACTTGGAAATTAGGCTCAAGAGTCCAAGTCCGGGGGTACCCGTATTATTACAAATTTAAAGTCCTTCTCTCACTTAAATTACAAAATAAATACAATGAAAGAAAATGAAATGCTAAGAATTTGCCTTGCGAAAATCCTCCAAGTCCTTCTTCGTGCTAAGCTAGAGCTGCTTCACGTGGGTGCCAAGGTGCTCCAAGAGGGGCTCCTCCCTCGATCCACGTACCTCGCACGGAATCCAAACAAGGAGAGTGGTTAGACAATTCAAAAGATATATCAAAAATAAGGAAAATAAAACAAGCAGAAATAAAAGCCGCAAAGGTAGACAAATAATCACAACACGAAGCAAAAACTCGAACTACGCGCTGTTGCTCCCCAGCAACGGTGCCATTTGTTGAACACGGATTTGCAGAGGTCGTGTTGACTCACAAGGCGAATCAACAGTCGCTGATTTGACCTCCAACGAAATCCGAGATTCAAACAACAATTAACCCACGACAAATATATCAAGCAATGAAAGTAAATGTGCGGAGTTAAAATTTATTATAACTCCACAACAAGATGTGTATAGGTGCAAGTATGTGTAGAGGTCGAACACAGGGAGCAGACAGGTAGAACGGGGCAAAATTGCTCAAAAGTGTGAATGTGACTGATTGTCTACAAGAAGGCTATTTTTTGTGGGTTTTTAATTTTTATTTTTTTTAATTTTTAATTTTATATTTTTGTATTTTGATTTTTAATTTACTGATTTTGTATTTTCTTTTTATATTTTATATTTTTTTATTTTTCTCTTTCAATATTGGAAAGTAAAGATAATGTAATAAAATGGAGAAAGAGCTATTTATAAAAATAGATAAAAATGTTCAAAAATAAGCAACTAAAGTCTTTTTGGCCTTTTATACTTTTTTACTGTTTTTGTGATTTTTGGGTAATTTTTAGAATGTTTTTGGTATTTTTAAATAGCAAAATAAAGAAAACAGTGAATAAAATGCAAGGCTGAAACTAAAATGGGAATGAAAATAGCAAACAGTATCAAAAATTTCCCAAATTAATTTTAAATGAAAAGTAACAAAACAAAGAAAATTCAGGAAAAGAAAACACGATTTTTGGATTTTTTATGAATTTTATAAGTTTTTATGAATGTTTTTAGAGTTTTGTGATTTTTAGGAGTTTGGTTTTGTAATTTTTAGTGATTTTTTGTCTAGAGCTGAAACACACGAATGGTAACAAAATATATTTTTTTGGGATTTTTCTGGAGAGTTTTTATATTTTTTTTGGTATTTTATGACGCAAACAGTGTTGAAAATGAGTGTTTTTGATTTTTTATAAATATTAAAATGCAGTAATTATAAAAAATAAAAATATGATGATGAACTACTATGCAACAGGACACTACTATGATTTTTGGGAATTTTTTGGGGTTTTATAAAGGCATGCAAAATTTACTAGAAGCATAAAGAAAAATCATGCATGCAGGGGCTTTAATGTAATTACGCAAGAATCCAGGGGCTTGCATATAAATTTTCCCAAAAGTTTAAAGCTGGAATAAAAATTTACAGCAGTCAGTAGCAATAAACAAAGCCGCAAGGGGCTATACCGCAACATGCCCAAGACGTGCGTGCTAAGCACGTGCGCCTGGCAGGGATGAATCAGTAGTTACCAATAAATGCGAGGGCTTAATTGACAATTATCCAAAAACATACAGCTGCATTAAAACATTAATGGACTGAAAATGAATTTTAAAACGTTCGAGCCCCTTCCCGCAAAAGACCACCCACGCGCGTGCGATGCACGCGCCTGGGGAGGACGACTATGAGATATTTCAAAATGGCGGGGGTGAGAGATCAAATATTGCAGAAAAACTATGACTGCAGACAAACGATTAGGTTCTAGTTTTAAATTACAAAAACACGCGTGGTTAAATCGCAAAATACCCAAGGCGCTGGCACTGATGGACGGTGGATGCGCGGCGCTTACGCCACGTGGCGCAACGAGGACGGCCTATACCCCTTCGTTTTGAGCGGCGTGGATTAGATAATCTTCGGCGGATGGACGGTTGTGGCTTGCAGGGATCCAACGGCTGATAGAAGAACTTGAATGGGGGCCGATCCAACGGATGCGGAGCAACCGTCAAGAACAGTGACGAACTCGAGCTTGGCGAGCTTCAATCGGCCAAAGCTCGAGCTTCCCCGCACCTGCGACTTCTCCGACACCCCTGGAAGATCCCCGTGGCTGCTCCCCGGCGAATGATGGCTTCTGCGGGTGCGGTGGAGTAGCAGTAACGGCCGGCGAGCACGGAGCAGCGCCGAGCTCCAGGTGCCTCCGGTCTGAGCAAAACTCGACCCCAGGAGGGGGTCCTTGACGACCTGAGACCTGCAATGAAAACGTACAACCAACAGTAGACGGTCCCTAGGGAAAACACGAGCCGATTGGGTGGCGTTTGGCGCAAATCGGAGCTCGCCGGAGCACGCTCCGGCGAGGAGGTTGTGGTGGTGGAACGGGTTTTAATCGAGCAAACAAAGGACAGTAACTAAAGAAGGAACTGCAGGAAGCTAAAGAGCAAAGAAAAACAAGTAGAAATCACCTCTAAGCGGTGGGAAACTGCGAGATAGGACCTCACGGCCAAGCTTGGCCGGAGATGGGTGGAGCGCCTCCACGGCCGCTCAACCTCGCCTCAAATGGGCTGGAGGACCTCCTGTCACGAGGTCCAGTCCGGAGCTTGCCAACGAGGGAGGAGAGACGGTCAAAGAAGGGTTCAAAATCAAAATGGAGGTTTGGGGACTCTTTTTGAAACATGGTGGAGACGTGACTTTCAAGGAGGGATCACGGGTGTGCCTTCGATTCAACCGCCAAACCAAGGACTAGGCGTGGATCACAGTTGTACCAGGTACAACTTTCGTGAAGGAAGCATCCTCCCTCGATCAACGCATCAACGGCGAAAAAATCGAGAAAGTAGGGGTCACGGGCAGTCTGACGCACAGCAGGGAGGAGGCAGGAGAGTTGACCAGCGGGTCAACTTTCCTAGCCACCTGGTTGGTCCACGTGGACCAACCAGGAAAATCCCTGGAAATAATGCTTATAAAATCTATTAAAAATAGAAGATGATTTTATTGATTTTTAATTATAAAATGAAAAATGTTTATTTTTTTATAAAGTATTTTATAGTGATTTTTATTTATTTTTATGAAATATATTTTTACAAGTTTGCATTTATGCCCTTTATAGTATATATATCTATATATTTAAGTATTCTATTTTTATTTAGGTATTTTTAAGATTATTATTTTTATTTACGATTTTATAAAATTATAAAACACAAATATATTTTTATTTTAATTTTATGATATATTTTATACACTTAATAAAATAAAAGTGCTATTTGTATAGGTATAGATACAGGTATTATACCTATGTATTTTATTTACAAATATTTTTATTTTGTGTTTGATTTATGTTTTTATTCTGATTTTAATGCACATAATTATTATATGTAATATTTACAAAATTATAAAAATATAAAATTATAAAAATAATAAATTGAATATTTTAATCTGTACAAGTATACAATGAGGGTCCAAAACTCAACTTTCAAACCGTAGCTCCGCCAAATGCGAAACTACCGCCATTAAATAGCTTATTTTCTTCTATATACAATTAAAGGTGAGTATGCTGCATTTGGAGTTTTCATTTGTGAGATATGGGTCTGGGAAGTTGGGATTCTGGATTTTTATTCAAACCATAACTTTTTATCTGTACATTATTTTTCTGTGAAATCAATTTTGTATTTTTCTTTATTAAATTATCTACAACGTTCATGTACAAAGTTTTTTATTTGATGTATAAAAAGTGGAATCAAAAATAGGTCCCAAACTGAATAAAGAATGAATAAAATGAAAGGGATTTTATCTGTATTCTGGCCCTTATCTCCCCCTACTTTATTCCTTGTCGACCTATTCATCAAGATGCCTAGGTCTCGGGGTTTCGGGTCATAAAATATTTACAATATTTTATTCTTTTTCTTTCTTTTCTTTATTCTATAATTTTGGCTTTAAAAACCGCAATTTATACAATATTTACACACATATGCATGAATGCTAAAATGCCTAAATAAAGCCTGTTTACACGTATTTACTAGGGTTTTTAAGGCCAAAATGATAGAATAAAGATGATGAAATGTAGATTCATCAGCTACCCTAAGTCAAGGAAGACTGCCTCCTCACCACTACGTCCGTAGAGAGCTCGGTGCATAGTGCTGGTGTCCAAGTAAAGCCATTGTCTATATGAGTCATGTGTTGTTGTTAAGTGCTCTACTTAGGCTCATTGAGATGACATGTGATCATAGCCTAGTGGACTCAAAGAATTAAGTCACCATGGACCTGAAAAGACTTAAACCTAAGCCCTATAAGATTCCTCTTAGAAATTAGGTGGATTAAGATCTTAATCAAGCTCCATTTCTCAATTTGATTCCAGGCTAGTTTAAATGTCAACTATCATCCAGAAAAACTATATACATATGTACAAAAAGATGCTATTTACACAAATTTTACAATCATGCAAAAATTTTGAAAAATGTTTTGAAATCATGAATGAATGATGCATGAAGTGCAAGTTTTGCAAAAAGATATTTACACAAATTTACACAAGATTTTTGCAAACTTTTGATTTTCAAAACATTTTGGAAAAATTTTGTACTATATACATAATTTTGATAAGAAAATATTTACACAAGATTTACACAAAAGATTTTTGAAATCATTTTTACAAAAATTTTTGTACACTAGTTATTTATGTGCAAATAAAAGAAGTTTATGTACATGAAAAATTTTTAATTTTTGAGGTTTTTAGCCATTTTATTTATTAACACACTCACACAAAGTACGAGTTATGGCTAAAGTATATATGAAATATATACACACCCCCTATACTTAGCTCGAACGATGTCCTCAGAGTCAAGAGCGATGAAGAAGACATAACTCGTGCTAGGTATAGGGAAGTGAAAAGGAAGGCTATATACAAAGACGAACAAATGAAATGGAAAGTCAAGAAGGTCTTGGGTCTTCCCCCTATACTTAGGATCAAGTGATCCTAAGTATAGCAGGCTGTATACTAAGGGAAAACCGAGTGGAGAATGTACAGGGTCTACCCCCCCCTATACTTAGGGTGAAATATCCCTAAGTATAGGCAGCAAAACAGGGGTAGAGAGAAACAAAAGAAATACCCGAAGGTCTCACTTCCCCCCTATACTTAGGGTAAAGTACACCCTGAGTATAGCATAATCATAAGATGAAGAAAGGGATGTGGGACTAAAGAATGTAATGATATGGACATCTGGATCTATACAAGGCGGAAGATCAGTGAAACTCAGGCGTGAGATGCATTAGATGTGAGTCAAAGACCACATCTTACGCAAAATGAATAGGGGCAAGATCAGCGACCCGCGGCTCATTATCTAGAAATGGCTTGAGCCGCTGGCCGTTCACTCGAAAGGTACTCTCAGAAGACAACTCAAATATGTCAATGCTACCGTCGTCGTGTACCTTTCTGACCAAGTAGGGTCCCTTCCACTTGCTTTGTAGCTTCCCTGGAAATAAACGTATCCTCGCATCAAACAGCCATACTTTCTGTCCAATCTCAAAATGTTTGTGGCTGATATGAGAATCATGCCACTCCTTCACTCTCTCCTTATACTGTAGGCTGTTTGAGAAAGCTGTATCTCTAAGCTCCTCCAAGGCTACTAACTCTGCCCTCCTCTGGTCTCCTACACCATCTGGATCCATCAGAATATCAGTAACTGCCCATAGTGACCTATGCCTCAACTCAACAGGCAAATGGCACGGCTTGCCATATACGAGGCGAAAGGGAGATGTGCCCAATGGTGTCTTGAAAGACATCCTATATGCCCACAAGACCAAGTCCAAAAGCTGTGACCAATCCTTTCGGTCAGGGCGGACGACTTTCTGCAATATAGTCTTTATCTCCCTATTCGACACCTCGGCTAGACCATTCGTCTGTGGATGGTAAGGTGTAGCAACACGATGGTCTATACCGAACTCGCTAGCAAGGGCCTTCACCTGGTCGTTGATGAAATGAGACCTCCCATCAGAAATCAGAACTCGTGGAACCCCGAACCGCGTGATGATGTGCTTCCTCAAAAATCTGCATATTGTCCTCGCATCAGCGGCTCGGGCGGGGATAGCCTCAACCCAACGACTAACATAATCTACGGCCAACAGAATGTACTCAAATCCCTGACTCTTAGGGAATGGACCCATGAAATCGATGCCCCATGCGTCAAAAATCTCACAGAAGTGAATGGGCTGCATCGACATCATATCACGCTGTCCACAAGTGCCCATCCTCTGACAGTCAGTACACCTCTTCACGAACTCATCAGAGTCCTTGAAGAGGGTAGGCCACCACAAACCGGATTGGAGCACTTTCTGTGCCGTTCTCCTCCCAGAATGATGTCCTCCTGCCTCAAGCTTGTGGCAGTAAGTGAGGACGCTACGGTGTTCCTCTTGAGGAATACACCGACGCCAGACGCTATCCCCTCCTTCTTGGTAAAGGATGGGATCCTCCCAGTGGTAGGACTTGGCCTTCGCAAGGAAGGTCTCAAGCCTCTGCCTGGGCCAATCTTGTGGGACTTTCCCAACAACGAGAAAGTTCACAATATCGGCATACCACGGGAGTGAGGCGATAGCAAGGATCGCCTCATCTGGGAAGGTCTCACAAATGGGATCTATCTGCTCAGACTCCTCAGGCTGCTCTATACGGGAGAGATGATCTGCCACCACATTTTTTACTCCAGGCTTATCCTTGATCTCAATGTCGAACTCCTGGAGTAGAAGGATCCATCTAGTAAGTCTGGCCTTGGCATCCCTCTTTGCCGTGAGGTACCTGATGGTGGTGTGATCTGTGTACAGGGTCACTCTAGATCCAATGATATAAGATCGAAACTTATCTAGGGCAAACACTACGGCTAGCATCTCCTTCTCTGTGACCGTGTAATTCCGCTGCGCGGAATCCAATGTGCGGCTAGCGTAGTGGATAACAAACGGGACTCCATCCCTCTTCTGTCCCAGCACTGCCCCTATGGCAAAATCGGAGGCATCCGTCATGATCTCGAATGGGAGAGACCAATCAGGCAGCTGGAGGACAGGAGCCTCAATCACACACTGCTGGAGAGTCGCAAAGGACGAAAGACATTTGTCATCGACAAGGAACTCGGTGTCTTTCATCAAGAGGTCAGTCAACGGTCGGGCAATCCTGCTGAAATCCTGAATGAATCTCCGATAAAAACCAACGTGCCGCAGGAATGACCGTAGCTGCCTCAAATTGGACGGCGGTGCGAGTTTTCTAATGACATCAACCTTGGCCGGATCAACCTCCATGCCCCTGTTGGAGATGATATGGCCAAGCACCGTCCCTTGAGTCACCATGAAGTGACTCTTCTCCGAAGATAGAACCAAATGGTACTCAATACATTGCTGGAGTACTCGGTCTAGGCAGTCAAGATAGGAGTCGAATCTGTCGCCGTAGACCGAGAAATCGTCCATGAAGACCTCCAAACACTCCCCTACCATGTTCGAAAAGATCGACAGCATGCACCTCTAAAAAGTCGCAGGGGCGTTGCATAGCCCAAATGGAATGCGTCGAAAGGCATATGTACCGAAGGGACAGGTAAAGGTGGTCTTCTCCTGATACTCAGGAGCGATGGCCACCTGGTTGTAGCCCGAGTACCCATCCAGGAAGCAATAATGGCTCTTCCCTGCCAGTCTCTCAATGATCTGGTCAATAAAAGGCAGGGGGAAATGGTCCTTCTTGGTGGCCTGGTTGAGTCTCCTGTAGTCAACATAGACCCTCCAAGAGGTGGGTACGCGTGTAGCAATCTCCTCTCCCGAATCGCTGATCACAGTCGTGATGCCCGTCTTCTTGGGCACCACATGCAAGGGGCTGACCCACTTGGAGTCGGAAATGGGATAAATAAAATCTGCACTCCACCATTTTGATATTTCCTTCATCACGATCTCTCTCAGGTTGGGGTTCAGTCACCGCTGGAACTCACGTGACGGCTTCGCCCCCTCCTCGAGATAAATATGGTGGGAGCACACTGATGGACTAATCCCATGGAGATCTGCTACGCTCCATCTGATTGCCTTGCGGTTCTTTTCAAGAACCCCCATCAAACGGG
This sequence comes from Ottelia alismoides, assembly GCA_037367405.1. Lineage (NCBI taxonomy): Eukaryota > Viridiplantae > Streptophyta > Magnoliopsida > Alismatales > Hydrocharitaceae > Ottelia > Ottelia alismoides. Next base: position 874,576 of record JAZKJV010011809.1, on the reverse strand, counting down.
ATTCTTGCTCTCCAGTCAGATCGGCGGAGATGATGACTGGGTACATCTCATGTTCGCCCGCAAGGAACTGATACTTCAGCGAAGTAGGGAGCATCTTCAGCTCTGGACAGTTGGGTGCTGGCAAATCTGGCCTCGGAAGAAGATGTGTGAATGCTGCTAAATCTGCCAAATCTGCCTGGGGGAAAGAATACGAGCTCTCGCAAACTGGATCTGGAGGAGGCTGCTCAACTGTGCTGCCTCTGATCTGCTCTGCCTCTACCTCCTCCTCATCTGTAGGCTCAGGTGGACTCAGGTCTGGCATCTGGTCATCACAATCTGCCCAATCAGACTCTGAATCCGAGGGATCTGCATCAAACAAGGTGGCATCAGTACCACCGTCACACAAGGTAGCCTCAATACCACCATCACTAGAAACCGTGTCGCGGTCGAGAACCAGCTCTGCTGCCTCTGTAGTATCCTGGACCAGGGTTGTGCTCTCCAAGCTCTCCTCTGTTGTCATCTCTACATCAGTGTTGTCTGGAAATGAGAGGATGGCCTGTGCTGAAGGGTCTGCCCATGCTGCCTCATCATCTGTGATCACAAAATCACGGTCCTGGTGAATGTGTAGCCCGGCATCTGTCAGCTGCTCTGTATCTGTGCTGGTCTCTGAGCATGCTCTCTCTCTGGCTCTGTAGTCCTCGACCGTCTCTATTTGTACACCCTCGCCCTCGACGCGAAAGTATACCTTCCCGCTATCATGATCAGTCACCGCCTTGGATGTGGCCAAGAACGGACGACCTAGGATGATGGGGGTATCGGTCACTGAATCAGGGATCTCCATGTCCAACACTACGAAGTCCATGGGGAATTTCAGGCCCTGAATAGTGACGATAACATCTCGCAACAACCCCTTCGGCCTCTTGACATATCGATCAGCAAACTGAAGGATTGTCCTGCTCTGTCGAAGAGTGCCCAACTCGAAGCGGTCGAGAAGGGCTGTCGGAAGGAGGTTGATAGACGATCCACTATCCAATAGAGTACGGTCGAACCTCTGCTCACTAATCTGGCATCTGACATACGGGGCTCCTGAATCTGGCCTCTTGGCCGGCAGACGGTTCTGGATCGCGAAGCACGTGGCTTTCATCAGCACATCTATCTCTGAATGATGGTTCCTCCTCCTCCTCCTGACTGTAGTCTTATCTCTCAAAGATCGCTGAAGAAGGGGGATGTGCTGCAAAGCCTCCTGAAGGGTCAGCTGTATGTGAAATTTGTCGATCATGCTCTGGCTGAACTCCTCCTGCTCTCTCTTTTTTGGGTCTTTTTCTCTTTTCTTCCCCTTCCCCATCTGAAGGGCTCTAGGGAAGGGGATCACGGGGTCCTTCTCAAATGAAGGACTAGGAATAGGTCTAGACGGCTCGACGGCCGGATCCGCACATACATCAATATCCATAGTGGGACCAGAAGAAACTAAACCTTTTCCTTTATTCACAACAGTGTTCTGAGATACATCAACAGAAGGAAAAATAACATCTCTCTCAAAATGAACACCGGTGGCCTCAGTACCACCACGGGCTAGCTCTGCTAGATGTCTCGCGGCCTCAGTACCGCGTGCTGGCTCGGCTACTCTGGTGGCGTCAGTACCACCTCCTCGAACTGGTGAAGCGACGGCCTCAATACCGCCGGTGGAATCAGCATCCTTGGTGGCATCAGTACCACCATCATCATCGTGTGCGGCCTCAGTACCGCTCTCCTCCTCCTGATCTGGCGCCCCGGATGTGTCCTCGTGGTGTAGCTCAGACGAGGCGCCGCTGCCTGCTGGTGTCCTACCGCTCCTAAGTACAACAAAATCAGCATCAAACAGATCCGAAGATGTATCAACAAATGGATCACTAGGAGTGGCGTGCTCAGTGTAAGCTACCTGCTCAGATTTCCTCTTCAGGCTATTCGGATTCGGCTCTATCTGTGCAGGGATGGCGGCCTTCCCTCTCATCAGGTCCCGCATCTCCTGGCGGAACTCGTCCATCTCCCGTCTAAAGGTAGCCTGTTGGTCCGTGAGGAGGCGGGCTATGTCGTCCAAGGCGGGGCTCTCATGGGAGCCCGACGGGTAGCCTCTCTGGTGATGAGGCTGCTGGAACTGGTGCTGCTGCTGCTGAGAGGGGTAGGAGGAAGGATGCTGCTGCTGGTGTGGCTGGTGAGTCTGCTGCTCACGTCTCCAAGACTGTCCCTGCTGCTGATAGGGACGAGGAACGAAGGACGACTGCTGGTGTGGCTGGTAGCCTGGGGGCTGCTGCTGCTGCTAGTGATCTCTCTGCTGGCTATACTGCCCTCCCTGACCGGATGACTGCTACTGGGGCTGGGTACCTCCACTCCCCCACATGAATCCGGGATGGTCTCGTCGGATCCCAAGCTGAGGGCGGTCATACCAAATCCCGTTGACATCCATCAACGGCTCTGCGTCGTACTGGGCTGGCGGGAGTACTGTCAGAGGCTGATCCGGCTGGTATACCACCATCTACAAGTCTGGAGATGGTGGGGACTGGTAAGAGGGTTGCTGCTGCTGGTACGGCTCCTCCTGTACAAGATGAATCTGTCTAGGCTGCTGAAAGGAGCTGGAGCGCTGGGACGAGCTGTTGCTGCCGCCGGTATTGCCTCGCGACTGAAGACGGGGCTGGGAAGTCGTATGTGCCTCCTGGAGACACATGAGCTGGGTCTTCATGTCGCTCAGAGTCTGTGCCATCTGCTCCATCTGCGTGATGCCTTGGCACTGCTTCTTCTCGATCAGCTCCATGCGGTCTAACTTCTCGCTGATGATACCCATATCCGCAGCGGACGACTCTGCCTGTACTGCTGCAACTGCGAATGAACTAGATGGACCGGCATCGACCCGTGTTATCCTCTAGTACTGCACGGGTCCTGGCTGCTGCTGGGGTCTGCCCTGTGTATACAACCGGGTCTGGGACATCACCATATATTTCTCGGCCATCTCCTCGTAGATGGCCCAGACCTGGTCGTGATCCTTGGCGAAATAGGACCCGCCACAAGAAGCATTCACCAAGCTCTGGAGCTCTGGTGTCAGCCCGCTGAAAAAGCTCTGCACAAGGTTCGGCTTCGAGATATCATGGTGCGGCAATCGGTCTGTGAGCTCACGGAACCTCTCCCATGCCTCATGGAATTGCTCGTTGGGGAGCATGGAGAAGTTGCTGATCAGGGCCCTCGCTGCATTGGTTCGCCCGAGTGGATAGTACTTGTTCAAGTACTTGGTGCGGAGCTGCTCCCAGGTGTAAACAAACTTCCCCAAATGCTTCAGCCAGGTGGCTGCTCTGTCTGCTAGGGAGAAGGGAAAGGCGATCATCATGATCGTATCCTGGTCCACCTGACGGTCGTGGACAGTGCTGCAAATCATCAGAAACTCCTGGAGGTAGAGATGGGGCTCCTCAGTCGCGAGCCCGTGGAAGCGGGGGAGTAGCTGCAAGGTGTTCGGGGGGAACTTGAAGTCCCCCACGATGGCTGGAAGTACTATCCAGTGGTGCGTCAGCGTCGATCCGGGGTTGTGTAACTCCCGCATCGGTCTCGGTGGTCCTCCTGCCGCGGCTGCGGCGGCTGCTGCCGCTGCTGCTGCGGCTGCTGCATCTGCATCCTCTGGGATCCTCGGTCCCTCTCTCCTCTGCTCGCGCTCTGCTCTCTCTGCTCGCATCTGCTCCATCTCTCTCCTCATGTCGAGCATGAATGCTCCCTGATCCCTCAACTGCTGCTGGACGGTCTCTAACGAGGCGATCAGGGTGGAGTTGATCGCTCCCTGATCCAATACGAAGTGCTCAGGCTGACGGGAGCGATCCTCAGAACGGCCGGCCATGGCGTCTGCAAAATCAAACGAGCCAAACTCAGGTGCTGTCAAATCTTTGAGTCTCTCCTCTGGCTCATATCTCTCAGAACCGAAAGAAAGGGGGTCGAGGGGGAACAGGGCGGAATCGTACTCGGGCTCGGAGAACTGGTCTCGGCTCTCACGGGCCAACCTAGATGATTGGATAGACGTGCCCGAAAGCGGTGCAGCCAGAGGCTGCCTAAGAGAGCGTCTACCCATCATCGTGATTTGGTCGAGTAGTGCGGATGGGATCTGGAAAAACTATGATCAAAATGCAAACCCCTCTGTTCACCAACGCAACACGAGCTGAAGACCGTGAAGGCTCGGTCAAATTATCTTGTCAGTTTTTATTAGGTGAACAAACAGTCTATCAGAGCGCTTACGTGACCTGTTGGGATACCCGATGCTACTCCAACCGACTGGCCCGCACGGAAGAGTCGGTAGTCAGCTAGAAATAGCACCGGAGGGCTCTACCTAGTGTGCGGGTCACTCTCTCGCGCAAGCAAACTAAACAATGAGGGGGTTGCTCTCCCCAAGACAAATTTTTAGGGTCAATAGTCTTAGCAGTCCCAATTTTATTGTTTTTCATTTTAATTTTTTTCAATAAAAGTAAAGGCCTAACGAATTTTTCGGTTCTCCTGGTTATTTAATCCAAAACAGGGGGAGAAGACGAAAAAGCCGATGCACGATAAATCAATGATGCATGCAAAGTCAGAAAGGCGTACCTGTCTCCAGCACTCTACATGCAATATGATCCGCGCATAAATGTAAAGACAGAAAATAAACTACCTAAATGATGCAGCGATGAAAACCGAGTCCTAGATGAGCAAGTCTACTCGCAGAACCGTCTAACTGGTCTCCGACCTCCAAGCCAAAGGGTCCGGTCTTGGCCCACCCCTCCTCTGCCCGACAAATCGGGGGTAGGAGAAAGCGCTTTACGGGGCAGGCTGCGGCACGTAGGCTACGAAGGAGAAGAATCAGTTATTTTTATTAATTGATTATTAGTAGGTCCAATTAAGCGCACTATAGGAACATGCGGATACTTAAGTGTGGGGACCCTAATAATTACGGCACAAGCAAGTATAAAATCCTAAATCTAGGGGCTCGATGAAAAACCGCGTAAACACCGGAAAAGGCAGCTAAAAAGAAAAGAAAACAAAACCGCGAAAAAACCCCGAAAAACACCTAAGGGTCCCCCGAGCACACCGGTGCTCGGCGAAACAGACCCGCTAAGTCAAAGAGTCCAAAGAGTCCAAGTCTGAGTACCTGTATTATTACAATAATAATCAAAAATAGAAATAAAAAGTCTAACTAAACCTCTCCCACTCAACTCTCTCTCTCTCGCTCTCTCCTGCGGCTCCGTACAAAAGGGAGCCGCCTCCAAGTCCTGCGGTTGCGTCGGCTCCTCGAAAGCGCATCCGCGGTCCTCGGTCCCTCACAAGAAACAGAGACAAGTGGTCAGACCAAAATAATCAAATAATAATAATAAGGAAAATAAATGAAACTGATATGAGGGTATATATGCAAAAATGCAAAATAAAATAAACACTCAAAATAAAACAAAAACAAAACAAAAGAAAAGAAAATAAAACAAAATAAAACAAAAATAAAATATAAACAAAAGCCACGAAAAAGCCGCGAGCTCTGAAAGAGCCGCGAAAAGCCACGAAAACAAAAACTAGAATAAAATGAAAACTACTAAGCCGTGCTCCCCGGCAACAGCGCCATTCTGATGAGCACGAAAAACCGAGCGACTAAGGCAATCATGTATCTTTACGAGGGTCGTCGCGACCTCGGTCACTCGATCGTGTCGATCAAGAAAAATAGACCACCAAATAGATGAAAATCAATCAAACACACGAAAGCGGTCTTTCTATTAATTTAACCTGGTATAGCGACCAGGGTCGAACACAAGGAGCACGGATTGGCCTTGCGGCCTACGAAGTAGTCAAAAAGGAAATAAAGTAAAATAAGAAAATATTTTTGGTGGTTTTTAATTATTTTTTAAATTTTTTGGATTTTTGATGTATTAAGAAAATAAGAAAAGCAAATAAACACACACTTCAGCAATTTATTACAAGCACTAAAAATCAACCAAAAATTCTAACAAAAATATTTTTATGTGTTTTATAATTTTTAGTGTTTTTGGTGAGTTTTTGGGATTTTTCTGATATTTATTTAATTTTCTAAAAATCAAACAGTTACTGAAAAGAGAGGTACTGTCCAGCCGAGCTAAAAGGGCCTAGATAAAATATCCAAAGCCCCAAATAAGCTGGAAGGTAATTTTCCTGTAAAGAAAATAAAACAAAGAAAATTTAGGCACCTATATTATTAATTTTGGATTTTTAATTTATTTACTAGAATTTTTATAAGATTTTGAGTGTTTTTCAATTTTTAGTGGTTTTTAGTAATGAAAAAATAGCCAAAATTGGCTAGAAAATCAAGCACAACAAAATAGACAGTAGACAATTTTTTTGGAATTTTTAAACACTATTTAATATTTTTTTATGGTTTTTAAAGTTAGACAGTAGTAAAAATGGAGGTTTTTTAATTTTTAAAAATAACAAAACAACTCAGAAATGTCTCCAAAAATCCTCGAAAATTTTACACTATGGCAGGAGCCATGTATCCAATTTTCGTTGGATTTGGAGTATATTTGCTATTTTATTCAAAAATCAAAAGGGGGCATAGTGCATAGGGACCAAAGTGCAAATACCCAGGAGTCTGGGGGGTCTGGTGCAATTAACCGAGAGAAACACGTGCTACGCGCGTGCCTGGGGCTCTCAGGGACCTAAATGTAATGAAAATAAGTCCCGAGGGCTATTTGGTAACAGGTACCAAAAGCCTAGGGGCTTATCTGCAAAATACCCAAAAAATCACGTACATGCTCAAATGTTTCACGCACAGGGGTATAAATGCAAATAAACACAAACATTCATTCAATCATTAACAGTCAGAACTACAGGGGCATGATATGCAAATAAGCCAAAAACTCACGTGTCGATGCACGTGTCATACAACGTACAGGGGCATAAATGCAAGGTAAATAAAGTGCGAGGTCCTCTATGCAAATATCCCAAAAACTAAACAACTACACTAGGTATTTACAAAAGTAAATGCGAAATAAAATAACAAAGGGGGCCTAAGGGTAAGTTACCCTTTATTAATGCGGGCCGTTGGATGGACGCCACGTGGTGCTGCGGATGGTCTGGATCAGGTGGCGCTCCAAAGCTTCGCTACTCGGGTGAATCCGACGACGGGGGTGTCGCCACGTGGGGGATCGAACGGTGGAGGCTCGATGCGACTAACCCTCGAACACCGGGCGGCTGGGATCAGTCCTCCTCAGATCTGACGGTGAAGGCGGCTCCTGGAACGGATGGTCCAGATGACAACTGGAGCAGGAGGGCTGATCGGACGTCGGCTAAAGGTCGAGGAAGAACAGGTGACCGGCGAAGTTCGCCGGCCCAGTGCGTGCGCTCCTGACCTCCCCTGCTGCGCCTGAAGATCGGAAAAGCTCCGGCGTGGCGCTGCGCAGCTGCTGGTGTCCTCCGATGACCCAGCTGAGCTCTGGGGAGCTCCGGCGAGGTCGGCGGAGGCGAAGCTCCTGGCTCGATGTCGAAGGACCTCAGATGGCCCTCTTTGACTTGCAAAACAGTCCAGGAGGCTCGCGGGTCGAGGGCAAACTGCCTCGACCCGGTTAGGCGGGGTGACGGTGGACGGAGGGTCGAAGTGGGCGAGCTCTGGCGAAGGGGGGACGGTGGAGCTCGAATCCCAGCTCCTGTGCGAGCTGGGTTGGATGGGGATATGGAGAAGGTGCGCGGGAAGGAGGCGATGGCTATGGTGAAGCCCGATGGTCGGATGGTGGTCGGAATCGATCGGAATCGATCAGAATCAACGATGAACGGCGGCAGAGCGATTTGGGCGTAATGGAAAATCAAAGAAAAAGAAAGAACTAAGGGACTACCTGGGTGGCTGACGAGACTGGGGATGAGCTAAGGAAGCTCTGGGTCGTTGCCTCGAGGAGCGTCTCCCTCCGAGGCTCGAGCTCCTGCTGGTGGTGGAGCAAGGCGGCGAAGCTTCGCCGGATCAGTGGTCACGCTCCCTCTCCTCGCTTCAACAGCACAGAACGCGAGTTGTCACTCTCACGAGCACGCTGGAGCTCACTGGGGGTGGAATCGAATGGCCAAAGATGAGCATTGAGGAGGCGGAGCTGAAGCTTTATATGCTGGAGAGTCCGGGAAGACAGGCGCGGGTAGGGCGTGGAAGCGCGCGGATCCCGATGCAGGAGCTCCGGCGAGGGTCTCGGGTATATCAAGATCAAATCGGACCCGGGGTTTGAGTGGGGGTGATTCGGGTTTAAGCGCTAAAAATCCGAGAAGATGGGTTACCCGCTAAAAACCCGTGTGAAGTGGTCCTGGGGGGGGTAGTTGACCGGGCGGTCAACATTCCCAGGGCCAATAGGGATCGGCCACGTGGCTGGATCTTAGAAGTGAAAATTAAGGTAGCTAGGGGCCGATTTAGCAAAAAGTTAAAACATGAAATATTTTTATTTTATTTTTTTCTATTTTTTAGTGATTTTTAATTAATTTTTCGAAACAAAAATAAGGTATATACATTATATAGTTATATATAGGTGTATGTACACTATATAGGTTTTTAATTTTTGATTTTTAATTGTTATTTTTATACAATTTTATTCCCATTTTATATTTTATTTATTTATGTTATAAAATAAGGAATAAAAAGATATTTTTATTTCATTTTTATTATTTATATACATATGTGAAATAAATACATATATACATTTATATACATGGTATATTTACAATATATTTTTGTGTTTTTAATTTTGTTATTTTTATTTTGTTTTTGTTTTAATTGTTTTTATTTATTTATTTACACTATATAATATAGGATATTTACAAGAATTTTGGAAATTAATTTTATTTATTTATAAGGTTAAATAAATATAGGTATAGTGGTCTATATACAAGGTGATAGTGTTGTTTTTGTTCTTTTTGATTTTCTTTCATTTTTATCTTGTTTTTATACTTATAAATATGTACAAGTATTTACAAACCAATTTTTGCATCTATTTTTGTGAGGAAATATTTTTATTTATGTACACACATGAGCCCCTATCTCCCTCTACTTTGGCTTTTATGCGGTCAGGCCCATGTTGAGCCCTCCCTTGGGTTAGGTTGCTCAATATTTATTCTAAATATTTCCCTCTTTTTCTTTTTAATCTTTATTCTTTTATTTTTGCACAAAAACATGCTAATTATAGGTTTTTACACAATGCATGCTTTTGGTAATTATTTTTATTTACACATATCTACATGCATTTGCAAAGGTTTTTGTAGCTAAAATATAAGAATAAAGAGTGATGAATGAGTATTCATCAGGAACCCATATTGGCATTGCCCTACCAAGGCAGTACACGGTTGCCCTGTTATGATAGGTACGCATGAAATGAATGATTTGCAACGCGTGGTACCGGGAGTCAATATATTCAGGTTGAACGACGGAAGATGTGGTCGTCCCATGTGGAGGCATGGGTGGTTCAATAGCGGCTTGGTCAAGATAACATGTATTTAAAGCCACTAGGTTATGTGATTAAAGGTTAGCCTGGGGTTTTAAGCAACTGGATCCTCGAGGACGGTGTGCTCCTTTGTTTACCAGACTTAGGGTTTTAGACCCTGGATAATAAACGAAAAGAAAATTGTCAGGGTAGTATTGGAGGATTGGTTGAGGCAACGTGTGGCGGCATAAGCTTACTAGATCAACGCAATCTCCAATCCCAAAGTGTCCACAACTTCGGAGTCCATATAGTGGTGAGGTGATTTCCTGGATTAATCCATAACGTGAAATAGAAAAGAATATGAATTAAACTAATGAGAATAAATGAATCTTTTTGTGATAATAAGTTTTAAAAAATTACCCAATTATATCTTTCCTCTTCTTCGTTACTTAGCACTCGCTAATTGTTATCCTATGATTTATGAAAAACCCAACAGGTGTCGGTGAGCCAACACAATGACTTTAATAATCCAGCCAGCTAACATAGTCATCCAGCCATACACAGTAACTTTACTCTGTAAGGTAGTTATTAATCTTTTTTTGTATTTCCTTCCAGCTGATGTACATCTAAATGGTTATAGTGGGACAATGTATCATGTGAACTTTATTTTGTGAATGGAAAAGTGTTGATATACTTACTTCTGGGTATTTTTAATTGCAGTCTATTTCTGAATGTTAGTTATGATTTCTGAATAAATTATTGTCGTGTAACCAGGTCCAGATATGGGAGGATTTGATGGCTCGATCATCAGAGTCGTGACAGATTGGTATCAGAGCATGGTTACTCCAGTAATTTACTCAGTAATTGATAACTATGAGTGGTATCTAGAAACTAAGGTTGTCTTAAGACCATTTGATCTTAATAATTGACGAAGTACCATTCTCAAGTCATTGTCCCTTATGTACATCATGCTAAAACATATAAGATCTAACCTTTGTCCTTGACTCATCCCAAGATCTTGGTAGACCCAGACATGTCTAAGCAATTAATGGCTATGATGACAATGCTACAAGAAATGGGGCAAAAGCAGCAAGCATTAGAGGAGAGGCTCAATGAACAAGCTAAGAGACATGCGGCATCAGACCTGTGGATGTTAGAATTGATGGTTCTATCCATCTTTCTGAGGAATAATCTAGTTATCATCCTTCCACTGAGTATGCTCTTACTCCAGCTGAAGGAGCAGTAGAGAAGGCCCTTCTTAGACACCAAAAATTACTAGACAATTATCGAAAGGGAATGATTCCTCGATTCAAAGGCATAGAGACACCTGCTGAGGCAGAAGTATGGCTTGATGATGTCAGCAGGATGTTGGGAATAATACATGCACCAGCAGAAACTTGGGTGCACATTGCTGATTACTCCTTAGCAGACTACACAAGACGATGGTGGAGAGCAATTTCCAAGAAATTAGTAGATCCCATTCCATGAGATATCTTTGAAGAAAGGTTCTGAGCTCACTTATGTCCATCCCCTAGGGAAGAACTGAAGAGGAGGGAGTTGGCTTCTCTGACCCAAGGGTCCAAGAATGTACGAGATTATCATATTCACTTTATGAAACTGATACATTACTCCAAAACTCTAGAAGCTTCACCACATGAATGTCTTACCAAATTCATTAGAGGGCTTCAAGGAGATCTTAGAGAGAAGCTTGCAGGTTTAGAGACACTACTATAGATGAAGCCATGGACATCACCCCTCGTATTAGGATGGAAAGGGATGAAAACCATCAAATAAGAAGCTTCCATTTTACTGGTGGACCATCCACATATAAGGTGAATTATAACTGAAGAGACAGTCATTATCATCCAGTTGGGTCTATTATAAACTCGCCACAGACTTTTGGTAAGGAATTATCAGGAAGAGGGGGTTTCTCTAGACCTCCACTATACCCCTGCAACTCAACAACATGAGCTAGTACTGTTATGGTTGGATCTTCAGCACGGATAGGAACACATGTGTGTTATTAATGTCATAAGGAAAAATTGTCCAAAGTTGATAGGTTTGAGTTTAAATCAGCCCCAATTAACAGTATAGCATCCATCCCGAGCAATGGAGCAACACGCGGAGGAAGACATGGTAGAGGTCGTGGCTCACAAGGAGCGTCTCCTACACAGCAACCACCACAAAGTGTTGTGGGTTCTAGCTTGCCTACTCCTAATAGCCAGCTCAATGCAATCACTGAAGAACAAGCCTACAATTCAAGCACGGTCGTACGAGGTACCGTTACTATTCATGGCTTTTCATTACATGTCTTGTTTGATTCTGGTGCTTCACATTCTTTTATTGCTCGACAGTTAGTACCCACTTTGGATAAGGTACTGGTAGAAGTACAACATTCCTATCTGATCAAGGGACCAGGAGGACAAGTATTTATAATCCGAGAAATCCTGTAAAATTGTGTAGTACTGATAGCAGGACAGTAGTTACCTGTTTCACTATTACTAATTGAAATAAATGACTTTGATATCATACTGGGGATGGATAGGCTAGAAAGGCATAATGCATGCCTCTGTTTCAGAAGACAATAACTTTTCACCTTCCTAACTCGATTAAGTTCCAATTCATTGGAAAGATATCCAATGATAATATTGAATACATCCCTACTTTGAAGGCACAACAATTGTTAGATCGAGGGTGCCAAGGCTATTTAGCTTACGTAACCACTACATCAAGGTCAGATCGAATGATAGAAGATGTACCTATAGTGTGCAAATTTCTTGATGTATTTCCAAAGGAACTACCTGGATTACCACCTAAGAGAGAGATTGAGTTTGAAATCTCTCTCACACTCAATACTCAACCTATCTCTATCCCTCCATATAGGATGGCACCAGCTGAGTTGCAAGAGTTAAAAATACATTTACAAGAACTATTAGATAAAAGATTCATTCATCCTAGTACTTTACCATGCGGTGTACCTGTCTTGTTTGGGAGGAAAAAGGATGGGTCAATGCGGTTATGCATTGATTATAGAAAACTAAATAAGAGGACAATAAGAAACAAGTATCCCCTACCAAAAATAAATGATCTCTTTGACCAGTTGCAGGGTTCAACTGTGTATTCCAGGATTGACTTAAGATCTGGATACCTTAAATTGAAGATTAAAGATGCAGATATTCCCAAGACAGCCTTTCGAACTAGATATGGACATTATGAATTTTTAGTTATGCCTTTTGGTTTAACAAATGCCCTAACAGCTTTCATGGATCTCATGAATAGAGTATTCATGGAGTTTTTAGATCACTTTGTAGTAGTCTTTATTTATGACATGCTTATTTACTCCAATGATAAGTACTGAATGAACACCATCCCCAGCAGACACATGAAACACTAAGGAAGAACAAACTGTATGCTAAATATAGCAAATGTGACTTCTATTTGTCTGAAGTATCCTTCTTAGGCCATGTTAATTCTGTAGAAGGTATATTAGTTGATCCTACAAAGGTTAGTGTGGTGATGAGTTGGGAACGCCTGAAGACTATCACAGATTTATGATCTTTTCTGGGTTTAGCTGGGTATTATATAAGATTTGGGAAGAACATTTCACAAATAGCATTGCCAATGACTAGGCTAACTCTGAAGGAAGTTCCATTCATATGGTTCGACACATGCGAAGCTTTTTTTCAGACACTAAAAGAATGCCTAACATATGCACCTATCCTTACTCTACCCTTTGGGAGTGAAGGGTTTACAGTGTACACTAACACATCTAAAGAGGGACTTGGAGCAGTTCTTATGCAACATGGTAAGGTAGTTGTGTATGCATCACAACATCTCAGGACACATGAGAAGAACTACCCGACACATGACCTTGAATTATCTCCCGTAGTTTTCGCTTTAAAGATATGGAGACACTACCTCTATGGTTTTATTTTGAAATCTTCATTGATCATACTATTAGATCAGAAGGAGCTCAATATGAGACAGAGATGGTGGCTAGAACTATTGAAGGACTATGATTGCACCATCTCCTACCACCTCGGTAAGGGGAACGTCTAGTAGATGCCCTTAGTAGAAGAACTTATTCACATGGGTTGGTGAGTGCTATCCACTTCTGGGGTGTACTATCAATGTTAAATGAATGGAAACCATTTGATAGTAGTGCCAATATTATAACTATTTCTCATTGATACAAACCAGTGATCTGGGAGAGAATAAAGAAAGGACAAGAGGATGATCCAGTCCTTAAAGATTTGAGACAACACTTGAAAAGAATGAGATAGAGGGATTCCATATACAAGATGGGTTACTATATAACCATCACAGAGTTTGTGTACCAAACACACCTGAATTGAGGAAAGATGAAGTGCATTGCTCTAGATTATCTATTCATCCAGGAATTACAAAGATGTATAAGGATCTTCATTCATACTTTTGGTGATCAGGAATAAAGAAAGATGTTGTTGAGTTTGTGAATTCGTGTTTCACTTGCCAACAGGTAAAAACATCACACCAAAGGCCATCAGGATTGTTACAACTCCTCCCTATACCTGAGTGGAAATGGGAAAGCATTTCCATGGATTTCGTCACTGGCTTACCTCAAACGAGTGGTGGTAAAGATGGTATATGGGTTATAATAGATCGCTTGACCAAGGTAGCACACTTTATTCCAGTAAGCCTATCTTTCACTCCAGACCAGCTTGTTGAGTTATATATTACGCATGTGATCCTCCTCCATGATATCCCAAAGGAAGCAGTTTCCTATCGAGATTCACGATTTACCTCACAGTATTTGGAGAACTTCATGAAAGCCTTAGGCACACAAGTATGCTTGAGCACAGCATATCTTCCATAAACAGATGGTCAATCAGAACGTACAATTCAAACTTTAGAGGATATGCTATGAGCATGTGCCTTAGAATGGAAAGGATCTTGGGTGAAACATTTGCCTCTTGCAGAATTAACCTACAACAATAGTTACCATACAAGTATTGGCATGGCACCATTTGAAGCACTATATGGACGTAGGTGTACTACTCCTTTGTGTTGGCAAGAGGTCGAGATAAATAACCTTTACAATTCAGATAGACTCCAAGAGACACGGGAAGCTATAGAGCTTGCTCGAAAAAGATTAATAACTACCCAGAGTCGCCAGAAAAGCTATAGTGATACCAGAAAAGAGACCTTGAATTTGAGGTAGGTGACTTTTTATTTCTCGAAGTATCACCTATGAAGGGAGTTCATAGGTTTGGCTTGCGTGGGAAGTTGACACCCACGTTCGTGGGTCCCTTTGAAATTATTCAAAGGATTGGAAAATTCACCGACAAACTTGCACTTCCTCCACATCTTTTGGAAATACATGATGTTTTTCATGTATCAAATTTGAGAAAGTATATCAAGGATCCTGAGCATAAAATAAGCTATTATGATCTGCATGTTTAGCTAGACTAGACATACCTAGAAATACATGTGCAAATACTTGACAAGGATATCAAGAAGTTGAGGAACAAAGAGGTACCCCTAGTTAAAGTATTGTGGCAAAACCAAGAGTTTGAAGAAGCCACATGTGAACCTAAGGTAGAAATGAGAGAAAAATACACGTACTTGTTTGAATGATAACACTATGTACTGTGTATATCTTTATTATAAATGAAATGACGTTCATTCTCTTTAAGGTTGTTATGGTTTCAATCCTCTTTTAGGTCGTTATGCCTGCATTTTTAACCTCAAGGACGAGACTTCTTTTAAGGTTGTTATAATTTTAAATACTTGAACTTGGCCATCTCTCGGATCCTATATCATAAAATCTGGCTCATCAAGAGGAAACCAATGGAATTTGTTTCGTGTGAATCAGACTTCGTTTTGATTTGTTATGATTTTCGAAATAAAGAGAAGTGAGGAGGTTTAAGACGTCATTAACCCGTAATGACCATCAATAAGACTAATTAAACACAAATAAAGAAACTAATGATGGATTGAGGATCGTTAATAACCATTAGGGGACACTGATCATTGGTTAGAAAAGTTAAGCGTAAGACACGAAGGTTAAATCACGATTAGTAAGAGTTAATCACGATTAGCGCTAATTAAGTGTCATTAGCGAATCTAGAATCATCTAGATAGTTCTAACTTAAGCCCTAAGTTTTAATAAGCTTTGGCCAAAACCATGGGCAAAAATCATGTGCCGCTAATCACGGTTACGGTCTAAACCATGGTTTACTAACCATGGTTAGTGGTTTTCTGAAGCCTATAAAAAGCCCCCCACCTATTCATTCTCGACGATGTCCACTACCACCACCACCCCAAGGGCTAGGGTTGAGAGGTCGGGAGGAGGAGTGGGAGGGGAAGGAGCGCTAGCGAAGCTCTGCTAGGAGAACGAGAAGGAGGAATGTACGATCCTCTCCTAGTTGGTTTTGTAGGTACGCTCGAACTTGAGCTAGGGTTTTCGATTGATCTTCTAGCTTTGTTTTCGATTCATCCTTCTTTCTGATTCATTTTCTGTTGTGATTCCAGGAGAAATCTGTGTAACATCCTACTTAGTTGCGGGCGGTTATGCATGCCATTGAACCCTGTGATTCGTCACACTTTCACTCACCTAAGACGCATGGTGTCTACTGATTCTCTATTGCTTATGGTTCTATTCTTTCTTTTCTGCTTTTATAGTTATTTTGATGGAGAAATTTGTGTAATACCCTACTTAGGTGAGGACAGCTATGCACGTCAGTGAACCCTGTGATTCGTCACACCTTCACTCAAGTAAGACGCATAGTGTCTACCGATACTTCATCTGTTACAGTTTGATTATATTCTTTCATATTCATTGTTGTTTCCCTCTCGGTGATTTTATAGAGGAAACTTTTTCCATGTTTTTTTTAAATATGTCCTGATATAAGGGGAAACCCATCCAATTTTTTTATAAAAATATGTCCCGATATAAGGGGAAACTTTGCCGAAATTTTTATAGATGTCCTGATATAAGGGGAAAACTCTACCGAAATGTTCCTAAAAGTATCATCATATTTAAGGGGAAGCACTGCTGAAATTTTAAGAGAAAATTATGTTGTTCACGTTCTTCGTGTTTTTCGTGTGTTCTTCGCGTTCTTCGTGTTCTTCATTTGTTCTTCATGTTCTTGGCAAGTTCTTAGTATTTTTTATACGAAAATAAAATTTGATCGTTTTAGGAGCTATAAAGCATCCTTCTTGAAAAAGAATCATGATAAAGCACTGCATATGCGAGAGAGATCTCGATTAGGTAACGAAATCTGTACTTTTGCTATTGGTTTTTCATATGAGATCATTAAGATTTCTGTATTTATGTTCTTCGCTATGAAGAACCCTAATTTGGCTATTTTTGAGAAAATATGAAAAGTTGCTTTGTGATTTCAACTAAAATAAGGTCTAAGCATCGAATGGATGCAGTTGCTTGGAAAGTTAGGGTTTGGAAGTTAAAATGAGCATAAATATGATTATATAAATAAGACTTCTTTCAAATAGGACTTGGTCCTTCCTATGTTCAGGAAGGCTAGTCCCTTTTGTAGAAAATATGATGATTTAAGTAGAATAAGTATACAGATTGTATTACAATGTCCAGTTTTAATGTTTGTATTATAATATGCAGGTTTGTATGCGGTTTTGTATTTATAATATGTAGTTATAATATAAACTATACACATTCTACTAAAGTTCTCATGTTTTCTACAAAAATATGGTGGCCTACCTTAAGTCAGGAAGGATGCATCCTAATTAAAAGCCCCCCTATATAAATATATGAATTAATATATGTGTAAGTCTATACTCAGTATTTATGTTTATGCAAATTTAAGGCTTAATGGAGCAATAAGATCATGAGAATTGATGCGTTTTGAGTTGGATCCTAAAAAGGATTGTGTTTTACGTTAAGAATGACTAGGAGTAGAACTACAGGTCAGGCATGCAACCTGTAGGTTTTTCAAAAGGAACCCGTATTGGCATTGCCCTATCTAGGTTGTACATGGTTGCCCTATTATGATAAGTGCACACGAAATGAGTGATTTGCAACGCGTAGTTTTGGGAGCCAATATATTCAGGTTGAACGACGGAAGATGTGGTCGTGTCATGTCCAGGCACGGGTGGTTCAATAGAGGCTGGGTCATGATAACATGTATTTAAAGTCGCTAGGTTCTGTGATTAAAGGTTAGCTTAAGGTTTAAAGAAATCAGATCTTCGAGAACGGTGTGCTCCTTTGTTTACTAGGCTGACGGTTTGAGACCCTGTATAAATGAAAATGAAATTGTCCGGGTTGTATTGGAGGATTGGTTGAGGTGACGTGTGGCGGCATAAGCTTACCAGATCAACGCAATCTCTAATCCCGAAGTGTCCACAACTTCAGAGTCCATATAGTGGTGAGGTAATTCCATAGACTAGTCCCTGACGTGGAATAGAAAGGAATATGAATTTAACTAATGGGAATGAATGAATCTTTTTGTGATAACAAGTTTTGAAAAATTACCCAATTGTTTCTTTTCTCTTCTTTGTTACTTAGCACTCGCTAATTGTTATCCTATGATTTATGGAGAACCCAACAGGTGTCAGAGCCAGCACAGGGACATTAATGATCTAGCCAACTAACATAATCATCCAGCCAAACACAGTAGCTTTACTCTGTAAGGTAGTTAGTAATCTTTTTGTGTATTTCCTTCCAGTTGATGTACATGTAAATGGTTATAGTGGGACAATGTATCATGTGAACTTTATTTTGTGAATGGAAAAGTGTTTAAATGCTTCCTTCTGAGTATTTTTATTTGCAGTCTCTTTCTGAATGTTAGTTGTGATTGTTGAATAAATTATTATCGAGTAACTAGATGCGGATATGGGAGGATCCGATGGCCCGGACATCAGGGTTGTAACACCAAACACGTGAGACAATGGAGGCTCGGCATGAGGCTCGAGCAATGTGGCATGTCCACATTGGTTAGGTATTGGCTCATCACTCGAAGCTGGAGGCACATATATGTGCTTCGGTTGTCGTATCAGAGGGAATCAAGACCATCAGATCTGATCAGGAAGATCAGATCCAACGGTGCCTATATTTCATATTCCTCCCTCTTTGCCACAGGTGGCGGCACTCATGTGGAGCTCCAACGAAGGATCTGTGGCTCCTCCAAGTGTTCCTGGCAGCTCTGAAGCTCGGTGGAGGATGTGAGTACCTCCGCAAATATGGTGAGCAAATGGTGGAGCTTGGAGAAGGCTCAGAGCTCTCCATCGATGATGGCATAGTTGCGGTGAAGCTCGAGGTCAGAGGAGCTCTTTGGATTCTTGCCAATCAAGAGAATTGTGTTACTTGCATTGATTAGCACAAAGATAAAGCAAAGGGGGAATAGGATGAGGGGGGTTGTGAGGGTGAATTGAAGGCTCTACATCAGTGTAGGAGAGGGGTCCGAAGTGAGCTCCATCATGTGCATGGTCTTAGGTGGAGTGAGGCGTGAGAGGTAGTGGAGATGCGGAGATAATGAAAAGATGGTGGAACGAAGGTGTCGTAAGTGGGACAAAGTTAGTGCAGAGGTCGGAAGAGGGTGGGAGTGACTATTTATGTGAGAGAAAGTGCGAGAAACAAGATGAAAAAAAGAAGCAAAGAAATGCAAGAGGATACATGTCGGAGAAGACAGATGCACAAAGGAGGATATGGGAGGTGGAAGACGGACCTAGGACTGGAGCTCGAAGCTTAGATCTTTGCTTCACGAGCTGGAGGTCACCAGCTCGAAGCTCGAATAATTGGTGGAGTTGTAACAAGGCAAAGCTTCCTTGGATCACGTCGGCGAGAAATTCTCTTTCTTTGCTCACTATCTCGCTCTTTCCCTATCATTAAGGTGGAGTTGGGAGCTCGGAGTTCTTGTGCGTAAAGGAGGATGGGTGCGATGGGGGTGATGGTGCGGTATTTGAATGCAGAGGAGATGGGACGCAGGTGTTGGTTGACGTGGTTTCGAGGAGTGAGGGATGATCAAAGAAGGGGGGAGAGAGGGAAGTACGTGTCGGGTGAAGGAGAGGGAAGTTGGTTCTTAGACTCGGCGGCTTAGGAGGATGAGGGAGTCATCAGATGTGTGGAGAAAATGGGAAGGGGGCGAGCGATTGGAGTAGAAATCATGGGGGAGAGAGGCAGTCGAGGGAGGAGATGAGGTTATGATCGTTGGATCTTACGATCCAACGGTCCTAATGGGGTCGGAAATAGGTGGATAGATCAGATCTAAGGATGGGATCGAGCAGTTGAAAAGAGAGCAAAAGCGGGCAAATAGGATGCATTCTGGAGCGGGATCATATGGGTAAGAAGGAACATGTGACGTGGAGAGAGCACAACCGTTGGATGGACAGCCATCGAAGGGTGAAGGTTTGAGCGGGAAGGTGCAGTACATATCAAGTCTGAAGCTTTGATCTGATGGCAGAGAATCACGCAAGAGTGGACAGATATGGTGAGGTCTGGGTAGAAGAGATAGACGACTGTG
Source organism: Ottelia alismoides (assembly GCA_037367405.1). Classification (NCBI taxonomy): domain Eukaryota; kingdom Viridiplantae; phylum Streptophyta; class Magnoliopsida; order Alismatales; family Hydrocharitaceae; genus Ottelia; species Ottelia alismoides. The sequence goes on along the minus strand of JAZKJV010011809.1, from coordinate 854,739 downwards.
AGGGTCCGGGTGGTGGAGAAGGGATGGGCCGCATGGCAGCTTCAGTGAGCACCACGTGGCCCAATAAAATAATAGAAAATACGGAAACAAATAAAAATTAGTAACAAATATTTACAAGCAAAATTAAGAAAAACTCAAAACATAAAAGTTGTATATCTCGATGAGATCTAGAAGTTTCATGTTGACCAAATACACAAAATAAGCCAAATAAAGGGAGAAATATTTTTGGAAGCATTTTTAAGGTATAAAACACTTCATTTTTAATGTTTTTGATTTTTGTATTTTTACTTTATTTTTAAACCCAAAACAAATATATATAATAATTATCTATTTTTTGGTAATTTTGAAATAAAATAAATCTAGATAAATAAGACATAAAACATGTACAATATATTTACACTTAATTAGGGTTAATTAATTACACCAAGTCAGAAGCTAATTTGAGTTTATTATGCATATATTTTAAAGAATAGTTTAAATAAGAAGGATAATGAATAATAAAAAATACAATAAATCACAGATTCATTATATGACTATTCATTTTGTTCACGACTGTTTACACCCATTGCTTTTATGGTACTAGCATATCTCCTAGCAATAGTGCCCGCATCCAATGCGAATGTTGCATCTTATGCAACCAATACTCAATTTTATTAAAGAAATTGTAGTATCTTTAACACTACAATTCAATAATCATTATAATCAGTATGTAATTTCTACTATCCTTATCAGAATACCCTTATTCCTGGAGATCTCCTTCTCTTAAGATTAAGACCCAGTCTTAAGTCTTATAAGGTATCTGCAGTTAAGACCTTTTGATCACTATCTATAAATCTTAAGTTCTTGAAGATAAGAATTTGAGATCACTATGTCAAAAGTCTTGTCATCTTTGAAGGCATTTTTATTATTGCAAATAAGTGTTTTTTATTCATAGTAGGATTACTAACAATTTACTACTCCCACTCCATGGCAGACTTCTGCGTTGTACACATCTAGCTTACACAAAGGCTTCTCATAACTGATGCATAAAGGCAAGCAGTTTTAGCATTCACTTCCTCAACTCTTTGAGGTGTTATCCCTTCAGATAGGTTATTTTCATATCTTAAGGGGACGAAGCCTTCCTCGGGGTTTTCCCAAATGGATCAAGTCCAAGATGTATCACTAACGTGACGGTTCCAATGCCATCTTTTCTTTGCTTCCAAACAACTTCAGAAATAAGATATAGGAGACATCCTTGAGATTATATCACAAGGTATAGAATAACAAGATCATAGAACACTCATTATCACCCATATATAATTCCAAGTGATTAGGATTTTATCTACATTTAGCACGATGGACACAATGGCACTCCCATTAAGCCTCACATGGTTCATCAAAATTCTATTTGAATATTGTTCCAACTACAAGAATCTTATTTGAGTCCATTGATGGAGTTCCTTAGCATGCACACCTTGCATTCTTCAACTATGAAGCCATAGGGCTACTTCATATGAATATCCTCATTGAGGTACGCATTGAGGAATGCAATCTTGACTTCCATCTTCTAGATGTCATAGTCAAGTTGTGTAGCTATAGTTAGCAGTATTCTGATGGATTTACGCATGGTCACTGAAGAGGAAGTCTCATCACAAGAAATGTCTTATCTTCGTGTGTAGCTCTTGGCTACGAATCGTGCTTTGAATGTCTCAACCTTCTCATCTGGTTACCTCTTTCTCTTAAAGATCCATTTACACCTAATGGGTTTGACATTTATTGGTAGATCCTTGTGGGTCCATATATAACACTTGTATATAAAATCTACTTTTGACTTTATTGCTAACATCCATCTCTTCATGTCATGATCCTCAAAAGCCTCAACATATGAACTCAAATCATTGTCAATGATACATGGAATCCATACCCTTTAGGTGGTCATACCATCCTCAGACTAAATCAAAGAGGTATGAGTGTTTCATCTTTAATTGTCCTTTTAGTTTCTGATTTCAGAAGCCTCACGATCTTCTCAAGATTATATGAGTTCATTTACTTCATTTTCGCCTTTAATCTCAAGAAAGTCATCATATGATAATCATATTCTTAGAGTTGAAATATTTTAAGAATTGCAAGGTCATAAAGTAGGTATCTAATACAATCCTTTATATTCCTAATGAAGCAAAACTCTCTAATGCTAGATTCTAGCATTCTTGCATCCATGATATGGTTATGGACCAAGAAACCCTAAATTCTCAAATGTCCAACACTGGGATAGGTTCCAAACAATAGCCTATGAGGGTTTCCGGGTTTAGATTTGCATGTAATCTTATTTAGGATATATATTGCAATATATCCTACATATATACCTGGAAACTAAGTGGTAATTATGCTAATTTTCATCATTGATCAAATCATGTCACACATGATCCAATTGTATCTCCCCACAACTCTATTGAGTTTAGATGCATTAGGAGGAGTGAGATAGTAATGATATTCCATTCTCCTTAAGGTATTCCTCGAATTCATCTAATAAGCACTTGCTACCTTGGATAGATCAAATTCATTTCATCTTCCTTTAAACTTTTGGTTCGAAATAAAATTGTGAAATATTTGAACATTTCAAAGGTTTTCTATGGTAAAGGAAAGAAATCTCATATCTGAAATAATCATCAGTTGATATCACATATCATTGATGTTTATTACGATATAGATGATCCACATACATCAATATATATGACATCTTGAATGCCTTGGCATCTACATCACTCCCAAAGAAGGGTGAATTAGAAATGTTTACTTTGAATATACTATTCACAAGTATGTAAGTTTTGAACCTTCAGATAATCTAAAGTTCAGTCTCTTACTACTCTATTGATCTTATCGATAAACTTATGTCCAAGTCTTGATGCCATATAATTGTCAAATAATCTTCATCCTATTGATCTTTTATAGTTTAAATTTCTAGTATTAGAAATGTCATGAACCATTCATTAATATTCTAATTTAGTAGAGTCCTCTAGATGTTAGATTACTATTTGAGATATATCCATCATAGCTCTTTATGATAGGTCTATTCCAGAATGCATGATTATTTCCATTATTTAGAAATAAATAATGAATGTATTATAATATCATGGTCATAGAGACATTCTCTAAGGCTAAGGGTTCTCCCACTAAAAATATGTAGTCTATCTATCCAATGGAGATTGTTGCAACAATTTCATCAACATCCACGTCGATCACTATTAAACCTTAAGATCAAATTTTCTAGTCTTCTAAAGCATATGCAACCAATTGCATGTTTTAATAGAAGGATGAGATGCAACTATTAGACATTGATATTATTAAATAAGCAGGTCTATTACAGTGATTATATCTAGATGTATAATATGCCAATGTACTATTCATGTACTTCTCAAAGGATACTAGATATTATAGATAGTTATACTATCAATACATCAGCTTGTTGCAGTATTGGCATTCATCCAACTCTTTGGATGTCATATGGCAGTAATTACAGAAGTATAGTCAACTCTTTGGACTTTCCTTCTCACTTGGGTCAGACCCATGCTTCCACTACGCTTCCTTCATCTATAAACAACCATTACTTAAGATAAAGGATATCTAATGTTGAACTGAAAAAGATTTCAAATAAGAGTATTTCAACATTTATATATGCTTCATTCAATTCATACGATATGAATATATGAAGCTTCATGAAAACTATTGTATAGATAGTAGAATGATGGCAATGATCATATGTACATCCATCTTAACTCTTAAAGACTTCAGTTAAGCCATGTACTCAAACATTTTGAGTACATCATCTCTTATCGAGCCACCATTCTGCATATGAAGTGAACAATGTCATTGATGATTATATGTTGAGAGCATATATGTATGCCAGAACATCTTCTTAGGTTTTAGAAGGATTTTCAAAAATTACGATCATCATCGACATGATACTTCCAAAGCACATTCGATGAGAGATCAAGACTATAGAGACATACAAACCCAAGGTTTTTGTCCTGTGTCTATTTAATTGTCATTCCTCATTATTATGAGGAAACTTGCAAATTGCAACCACATACATTATGTGTCCAACTGCAAGTACAATATCTTGATCATAGATCTAATCCATGATACTTTAATGGTTTATATTGAGTATAGATTTGAGTGTGTTTAATGTAGGTTTTATGAAATAAGAAATATTTGCATAAATACATATTTTACTTTGGTTAAGGATTTTAAATCAAAGTTATCTCGCCTTTTCAATTCTGGAAGTCTGTTCCCTCAATAAATTTCAAAGCAAGATACGTACGTACCAATATATCTCTAGCAAGATCTAGGATCTCCTTTCTTACCTTTGTTATATCTCAAATATATGAGAAACTGTAACTCGGATAAAAAGAAGTGGAACTCATTCCATCTTGCAAGTCCAACTTGCATTTTCCAATTTAATCTTTAACACCTGAGCACACCACCCCTAAGGTGATGTTGACCTGTTGTTAATTGAATCAACCATCAACATGAATAGAACTCGCACTACGTAGCCCAATATCACCCCAATAATACGAGGAACCAATATTGGGGTCACTACGCATACAGGCTTACTCTTACAAGAAGTAAAGAGTCCGGTCCAAGTGCACTTGTATGTAGGAGCTGTCGCTTCGGACAGGCATCTCCAACAACAGCCCATGGCAACGGAACCCTTTGCACGACGAGATATCATGGATGTCATTTATATGATCCTCCATATCCCATTCAAATTTGAATTAATTATTGTGAATTATATTCACATAATCGATTCTTCCAAGGGAACTACATCTCTATTTATAATAGAGTGTTTATTTTAATTAGATCTATATCATTGAATCATATTAAATCAATTATCAATCCAATCAATCAACAACAAATAATTAAGATTTGCTTGACACTACCATATAGCATAAACTCTCACAAGTACACATTATTTTATATTTTAATAATTAGAGTACAACTTGACTTACTCATACTATTCTTTTCTCAAAAATTGACCTGGCCAGCAGATTCGAGTTATACTAGGCGGGAGCATTTCCTTGACATGAAAGGTGTTAATTAAGGAACCAAGATAGCATACCCGGATTAGACACCTTCACCATTCCGATTGAGAACACAAAATAATATCAATGTACTTGCAGTTTTAGAGATCAACTTTGATGACCTGCATTATATTGTATATTAGTCACTCAGAGATTTAGGCATATTTAAAATAATTTTAATGATACTAAATTTATAATCATATCAAGCAAACATGTTCCTGGTGTTGCATGTAAAAGTTATCCTACACTATTGTAGGATAAACTAGGATTTTGTCATGAAACGTTCATTCAATGGTGATTGATGTTTAAAAAATTATCTTCATAAATATTAATAATCAATTAATCATGGCAAATTCTAAATTTTTATAATTTACATTGAATGATAAACACATTAAGTAAGAAGACATGATGATATAATCATCAAATCGACCCGTCGCCACTGAATATGGAATATCTATAGAGAAAACGGAGTCGGAATCACACGAAATAATTCGAATGGTTTGTTGATTTGCTAATATACTAAATTCAAGTTTATTTTTGTTTTCTGATGTGAAAACATTATGCAAAAGTCATTTTCTTATAGATCCTAGAATACATACAAAAATAATATCGCGGTCGGAACTTTTTGAATTTCACTCGTGTACTTTTGGTACCAATAAAATGAAACTGCTTTTGTAAATATTTAGAATTTATAAATACATTTTAGTGACAAAAAACACACCTGAATAGTACACAAACAATTGGTTTTTAAACTATTTCGAATCTTGCATCTAATGCAAAATAACGAGTCCCCACACATCCAATTAAAAAACCTTGTTCACCTAGAGGTTTGGATCATATCCAAGACTTCAAACAAGGCTCTGATACCACATAAAGGTTATGAGAAAAATCCTTAAGCGCATTATGGAAGCATGAAGATCGCATCATATGCGATCAAGTGCGACTAGTAGTACTAGTTACTTAGGGCAATGGAATTTAAAACATTTAAAATGATGAAATCACATGATCCAAGAGCACTTCTTGAATTTTTTCATGTAAACGACAATATAGGAATACTTCTTGAAGTGTGGTTGTGATCGAAGCCTCTAAATCAAGAGACTACTTGTCTCAAGTCTGACCCGACGAAGGAGACGCTTGAGAGTGCATTGATGAGATGGTCCCATCTCATAATCCATGATGTAGATCTAAGCAGTAGATCTCCTAATTTCATCGCATGAAATCTGAGTCCTTCTTCATGTGTAAGAGACACCTAGGAAGTTGAATATCCACGAGCATTCGAAGCGGCGACATAATAGTGTAGCGATGATGGCGAGTCCCTTTAGGTCAAGAAATGGACGGCTACTCTTGAGAGAGAGGCATGGGGCGTGTATTATGAGAATATGAGAGAGAGAGAGAGAACTTGTAATTTTGTTTTGTAAAAGAAAATATAGGGTTGCCTCTTCTTTTATAATATTTTGGGAGTCCACGGATCACAATCCATGTATAGCACAAAATTAATGGTTGAGATTGATTTGTGTTTCTTTCTATGGCCATGATTTTGTTGTAAAATTTTACAACAATAAGTAATTTAATTTAATACATATTGAATAGTCTTCATATAAGTTAATTCAATCAAATTAATAAACCATGAAGGATTAGGAAGGAGGCAAGGTTCCTTCCAATTAAGGGGTGACGGTCACCTTGAGTCCTAATTAAGGGTGGTCGTTCACCCTCCTCATATGAAAGGTGCCTCCCTCTTCCTAATATATGAGATCTCATATAATCTTTCATTATATACAACAACGTTTATCATATATTATTTCACAAAAATAAGTCCAAATTATTTTGCAATAATTTTAATCATGCAATTAGAAATTGTGAATCATATTCATACTCCCAAAATAAAATGTATGTATTTTCAATTAATTATCATTTTGAATCCAATTCACATCATCATTTAATTTATAAATACAATTTACAAATGGCTCTCTCTGTAATATATTATAAACCATATTTAAAATATATGTGGTTATATGGATAGTATTATCCACATTATTCATATCCGTGATAACTAAATCACATTTAATTATATTGGTGATGCATTTAAATATGAATCACATTCACATTATTTTTGACAATTAAATCATATTTAATTATCAATTTCTCATCGCTCAGATATACATTTATAACAACGGAATTATTCTTAAACTCTTTCAAGAATATTGCGCTTTCTCGACGGATACATGGAGATAAAGACAGGACGATTGTACATTCCAAATATAGTGACTTGAATATTGAGATCATATCTCAAATGTAGATCTCAGGGACCTCTCATAGATGCCTGATTAAATTAAAGCCGTAGATCTAATATTTTCATTGCATCTAAATTACATTTAGATCAATGTCCAACATTTGGACTAAGAATGGATTACTTCTATACTAAGAGGAGTCACTAAAATCCAAACACGCTTCATCACTCCATCAGAATGGAAGCATCATGGTTGTACAACCATTTATGATCACATAACCCTCGAGTATTCTTGATACCCATAATCCTGCATACTGGAAAACCTATAATAAATTTGATGATTTAGATCAGTTTTATATTATCTTCTTCAAGGTTTTATCTTTAAGTTTCTCATTCGATCATTGGGAGTTGCTATTGATCATATACTTTCCAAAAGAACATATCACACCTAGGTATTGATCATATATTTTCTAAAAACATATATGAACCCACGAATTCAAGTCAAGCTTCCAAAGCGAGACAACCATGCATGGAATTTGATCCCAATATCTCATGACCGAGCTCATGTCTTCCGGTTCAGTAATGGACCTGTATGATCCCTTTGAGAGATCATATTACGCATATATCCTTGCATGCACACCAGCTCACCAGCGTATAGACCTTGTTTAGATCATCAACCTATTGGCCTGCCAAATGTACAAACTCATATATTGTTGAGCGCTATTTTTTCGACTTTTATTACAATGAATTAATCACAAGTGAAATTGCGTTTGTTGCAACCCAAAGAAATGTCAAAAAAATTATCTAAATCTCAGCAATAAATAAATAAAATAAAATGTAGCAAGAGAATTTTCGGTTTAATTTACATGTACAGCCAACAGAATCGAACTGGGGAGGCTACAAAAATTCCCGAGGGTTATTCTATGCAATGAAAATTCAACGAAAGAATAAAGGAATCTCTATGCACACTATGCTTGGTTATTATATTTTCTCTTTGGATTTTGTATTTCTTAATTGAATTATATTTTTATATTATTTTTTAGTTAGTTTCCATATTTTAAGTTTAATCTTTTTTAATTTTATTTTTGAAAACAATAAGATAATTAAAGAGAATTTAAGGCACATACCTACTCAACTCTTTTTATATTTTTCAATTATGTCAAAAAAACAAGAAAATTAAACAAAAAATATTTCTAAGTTTTAGATAAATTTTTAATGTTTCTTTAAATTTCCAGATTTTCCCACAATTTCTAAAGCCTTTAAATAAATCAAAAATAGAAGATAAAGTAAACAGAAAAGAAAATGAATGTTGTAGGAATTTTAAAAAAAATATATAATGTAAAAATTGTATGAGATATTGACAGAATGAACTATATATTATTTATATTTTCCAAAAAAACATTTTGTGATTTTTTTTGGATTTTCAAATGTATTTTTATGAATTTTTAACATTTTATGAGTTTTATTCTTTTTATTGGTTAATGAGGAATAAAAATGTGAAAATTGGTCAAAAATTAAAATAAATCAAAAGCATTAAATAAGAATTTATTTTAGAATTGTTTTTAGAATTTTTACAGCTTTTTATTTTAAAGCAAACCATGACTTTTATGTAGTTTTTGAATTTTAATAAATAATAAAAATAAAGAAAATGTGAAATGCAAAATGGAGAAGCAAGATGAATGTGACAAAAACCGATGTGAATTTTCGTGGAATTTTTAAGTGTGTTTTACTATATTTTATTTAATTTTGAATATGAAAAATAAATGAAGGTTCACAAGGACTAATATGCAATTAATTTAAGTTTGAGGCCTAAATGATAATAATGATATAAAATGCAGGGTTAGATATGCAAATATCTCAAAATCTCATACGCAAGGGCATTTGTGTCCTATTGGACTGGATCTTTATGTAAATAAATAAAATCTGAGTGCTAATCAATAACATAGAAATTCAAACCTTTTATTGCAATTTACCCATAAAAACACGTGCTCAGCACGCACTATTGTTCAAAAAAGACTAAAATGAAAATGAAACAAAAGTGAGGATTTCAAATGCAGTTGTTCAATTTATTGCAAGCTAACACATGCCCATATAGGGCTTCTTTGAAAATAAAATAAATATAGAGGTTTGTATGCAAATATACCATTAAACACATGTCACATAGAGCGGCTTTGATGCGTTGCTGCTGAGGTCGAATGACTGTGGATGAAGCATGCTTGGATGACTCGATCTACTCTGGATGATCTGATCAACGATGCATCTTTGGGGGGGGTTTGAACGGTCAGGATCAAATCTAGGTGTCACATTCTTGATTGGAGGGTGTTGAAAGGCCTTGGAGGAACTGGGAAGAAGAAGAACTCCAACGAGCTTCGATCAGGTAGAACTCGACCTTGGCTCACCCAATTTTTTTTCTAAGAAGTGTTATGGCTCCCTGGGGTCCTCCTCTGTCAATCAGATCAAGTGAAGGGACTCAATGATATGCAAATATAAATATGGAGGTTGAAGAAGTTTCAATGCAAATGAATCTTCCAAGTCTTTCTCTTTGCTAAGACGTGTGTATTTGATCCTGCAAATTGAATCTGAAGCTCGAAGGGTTCCTCTGGCTTAGAAGTTAGGTCACAAACACGTGAAATGGGGGTGAGCGGGGACTTCCAGCGGAGGTGATCGGAGAGGAAGTTGGACTCCAGCTCTGTAAAGAACTAGAGGTGATCAGATGGTAAACGGGCTGGAGAAAGATGGTGTGAGTGCTCTGGTGTAGTTGGAAATTGATTAGGTTAATCGGAAGAGGACGATAAAGATCTGATCTATGTGATTCGACGAAATCAAAGCAAAAAAAGAAAGACTAGATCAAGGATCAGCTACCTAGGTTACATACGCAATAGAAGAAGGGGTAGAATCTATCAATGGTTGTAGTTGAGATGCAAAGACGTACGACAGAGGCTTTAGCGATGTGATGGATTACGTTCTTCAGATGCTCACTCACATTCATGATCATGGCGAAAGGTAGTTGTCACCTATACTTCACTCCTGGACTCGATCTTGGGGAGGAAAATGACCGAAGGATGGATCCAACTCGAGGTGGAGTGAATGGAGGTCTACTTATAGAACGAGCTCCGACAAGTTTTGAATTTGAAAAGGAGAGAGATCAGAGGCGAATCGAGTGGATATGGAAGGCTGGCATGGGATATGATTGAAGGAGTGAAAGAATCGGAGAAGGAAACATGGGTGGTTACTGATCAGAGGTGCATGGAAATAAGAGAGAAGTAACAACGGACGACAAGGTTAGTGGGCGGCAGGTGCAGGCTGAGCAGTTGACACGGGTCAACAAACCTGGGTCAGCCTACCAGAAGGCACCTAAAGTGCATCCAAAATAGGCTAAACGACAAAATAATAATTAAAAGTTAAATAATTCATCAAAAAGTCGAAAACGAATTTATTTAACTACATAATGTAAATAAAAATGTAATAAATTAAAGTTAATTTTAGTGATTTTTAATTAATTAAATAATATAATTACAAGGATACAAATAAATAGATGGTGTTATTTATAGGTATGTATACTATATATACATGATTTTGATTTTTAAATAATTATTTACATACGTACATACATAATTTAATATTTTATTTATTCACAAAATATTACAAAGATTTTAATGATATTAATTTTACTAGGACAATTAAACATGGTTTAGATAGTATATACATGGTGATACATATACAATATATAAATGATTTTATTTTTTTTGATTTTTGATTTTGTGATTTTTGTTTGTATTTTATATAAGTTAATACAATAACTACAATTAATAGAAAATACAATATTCACAAATATATACAAGAAATAAAAATTTAAATGGTATATATATTGTATATAGGTATAATATACAATAATACCCCAATTGGCCACATTTCACACCTTAACTCTGAATTTCAAGAAATTGCTTCCATTTTTAAGATAATTTAATTTGGAGTACAATGAAAGTGAGATGATGAATTTGGAGCCTTGGTTGAGCAAATATTGATCTTGGAAGTTTGTACATTTTGTGATTTTTGGAAAGTGACATTATTTACACAATATATACAAGTTTTTATTTAAATAATTTTTATTATTTACAAAAGAATTTTATTCACATATTTAATGAAGAAATAACTATTATTTACAAAAGAATTTGGTGATGGATAAATTAATGAAAGAATGTGTAATATAGGCAATATTATACATACGATGGATATGTACAAGTGACAAGTGTATTTTCTGGGATTTTTGGTGTTTTTGGCCTTATCCCCCCTACTTTATTCCTTATCGATCAAGTCAAGTCTTGATCTTCTCTTGGGGTCTGATTCATCCTATATCTATTACATATATATAGTCTTGTATTTTCTTTATTTTTTTCATTTCTTTATTTTTTTATTGTAGGTGAAAATAGTGATATACAATATTTACACAATAGTTAGAGTTAGTAAAAGAATGAAATTAGTGATATTTACATGTGTTTTATAGGGGATTTTAAGCTAAAATAAATGAATAAAGATGATGAAATGCAGATTCATCATCCCTCTATGCTTTACCTTTGCTAGTTCCTTAGTAAACACTTATTTGAAAGAATAAGTGAATAAAAGAAAAAGAAAAGAATAAAGGAGAAATAAAGAACTTAGAATAATATTGAGTATTAGACTTATCTTCATAAATTGTAGTATGGAGCATGGTCAAACTTTTGGATTATAAGTGTGGCAGAACCGTAATGGGAAATGGAATTAAAGCCTAACAACCCTCAAGTTCCACAAGACTTCTATTCAGGTCGCCTCAATAGTCAGGTCAGAACAAGTCTACATATATACATTCTTGTGACTATGAATCTTTACTTGTATGGTGTAAGTGAAATATAGCCCTCTACCTCAAAAGTGACAAAGAAACAGTGTAACTCTTCCTCGAGGAGCAGGGATATTCCCTTCTAAGTTCAAGTGCAACCAACTCAAGAAGAGGAGATGGAGAAAATAATGGACAATAACCGGTGTAGCTACCAATCCTTGGATGCATGAACAACGTAGCCAAGTCATCCAGCTACAAGATCCACAATAATTTGACTTTGAAACCTCATCCTTGCTTATCGAATATGTACTCTAGCATGCATTTTTTTTTCAATCAGGCATGTTCTTTTTTTGGTGTTTTTGCATTTTTTATAAAATATATACAAGGGTGCAGCATGTACATAAGGAGTTTTTCTTCTTGAGCCCAGTAGACTATCCCTCTTTTGATGCATTATTGCAACCCCACAAGATCGTGTCTTCATACCTCAATGCTACTGGACTAGGTTGAGGTGCAGTACCCTCCCTAGAAGAAGATGGATGTTTCCACTAGTTGTTACACACCCGTGTGCTACCCCAAGCAAAAGGATTTTCCACCATCACCACCTCTTCCATTAAGAGTTGTGGTGTAGAGTTCTTGTCCGTTTTAAGCCACGATCTAGAAGAATCATTCATGTGTTGTTAAATATTCTACTTAGACTAATCAAGATGACATGTGAACATACTCTTGTGGTCTCAAAGAATTAAGTCGCTAGGACTTGAGAAGTCTCAACTCCAATTCTTATAAGGTTCGTCTGAAACTAAGTGGATTAAGGTCACAACCAAGCTCCATTCCTCAATTTTATTCCATACCAGTTTAAATGTCAATACTATTATGAAAAATGCATATGCGAATGGAAGAAGTACATACAAAACATTTTTTTAGTTTTTAAAGAAAGAAAAAGGTTTAGTAAACAAAATATATACAAGTATATACATGGATTATACAAAATTTATACAAGTTTTTTACAAGAAGATTTTATATACAAGTTTTATATATGCAATAAAGAATTTTACTTACAGGAGGATAAATGATTAAGGGTTTTATACACATATGGATTTACGAATATATACATCCCATGATTTGTATCCCTCTAACAAAATACTTTTTCTACATTATATAGAAAATAATTTTTAGAACACATTTTTGTAGCCATTTTAATTAATAAAATATGAGTTATGGCTAAAGTATATATACAATATATACGACACACCATATACATAGCTGGAACTATGCCCTCATAGTGAGATACAAAGGAATACATAACTCGTGCTTAGTATAAAAAAGTGAAAAGAATCCTGCACAACAACAACTCAATGAATAGATGAAAAGAATAGAAGTCAGTGATTCCCCTTATACTTAGGATAAAGTGAAGACTATGCAAATGTGGAAAATCAAGGAAAAGAATGAACAATCTCAATGACTCGACTTGTCCTCCCCTATACTTATGGTAAAAGATCCATAAGTATAGAAAAAGAATATCAACAAGTTGAAGGACAAGCGAGAGATCAGAAGAAAGAAAAAAACAGGAAAAATGGTATGAAAAACATCACCCCCCTATACTTAGGGTAAAGGATCCCTAAGTATAAGCAACAACATGAGTGATGAAATAGGACGAATATGAACAACTCAAGTCATTCACCTCCCCTATAATTAGGATAGAGAACATACTAAGTATAACACACGCACACATGGAATGAGGTGAACAATAAAAATGGAAGAAGGAATAAAACAAAAGGTATGTACAAGAGTAAATCAGCTCATGTATCACATGCAAAAGATGTCAAAAAGTTATTGTTTGATGCCGTAGATATAGAATCAACTACGTATAGGAATGTATCATGATCTAGCTATGGCTTCAGCATCTGTTCGTTCACAACAAATGGTTGTGCATCAGATGACAACCCAGATATGACAATACTACCATCATCACGCACAATTCTCACAATGAATGGTCTGACCATTTGCTTTTCAATTTGCCTGGAAAAAACTTCAATTTGGCATCGAATAGTCATACTTTCTGATCAGGCGAGAATGTCTTTCTTCTCATGTGTCTATCATGCCAATGCTTGACTTTCTCCTTATACATAGTTAGTTGTCATATGCACAATCTCGGAATTCAAGCAATCTATTCAGATCCAACTTCCTATTCTTTCCTGCTTTCTCGTAATCAAGATGCATACACGGACCCATAATGATTTATGAATTAATTCTACTAGCAAGTGGCAAGCCTTTCCATACACTAATCTGTAGGGGGAAATACCCAATGGTGACTTGTACGCCGTCTGATAAGCCCATAGAACTGAGTCAAGCATATGGGACTAGTTCTTCCTGTCTGGACTTACAAGTTTTTGTAATATAATATTGATCTCCCTATTTTAAATCTCAGCCAAACCATTAGTTTGTGGGTGGCAAGGAGACACAACCCTATGCTCAATGGTGTACTCCTTCACAAGCTTCTTGACTCCTTTATTAATTATATGGCTTCCCCGATCAGAAATAAGTATCTTGGGAATTACGAATCGTGTAATAATAGGGTCCTTGAGAAAGGAACACACCATACGACTATCAGTGACTCTGGTGAGGATGGCCTCCAGCCATAGACTAACATAATCCACGATAAGCAGGATGTACTGATATCCCTAACTGACAAGAAATGAGCCCATGAAGTCAATGCCCCAAGCATAAAAAATATCAGAAATCTGTATATATCTCAAGGGCATAGTATCTTTGGAACCAATGGTTCCTCCCATTTTCTGATAGTCAGTACAACCTCGAACATACTATGTAGCATCCTTAAAAAATGTTGGACACCATAGGTTGCTCTGTAAAATATTTGTTGTCGTGTGGTTCCCCGAATGATGTCCACCAGATTCTAATTAGTGACAGTGCTAAAGTACACTGGTGTATTCCTCCTATGGAATGCACCTTCTCCACGTAAAATCCCCACCCTCACAAAATAGGGATGGATTCACCCAGTGGTAAAAATATATCTCAGACAAAAATCTATCTATCGTGTGCTTCGACCAATCTTGTGGAACTTTCTTGGAGACAAGATAGTTCACAATATCAGCATACCATGGGAGTGAATCCATAGACAAAATGGTCCAATCTGGAAAGGTCTAAGAAATAGGGGTCATGCTCTACTCAGAAGTTTCTGCATCTGTAATGCGGAAAAGGTGATCTGCCACAATATTTTTCACTACAGGTTTATCTCTTGTCTCTAAATTAAATTCCTGGAGAAGAAGGATCCATCTTATAAGGTGTGGTTTGGCATCCTTCTTTGCCTTTAAGTACCATATAGTAGTGTAATCTGTGTACATAATAACATGAGAACCAATGATGTAAGATCTGAATTTCTCTAATCCAAACACAACACCTAACATATCCTTCTCTGTAACTGTGTAATTCCGTTGTGCCTCATCCAGAGTCGTGCTAGCATAATGTATAGCAAATGATATCACGTCCCTTCTCTGCCCTAAAATAGCTCCAACTGCAAAATTTGACACGTACGACATGATCTTATAGGGGAGAGACCAATCAGGTGATTGTAGGATAGGAGCACTAGTAACCAAGTCTTTTATCTGATGGAATGTAAGGTGGGCTTTATCATCATCAACAAACTCACTCTCCATGCACAGAAGCTCAATCAATGTTCTGGTGATCTTGCTGAAGTCCTTAATGAATTGCCTATAGAATCCTACGTGTCCCCCGAAATGTCCTCAACTACATCAAATTCTGTAGTGGCACAAGCTTGGATATCACATAAATCTTAGCCGGGTCAACCTACATTACATGTTTGGAGATGACATGGCCCAATACAATCCCATTTGTCTCCATAAAGTGACTCTTCTCCCACGACAGAACTAGGTTTACCTCACATCATCGTTGAAGGACTCAGTCTAAAAGAGCAACACATGTGTCAAAACAATCCCCTAGATCTAGAAATCATCCATAAAGACCTCAAGAAAACTACCCACCATGTCGTCAAAACTGACCAACATACAAATTTAGAATGTAGAAGGGGCGTTACAATACAAAGGGCATTCGTCTAAAGTCATAGGTGCCAAACGGACAAATGAAAGTAGTTTTCTCCTTATTCTCAAGAGCAATAGCAACCTGGTTATAACCCTAGTACCCATCCAAGAAATAAAAGAACTCTTTCCCTGCCAACCTCCCAATAATCTGATCAATTAATGGCAACGGAATGTGATCCTTCTTCGTAGCAAAATTCAGGTCCAGGTAATCTTTACAGACATGACATGAAGTATATACACAGGGAAGAATCTCCTCACCATGGTCATTCTTTAAGATAGTGCTGACAACGATTTTTAGGGGATCGGAAAATTATTGATAAAAATAATATGTGTCATGGTCGTTGTTATCCCCAAAATCCCATGACAACAAAAGAAATTTTTTTTATTTTTGCTACTTATTAACCTGTATAGCGGACAGGGTCGAACTCAGGGTGGCTACAATACCCGAGGGTTATTCAATTAATCAAATATCAATTGAGAGAAAACAAGAATCTCAAAGGGCAACTATCCTTGGGTTTTTATGATTTTTTAATCCTTTTTTATTATTTTTATTTTTTTATTTCTATTTTTTTTATATTTTCTGATTTTCAAATTTTTAGTGATTTTGATTTTGCAATTTTTTTAATTTTCAAAAAAAAACGAACACTATGAATAAACTCAAGAACTACACACACCAACTCTTTTTGCAAATTTTCAATTAGTCAAAAATAATCAGAAAAATCCAAAGAAAATATTATTAGGTTTTAAAAGTTTTAAAATATTTTGGAGAATTTTTGTGGAATTATCAGATGTTTTTATATTTTTCTAAAAATCAAACAGTGAGAAAATAAGAAAATGTGCATACCTTGAGTAATTTGCAATTTAAAAATATTTTATGCCCAAAACTCCTGATAATTATTTTTATAATGGACTATAGGAAAATATCTACAAACGAGAACTAAAATCACAATTTTTGGATTTTTGTAGAATTTTTTATGATTTTTAGAAGATTTTTTATATTTTTCAATTTTTTTGGGTTTTATAAACAATTAATGCGTGAAAATTGGTCAGAAATTAAAAGACAATGAAATAAAACTACCCTAAATTTTTTGGAATTTTTAGAGATATTTTTGAATTTTTATGAATTTATGAATTTTAAGAAGACAAAAAGACACTGTTTTTTATTTTTTAATAGGAATAAATGAAGGCAAAATGTAATGAAAATCTTATGCTAAGAAGACAATCACATCACGAGCATGGCATAATGTTTTCAAAATTTATTGAGCAAAAATAATATTTATTTCAATCAAGAGAGCATGCATAGTTAAATTGTTCTGCAATTCAGGGACTAAAATGTAAATAAGCAAAAGTTTTGAACTGAATTGTAATTTGTTCAAAGTTTTTTCAGAAATTAAAAAATTAAATAAAATCAAGAGGAATTTCGCAATTCACCCAGTAAGGAACATGCAAAACATGTGACTTGATTCCAACAGGGGCTTCTTTGTTATTACTGAAACTTCTGAGGGCGTAAGACGCAATTTCGCCAATTTTTTATTCAAAATCACAAGGAAGCCCTAGGGCTTTCCTTTGTTTTTGCACCAAGGGATGGCAAACAAGGGCCGCCGCCCCTTGTTCTTCTTCTCCACGCAAGGAGGGTCGGGCGACGCCTGATGGTAGATATGGCTTCGGCGGGAGACCCGCGGCGTGGAGATACGGGCTTGGACTGCTGGAGTAGGTCGCGGAGTAGCGGCCAGTGAGCGTGCGCGGATGAGGCGGTCGAGCAGCAGCCGCCTGGAGGTTCGCGCGGTGGCCGCGTACGTGGAGGCTGGTGCGTGGTTGTCGCGGTGGAGCCGGCAGGCTTCGGCGGAGGTCGGTGAGGCGGTTGCGGCTCGCACGGCGGGGCGCGAGGAGGTTGCGGCGGTGGCTGTGGTTATGGACGAGGGGCGGCGGAGATACGGCCGGGAGACGACGCTCGAGGGGGCGCAGGGAAAAAGAAGCTGCAGCACAGGGGCGGCCTGCGGTCGGCGTCACAGTTGCAGGTGGAGGCGGCGCTCAAGTGCGCTGCCCGCGGCGGAGGCGGCCGGGCGAAGTCAGCCTAGCGTTGGACTGTAGCGGCGGTGTGCGGCTTTGCTGCCTGCTGCAACTATTATTTTTTTTGTTTATTTTGTTTTTATAAATTTTTTTTGTAATTATATTTTGTACGTAAACAGGAAACGAAAATAAAAAACTTTTATGTATTTATTTTTGTAAATCCGATAAAATAAGAAAAGATAATGAATTTTTTTAATTTTTTAATGTTCTTGCAAAACAAACGTTAGAGATAAAGAACGCAAATGAATTTTTTTATTTTTTTATTTATTTACAACTCGGGAAAAAATGAATGGGGATTCGATGAAAGTGGAGGATGAGAATTCGATCTCTGGCCACCGTACGTGGCCGGAGTTGAGAGATCATGGACGATAGAAATTGAACACCTGGAGATCGAGAAAATGATATGAAAAATCGAGTCGGTGATGGGTCAAATCGAGATGGATTTTTTAAGATCTAGAGAAAATGACTACAAAATAAAATTACGAAAATGAAAATACGATTAAACTAGATGAAATAAGAAGAAAAATGATGACGGATCTCACCTTAGGAGCGAAAAAAATGATCGTGATCGCCTCGACGAAGGCCGACTCGCTGTCACCGGACGGCTCGGAGGCTAGACACCTTTTCTCGACAAGAAGACTCTCAGAGATCAGGCTCATCTCTATGAAGATTGTTCAAGTTGAAATGAGGTAGAAGGAGCCATATAAATAGAAAAGAGATGAAATTTGAATTTTTTAATTTTTAATTTTTTTGGTGGAAGAGATAAGAGATGAAAATTGAAATGATTTTTTTGAATTTTTTGGTGGAAGAGATAAGAGAGATGAAAAGAGACAAAATAAAGGATATAAAAAATATTTACAAAATCATCTAATTTTTTTAATTTTCGTCACTTATTTAATTGGATTAAAAAGTTTTTTTTATTTTTTTATGGAGATTAATTAAAAATAGCAATTATATACATATACTATATACATATATGACATTATAAACAAGGGTAAATGACGGAATTAGCCTTTTTTGTTTTTAAAGAATTTTATTTTTTTTCCTTTTTTTTATTTTAAAAATTAGTAAAAAATATTTACAAATATATACAAATACAATATTTACAAAATACATGGGAAAATTGCGCAAACCACCCCAGAAAACTGACTTTTCAACCATAACTGCAAAAATTATTAAAATACAACTATTTTGAAGATAATTTAATTTAGAATGCAATGGAAGTGATATTAATTCAATTTGAGTTCATATAGAGCCTAAATTGGTCTTTCAATTAGTGCTTAGTGGCTTTTTCCAAGTGTGCCTACTTTTATTCTGTACATGATTTAATTGTGCAATCATTTTTAGTAATTAGAACACATTTTTATTTACAACTTTGGTTTTGAACATTATTTGATTTGAGGACAATTAAAGCACAAATAAATTAGTGTTAGTTATATACAGATATATACAAAATGAGTGAATAAGTTTTTTTTGGATTTTCTGGTTAAGGACCCTATCTCCCCCTACTTTATTCCCGATCGATCAATTCTTGACCTTCTCTCGGGGTTCGAATCGGCCTGTATACAGTTTTCCTTTTTTTATTTTCTTTTCTTTATTTTCTTTATTTTCTTTATTTTTTTATTTTTTTATTTTCTTTCCTTTATTTTTCCTTTCTTTCTTTATTTATTTATTTTAGGTTAAAATTAGTAAGAAGTGTACAATATTTACACACAAATGCAAGTTAGTAAGAATATGGAGTTAGTGTTATATGTAGGTGTTTTATAAGGGATTTTAAGCTAAAATAAATGAATAAAGATGACGAATCGCAGATTCATCATCCCCCTATGCTTTACCTTTGCTAGTCCCTTAGCAAACACTTATTTGAAAGAATAAGTGAAGAAAAAGAAAAATAAAGGGAATAATAAAGAAAGTAGGACAACATTGAGTATTAAACTTATCTTCATAAAAGTGTAGTTTGGAGCTCTGTCGGACCTTTGGATTATTAGTGTGTCGGAACTTCTGTGAGACTTAGAATTTTAAAATCGACAGCCTTCAAGTTCTACACATCATTGTCACAGTTTCGGCTCAGAAGTCATCTTAGATCAATCCTCTTCCCAAAGTATATCCTATGAACAGTGAACAATCGACTCATGTGTGTGAAAGGTTTTAGCTATTCCCATCCAGAATGCCGGACTACCACGCAAATCTTCTCTCCAGTAACTCATCCTCGGGGAGTCAGGTATTTTCTTCTAAGGTCTGTCGCGTTGTGTTCATAATCGAATTGGGGGAGAAGTTAGAAGAAGGAGAAAAGAACTGGAGGCTGGCCAGTGTAGTCACCTCTCCTTGTGAAGCTGTCCAGTGTAGCCGGGTCTCCACCAAGATCTGTAGGTTTCTTGAAGCTTAGACCTTTTTGGTCAGATATTTATTTGGTACTGGCTTCTTTGTATTTGGATTTTTGGTGGTTCTGCTTGGATCTTGTTGTGCCCCTACGGATATAGAATCTTTTTGTTTCCGTACATTTTTTGGGGTCTTAGAAAAAATTGTGCCCAGTCGTCCATCCCTTTTCCGAAGCTTTATTTCAACCCATACTTCGGTCTTTAGATTTCCACGCTACCAGAAAAGAAACTCACACAGTCTTCTAACATCCCGTCTGAGTTGAGCTAAGTGCATAGTACGAGAGTACAAATTGATTCCCTATTCCAGAGTTATACCCAAAATGAAGAGACCAGGTTAGACATTAAGAGTCAAATGCCGCACAATGTCATGTGGAAATCAAAGAATTAAGTCAAAGACCTGAAGTTTCTAAAATCCTATTTCTCGGTGAAGTTCCTTTGAGAATTAGGTGGACTAAGGTCCAACTAAGCTCCATTCTTCAATTTTATTCCAGACATAGTTTAAATGTCAATACTATCCTGAAAAATGCACATGCAAATGCAACATATGAATAATGCAAGGGTTTTTTTTAAAAAAAAAGAAATGATGCACATGTGAAAAGGACTTGTTTAAAAAAAACAATTTTCTAATTTTGAACTTTTATGGATTTTTGGAGAAAAATGCAGATGTGAAAGAAAGGTTTTTTTTTACTTATGCAAATTTTTATAGATTTTTGGTTTTCTAGTGTTTTTTTCTTTTTAAAGGAAAAAGGGTTAGTAAAATATATACAAGTATATATAAGATTTTTTTGTTTATTTTTTTAGGGTTTTTGACTTTTTTTATTATTTTTTTTATTTTTTTTGTTGATTTGATTTTTTTGTCTTTTTTGTTTGTTTTTGTTTGTTTTTTTTTTGTCTATTTTTTACATACGTGGATTTTACAAAATTATACACATAACCCCCCAAATAAACTTATTTAAAAGTACGAGTTATGTCTAAAGTATATATACAATATATACGACACCCCCCTATACTTAGCTCAAACTATGTCCTCATAGTGATCAGAGAGTGAAAAAGGAAGACATAACTCGTGCTAAGTATAGAAAAGTGAAAAGAACTCCTATGCTACAACGACTCTAAGAAAAGAGAAGAGAAGTTGGTGATCCCCCCATACTTACGATGAAGTAATCCTAGGTATTGTGGAGTGTACAAAAGGGGAAAATCGATGAAGAGAATGTACAGAAAAAATAAAAAGACACGATATGAACAATATCACCCCTCTATACTTAGGTTAGAGTATCCCTAAGTATAGGCAACAACAAGAGTGATGAACAGGATGAATATAAACAACACAAATCATCCACCCCCCCTATACTTAGGATAAAGCACATCCTAAGTATAGCATATATACACACACGGAAAAGGGGTGAATGATAAAACGGTAGAAGAAAGAGAAAAACGAAAGGATATACAAGAGGAGTGGATGTACAAAGGTCAAGAAGGTCGAAAGCGAACCTTCTTGCGGGACCACTGAGGTATGGATTTGACAAGGTGTAGGTTGATATTGGGATCATCATTAGACATAAACTGAGTAGGATCGATCGAAAATGTATCCTCAGCGGTTTCAGATGTGCAAGCCTAAATCGGTTATTTAAAGTAGTATGGTCATGTCTGACCTGGGAAGTATCGCAAATATCAAGGTAAAAAGGCTCGAGTTCATTATCCGAAAAAGTAGGATCAATTTCAGCCTAGCGAGCCTCTATCGGATCATCATTATCAAAAGTCCCAAATTATTTTATAAAAGCAATCAAATCAAATCTGGCCGATCGGTCTCATCTGAATCAAGGTGAATAGGAACGGACTCATCAGTGAAAGTAGTCGAATCATGTCTGTCCTGTCTAGTCTCAGATTCTGCCTTCCGCTCTAGGGTGTCTATCATGTAAATTCCGCAGATGTCATCAATGCATCTCCAAATACCAGAAGGGGCAACTCCAAGGTCTATGCTTTCCGAGTCTTCCTCCTTCAAGAGGAATTATTGGGTTTCCTTATCATCCAACATATAACAAGAATCTCTGATATTATCCTCGAGGTAAAGTTCCTTGGGGTTGGCTAACACGGGCGGGCTCTCATGGGATGCTAGTCTCTGGATAGTAGTGAGTGTAGTGAATAACACATCGCTCCCTACATCAGAACGGAAGTGAATCTCTCCTGAACCATAATAAATAACGGCTCCCGTAGAGGCGAGGAAAGGCTGTCCCAGGATGATTGGATGGTGATCCACAGGGGCGAAGGTCTCCATGGGCATTACAACAAAATCCAAAGTAAAATTCAGGCCATGAATAAGTATGACAGCATTTTCTAGAATACCCTTCGGCCTCTTGATAGATCCATCAGCAAATTGAACTATCATCCTGATTTTCTTAAGAGGCCCAAGATGAAGAGATTGTACCGTAGAGAAGGGTATTACATTGATTGCCGAACCGCCGTCAAGGAGAGTGTTATCACAAGAATAGTCAGATATGGAGCAACTCACAAGAGGTGTGGTCGTGTTCCCTTTCTTAAAATATGGATGGTGAGAGATGGCGTAGGCCGTGGCCATGGTCAAGATGTGACGCTCAGATCTTCTCCTTTGCTTTCTCTTCTTATGTTGAGGAGTAGATCAATCTGTCATGGCCTGTTGAAGTGGAGCTTTAATGATCTCATGAAGGGTGGCTACCACTTCGGGTTTAGTCAGCATTTTTTTGAATTTTTGGACCTCATCCATACAAGGGAAGAGGTCGGAATCAGCATTTACACAAGGATTGCCAAGAGCAGTCTGTATAATGGAATCCTCGGGGTCAAGGTTGGGACATGTGGTGGATGATTGTGTGGGAAAATGATTGGGCATTTCGGTCCTCTCCTCACAAAATGAATCAATAATGTGTCTCCCAGAATCTTTTTGGATTTTTAATTTTTTTCTCATTTTTTTTATATTTTGGGCGATTGCAAGCTCTCATGATTATCCTCAAGTGAATCCATATCCTCAAATAATGGAGCAATGTTTTGGCTTGTATTTATGTTAAATAGATTGCTAATCCTCGAATTCATATGCTCCACCATCTGATTCAGTTTTTCAAGGGTGGAAATCATGAAAGGTGACTCCAAAATCTCAAGATCGGGTGGGTTGGTGAAAATCAAAGTCCTCCAATTCCTAAAATAATGGGGTAGGCAGATATGCACAAAAATCAGGAGGAAAGTCCTTCTGGAAAAAGGAAGGTGGATCGTCTGGAGAGTATGAGGTATCCGCGAAGATCGGGTTAAAATAACTCCAGTCGGCCATCTTCTAAACAAAAGGCGGGATCAGGAGAGCATGAATGGTCAAGTCAAAAGATATAAAGAAAAAGGCGCAAATGCACAGAAGGATCTAGCAAGCACACAAGCAATCAAACACAATACAAACCCCCAGTTCACCAACTCAACTCAAAGTGAAGACCGTGAAGGTTCGGTCAATTATTTGTTCAATTTTATAGTTTGGTGACAATACAATATATCAGAGCGGTTAGAAGCGAGCTATTAGGAACCCAATGCTCTCATGAGACTGGCCTATCCCAAAGTTAGATCTTTCCCAGCCAGTATGAAAAGCGGACCGTTTACTGGCTACCCGATCAATTCAATCTGTTAAGGATGTCACAGGCCGCTTTACCGGCTACCGGAGAGATCCTCACTGGAGAACGATTAACCCAAGATAGTAGTCTGAAAAGAGTTCGGGCGTGGCTCTATCCTAGTGTGCGGGTCGCTCTCTCGCTCAAGCAAACCAAACAATGAGGGGGTTACTCTCCCCAAAACAATGATTTTCCTTGTATTTTTTTAGGGTCGAGTTTTCTTTAGCAGTCCCGATTTTAGCAGTTATCACTTGGTTAAAATATTTTCAAAGAATCGTCTACCGAGTGTCCAGTTTCCTTTTTAAATTATGTGAGTGAAAACAAGAAAGGAGATCGGAAATGCCAATGCACGATTAAAAACAATGATGTATGCAGGGGTTAGAGATAAGTACCTTGTCGCTAGCACTCTACATGCAAGTGATCTGCGCATAATTTAAATAAACTATCCTATATGAAAATGCAAGTGAACCATCCTAGATGATAATTTCTATTAACCGACAAGAACTAGTTAATTTGACTAAGTCCAAATTACGATCTACTCTATAGGTACAAAAGTTCTTGTTTAGAGTATTTGAACCTAATTAATTATTAGGCTCAAGCAAATTAATTAAAGCAATCAATAGGTGCCTCTCAAAATCCGCAGAAAACAAAGAAAAATAAAGGTGATGAAAACAAAACCGGTGAGGTCCCCCAAGTGCACCGACACTTGGCGAAACAGACCCCACAACAAATGAATGTATGTTTTACAAAGTTCAAATGCTAGAAAAATCTCTCTCTCTCTCTCTCTTTTTCTCTTTTTATCTCTTTTTTTCGTCTCTTTCAATTCTTCTTCTCATCTTCTCACGCTTTCATGCGGCTTGGTAAAGAATCAAGCCGCCTCCACATCGCTTGGATGCTTCGGCTCTCCTAGGATCGTCTCCTTCACTCCGCGGGCCCTCGCAAGAAAAAGAAAAGAGAATGTGTAAGAAATACAATTATCAAAAAAGAAAAAAAAATGAAATGAATGCAGTGATATATACAATGAAGTGAATGGCAAAAAATGTAAACAAATATGTGCAACCAAGAATTGCAGGTCAAAAGAGAAACCTAACTACCCTCGCTGTGCCTCCCCGGCAATGGCGTCATTTTGTAAGCACGAAAATTTCGGGGTTTTTCTTTTTTTTTCTTGTTTTCTTTTATATCCCCGGCGAAACCGCTATTTTGTTGACAACGATCTTGAGGGGTTGGAAAAATTATTAATGATAAAAAGTAAGTGTGTGTCGTGGTCGTTGTTATCCCCAAAATCCCGTGACAACAAAAGAATTGTTTTATTTTTGCTACTTATTAACATGTATAGCGGACATGGTCGAACTCAGGGAGGCTACAATACCCGAGGGTTATTCAATTAATCGAAAATCAATTAAGAGAAAACAAGAATTTCAAAGGACAACTATCCTTAGTTTTTGTGATTTTTTATCCTTTTTTATTTTTTTATTTTTTTTTATTTCTATTTTGTTTTGTATTTTCTGATTTTCAAATTTTTAGTGATTTTAATTTTGCCATTTTTTTAATTTTCAAAAATTACGAACACTATGAATAAACTCAAGAACTACACACGCCAACTCTTTTTGCAATTTTTCAATCAGTAAAAAATAATCAGAAAAATCCAATGAAAAAATTTTTGGGTTTTGAAGTTTTAAAATATTTTTGAGAATTTTTGTGGAATTTTCAGATGTTTTTATATTTTTCTAAAAATCAAACAGTGAGAAAATAAGAAAATGTGCATAGCCTGGAGTAATTTGCAATTTAAAAATATTTTAAGTGCCAAAAATTCCTGACAATTATTTTTATAACAAACTATAGGAAAATATCTACAAATAGGAACTGAAATCACAATTTTTGGATTTTTGTAGATTTTTTTATGATTTTTAGAATATTTTTGATATTTTTCAATTTTTTTTGGGTTTTATAAATAATTAATACGTAAAAATTGGTCAGAAATTAAAAGACAATGAAATAAAATTACTCTAATTTTTTTGGAATTTTTAGAGATATTTTTGAATTTTTATGAGTTTATGAATTTCAAGAAGACACAATGACATTGTTTTTTATTTTTTAATAATAATAAAATGCAATAAAAATTTTATGCTAAGAAGACAATCACATCAGGAGCATGGCATAATTTTTTTCAAAATTTATTGAGCAAAAATAATATTTATTTCAATCAAGAGAGCAAGTAAAGTTAAATTGTTCTGTAATTCAGGGACTAAAATGTAAATAAGCAAAAGTTTTGAACTGAATTGTAATTTGTTCTAAGTTTTTTTCAGAAATTAGAACAATAAATAAAATCAAGAGGAATTTCGTAGTTTACCCAGTAAGGAGCATGCAAAATATGTGACTTGATTGCAGCAGGGGCTTCTTTGTTATTACTGAAACTTCCGAGGGCGCAAGATGCAATTTCGCTAATTTTTTATTCAAAATCACAAGGAAGCCCTAGGGCTTTCCTTCGTTTTTACACCAAGGGATGGCAAACAAGGGTCGCCGCCCCTTGTTCTTCTTCTCCACGCAAGGAGAGGCGGGCGGCGCCTGATGGTAGATATGGCTTCAGTGGGAGACACGCGGCATGGAGATGCGGGCTTGGACTACTAGAGTAGGGTCGTAGAGAAGCGGCCGGTGAGCGTGTGCGGCGTACGCAGAGGCTAGTGCGTGGTTGTTGCGGCGGAGCTGACGGGCTTCGAAGGATGTCAATGAGGCGGTTACGGCTCGGACGGTGGGGTGCGAGGAGGTTGCGGCGGTGGCGGTCGTTCTGGACGAGGGGCGACGGAGATACGGCCGGGAGGCGACGTTCGAGGAGGCGCAGGGAAAATGAAGCTACAGCACAGGGGCGGCTCACGATCGGCGTCATGGTTGCAGGTGGAGGCGTCACTCAAGTGCGCTGCCTGGGGGGGAGGCAGCCGGGCGGAGTCAGCCTCGCGTTGGACTGTAGCGGCGGTGGGCGGCTCTGCCTCCTGCTACAACTATTATTTTTTTGTTTTTTTGTTTTTATTAATTTTTTTATAATTTTATTTTGTATGTAAATAGGAAACGAAAATAAAAAAAACTTTTTATTTTTTTTGTAAATCCGAAAAAAAAGAAAAGAAAATGATTTTTTTCCTATTTTTAATGTTCCTGCAAAACAAACGTTAGAGATAAAGAACGCAAATGAATTTTTTTTATTTTTTTATTTATTTACAACTCGGAAAAAATTGAATGGGGATTCAGTGAAAGTGGAGGATGAGAATCCGATCTCCGGCCACCGTACGCGGCCGGAGTTGAGAGATCGTGGACGATAGAAATTGAACACATGGAGATCGAGAAAATGATATGAAAAATCGAGTCGGTGGCGGGTCAAATTGAGATGGACTTTTCAAGATCTAGAGAAAATGACTACAAAATAAAATTGCGAAAATGAAAATACAATTAAACTAGATGAAATAAGAAGAAAAATGATGACGGATCTCACCTTAGGAGCGGAAAAAATGATCATGATCGCCTTGACGAAGGCCGACTCGCTGTCACAGGACGGCTCGGAGGCTAGACAACTTTTCTCGACAAGAAGACTCTCAGAGATTGGGCTCCTCTCTCTAAAGATAGATCAAGTTGAAATGAGGGAGAAGGAGCCATATAAATAGAAAAGAGATGAAATTTGAATTTTTGAATTTTTAATTTTTTTTGGTGGAAGAGATAAGAGATGAAAATTGAAATGAATTTTTTTGAATTTTTTGGTGGAAGAGATAGGAGAGATGAAAAGAGATAAAATAAAGGAGATAAAAAAATATTTCCAAATCATCTATTTTTTTGAATTTTCGTCACTTATTTAATTAAATAAAAAAAGTTATTTTTTTATTTTTTTTATGGATGTTAATTAAAAACAGCAATTATATACATATACTATATACATATATGACATTATAAACAAGGGGTAAATGACGGAATTAGCCTTTTTTGTTTTTAAAGAATTTTATTTTTTTTTCAAAATTAGTAAAAATATTTACAAATATATACAAATACAATATTTACAAAATACATGGGAAAATTGCATAAACCACCCTAGAAAATCGACTTTTCAACCGTAACTCCAAAAATTATGAAAATACAGCCATTTTGAAGATAATTTAATTTAGAATGCAATGGAAGTGATGTTGATTCAATTTGACTTCATATGGAGCTGGAATTGGTCTTTCAATTAGTGCTTAGTGTCTTTTTCCAAGTGTGGCTACTTTTATTCTGTACATGATTTGTGCTATCATTTTTAATAATTAGAACACATTTTTATTTACAACTTTGGTTTTGAACGTTATTTGATTTGAGGTCAACTAAAGCACAAATAAATTAGTATCAGTTATATACAGATATATACAAAATGAGTGAATATATTTTTTTTGGATTTTCTGGTTAAGGACCCTATCTCCCCCTACTTTATTCGTGGTCGATTAGGTCAATTCTTCACCTTCTCTCGGGGTTCGGATTAGCATGTATACAGTCTTCCTTTTTTATTTTATTTTCTTTATTTTTTTATTTTTTATTTTCTTTCCTTTATTTTTCCTTTCTTTCTTTATTTATTTATTTTATGTTAAAATTAGTAAGAAGTGTACAATATTTACACACAAATGCAAGTTAGTAAGAATATGGAGTTTGTTATATGCAGGTTTTTATAAGGGATTTTAAGCTAAAATAAATGAATAAAGATGACAAATCGCAGATTCATTAGATAGTAATACCAGATTTCTTCGGGACCACATGTAAAGGACTAACCCACATGGAATTCAAAATAGGATAAATAAAGCCAGCATCACACCATTTCTTGATCTCTTTCATGATAACCTCCCTTAGATTTGGATTTAGACGAAGTTGACTCTCACGGGAGGTATTACAATCATCCTCTAAATAGATATGATGCAAGCACAAAGCTAGACTAATCCCATAGGGATCTGAAATATTCCATCCAATGGCCTTGCGGTTTCTCTCAAGAATCTCTAGCACATGATATTCTCGTTCATCGGTCAATTGCGAGATGAGGATGACCAGAAACATTTAGGGGGGACCTGCAAGGAAAGCATACTTCAACGTTTATGGTAAATCCTTGAGCTAGGGTGGGGTTTGAATCAATTTTGTGATGACCTCTGTAACTGCACTAATAGAAGGTATATGATATGTACTTTGTGTGTTATCCATCGTGGCTACTGTCGGCTCATCAAGTAAAACCTCAAAAAGATCTGCAACAAATGATCTCTGCTCAGAAAGGGATGGTTCGTCAGGATGTTTAGAAATCTCTATTGTCCCATCAACAAAAGACTTATATATCTCAACAATAGTCTCAGAAAGGGGTCTCTCATCAGTGCATATCTCAGAAAAATCATCTATCAGCTCAAATATTTCAGCCAGAGTTATATCAGCAATGTTCTCAAAATGACATGCCAAAGGAATATCAGAAGGTACCTCAACTCTCTCATAATGATCCTCAGTAATCAGCTCAATCTGCCCATCAAAAAACAACTTAGAAGGATTGATAAGGTAATTCATGTTGATTGTACTTTCCAGAAGGTCCTTCTGAGAAAGGAACTCCTAGGCATCTATGAAATCAGTAAAAATATCCATCTCTCTAAACTCGGCAACAAAATCACAGTCCTCAAGATCTGGTGTAGTTGTTTGTTTTTCATCTACTGCTATTGGTGATGGTGAAGGTTTAAGATCGGGATCATCTCAATTTTCACCTTGTCACTACTAGAGTGAAAGATGATCTCTACAGTACCGTAATCAATTACTGTTTGGGTTGTTCGGAGGAACGGTCGACCTAGTATGATTGGGGTATGGAGTAACGGTGCAGGAGTGTCCATATCCATGACAACGAAATCAACAGGTAATTTCATTCCCTGCACCATTACAATAACATCCTCTAAAATACCCATCATCCTCTTAATCGATCTATCAGCAAACTGAAGGATCATTCTGGTCGATTTAAGATGTCTTAACCCAAACTTAGTTAGTAGAGGGCTTGGCATAAGATTAATGGAGGAAATACTATCGATAAGAGTGCGATCAAATTCTTGATCAATGATGTGGCAACAGATGCGAGGTGATCCCTTATCTTTATTTTTGGGTGGGAGATTGCTTATAGCATGAACTGTGGCCATGGTCAATATATGTTTTTCTATCTTCTTTTATCGATTCTGCTTTGTTTGATGCTTTTGTATACATGCTTCTTTCATTTCTTTTTTCAATACAGACATGTACTCCATGGACTTAAGGAGTGGCATCTTTAAATTGATGTTCTGTAAGATCTCGACCACTCTAGGATCAGATAGGGATGTTTTTAATTTTTGGATTTTTTTTGGTTTTATTTAAAGCAGAAGGAAATGGCGCGAAATCAGAAAAAAAACATTCAAATGTGAATTTCGATTATTCAAAAGAGAATCCTCAAGTACAAGGGGATAACCAAAAACAGTTTCTCAAGTGTTGTCCAAAACATTGGAAGGAGAAACAAAATCTAAAATAGGATGTGTTGCTGCTATTGGTGTAGAAGAAGAATCCACAACTGGTGTGTTCTCCCTTGCTGACGGTTATGTGCATCTAGATGGTGAAGTTGGTGGCGGTGGTGATAGTGAAGATGGTGAAACTCTAGACTCAGGTGCTGCTACACTGGTTCTCGGCAATGATGATGAAGAAAATGATGTCGAAGGTGAAAATCTCTCTGTGGTTGGTTCTCTCAATCCCAACAGTTGTCAAGGCAACTGCAATCTCTTACCGCTCCTGAGATGATGGCATCAGTAAACATGTAAAATCTAGGTCCATACTTGTCTCTGGTGCGGATGGATCATGGGCCACCTGCTCCTTGCGTCTAAAGTTGTTGGGATTGGCTTTGACTTGTGTTGGTATCAGTGCCTTTGTGGTGGTTAGGTCCTCAAGCCTCTGAGTAAGGTCATTCATATTCTTCATCAGCAATGCCAACTAATCAAGTGCTGGATTCACCGAAGGTGCCACAGGGTGCTCAATGGTGGGCTATCATTAAGACTGGTAATGAGGAGTATGATGGTATCCATCCTCCCGGTAATGAGGAGGAGGAGGATGTGGATACTATCCGTGGATGTGGATATTGTCTGTATGATGCAGTCTGCTACTGGTGGTAAGGTTGTGAAATATATGCAGCCTACGTCTGCTACTAGCCATGTCTCAAGTTCTGGAAGTGATATGGAGACTTATACTTAGGCTGGAACTGTTGATGTTGGTACTGTTGCGGTCTACCTCCCTAAAACTAATGGGCGGGTCTCTGACCGTACTGGGAACCCAACTAGCCTTGCCCTGACGGATGGGGCTGGTTGTGCTCTC
This sequence comes from Ottelia alismoides, assembly GCA_037367405.1. Lineage (NCBI taxonomy): Eukaryota > Viridiplantae > Streptophyta > Magnoliopsida > Alismatales > Hydrocharitaceae > Ottelia > Ottelia alismoides. Next base: position 823,160 of record JAZKJV010011809.1, on the reverse strand, counting down.
GGTCAAACCTGATACCGTTCACCTCCTAAATGATAGGGGGAGGTGGAGCCTGCTGCTCAGGAATGCATGGACCTTCTTGCTGGTATGGGACAATCTGCTGTGAATGTTGCGGGACCTGGTCAGGGGTCTGCACGTAATAAGTGTGTTGAACTGTGGATGGTCCTCTTGTACTATGTTGGGTGGAAATGGAAGAAGCCTGCTCCCAGACAAAATTATCAGTTGTTGCACTCTCTCTTTGGCATGCGCTGATCGTACTCACGAGAATCTCCAAATGCTTTGTTATCTCATCCAAATTGTCCAAGTTCTTCATCCTTTGTTCGATCACTTGGAGCTTCTCAAGCTCCTTGGATCATTTCTTTATTATATCTACTTTGGATAAATGATTTCCAATGATGGTCAGATCAGAACTGTCCCCCCTATACACTTCATAGGTTGTCATCATGTTGACAACATTGTGGGGTGCTTCAGTAGTTGAAGAAGGCAGGGGATGTTTTTGGAATGCACGTGAAGAAGACAGAGCTATGGAACTCTCTACCATCTCCTCAAAGATCTGGTATAGTACATCCTCGTCCTTATTGAACTGACTATCCCCACAAGTGGCATTCCCAACTTCTGATTCTCATGATTTAAACCCACGAAGAAATTTTTCACTAGGCTCGTTTTCAGAATATCATGATGGGGCACTTTGTTAAATCTTTAAATATTTCCCACGCCTTGTGAATAGGCTCATGGGATATTTGGGAGAAGTTTGATACCAACGATTGCATTTGGTTGAGGCGTACAAGTGGGTAATACTTGCTTAGAAAAGTAGACCTCAACTCTTCCCATGTAGTGACAACTTTCCCTAGATAAATTACCCAATAAAGGGCCTTGTCCATCGAACTGAAAGTAAATGTAGTCATCTTCACTACCTCTAACGGAGTGTTAGGGTAATGGATCGTACTGCAGATGCGATCGAATTGTTAGAGGAGTACATAAGGTTCTTCATTAATATTCCCGTGGAATATGGGGAGTAATGGTAAAATAGTTGGCTTAAGCTCAAAATGCCAGTGAATCACAGGACTTTGAATCCATGTTTTAGTATGTCCTGCTCCTGGATTATAGGATTCCCTTAATGAGAGCTTAGCTACTGGGCTTTATATGTTCTTCTCCTTCATTCCCACCTCCTCCATTATTTCTATCCTCCTCTCTCCTATCTTGCCTCAGATCGATAATCATATCTCTCAATGCTACTTGAAAGTCAACATGTTATGTCAATTGTGCCTAAACGGACTGAATGGAGGCTAACATGGTAGTATTGATCTCGGATTGTTCAACCATGGAACCTTTTCCTTAGATGGCATCGAATGCATTGTTTTTGTTTATGCAAGTTTAAACTGCACTGGCCCAAATGATAATTAAGGATTAGAATCAATCTTGAAAAATAGATTGATGGATGAAGTGAATGCTGAAGTGGATAAAGAGGAATACATGGGAAGTGAGACTTCTTGAGTAGAGGACGATCGGTTTGGAGTGTGAAATGAGTCCACAAAGTCTGAACGAGAAATGCTCCAATCTGACATCTTCGATATGAAGAGGTGAGATGCGAGAACATAAAAGTCAAACAAGAAGAGAATAAGTAGAAGGTCAAAGTGCACAGAAGGATCTCTAGCACTAGTAATCAAACACAAATCAAACCCCATATTCACCAATTCAACTCAAATGAGGATCGTAAGAGTTCGTTCTGTTATCTTTTTAATTTTATTTGGTGATAAATATAATCTTTGAAAGAGTTAATGAGTTGTTAGGTGCTTGTATTTCTGTAAAGATTGGCTCGAATTCTTACGATTAGTTGCATCCACTTTCTATCAGTATGGGTGTAAGTACAAACCATAAAACGACTACCCGTTACTTATGGATGGAGCCTTACACAGTGTCCTTTAAACCTTCCGCTCTATTAATGAAGTACAGACTGTTTACCGACTACCTGCATTCCCTCACTGAGAAGTAGCTAATCATTTTTGTAGAATCAGTAATCTATATGAAAATCCGGTCTCGGCCCTATCCTAGTGTTCGTCTCTCTTTCTCACTTTTGCAGGTAAATTCAAAAAATGAGGGGGTTGCTCTCCCCAAAACAATTGTGATTGTGCTTACGTTTAGTTTTTGGGTTGAGTTTTCTTTAGAAGACCCATTTTTAATACCTATAGCTCTTTTTGAATATTTTTCAATGAATCTTCTACCGAATGTTCAGTTTCCTTTTTTGAATTATGTGAGTGAAAATAAGGAGGGAGATCGGAAATGCCAATACGTGATAAGTTCAATTATGCATGCAGGAGTTTCGAGATGTGTACCTTCTCTCCAACATTGTACATACAGGATGATCCACGAAGAATTTGATACAGAAAAATAAACTAACCGAAATGATGCACGTGAACCGTCCCCGCAATAACTTATATTAGCTGGCAAGAACTAGTTAATTTTGACTTAATACGATTATGCTCTACTCTGTAAGTGCAGAGATTCTTGTTAGGGCTTTTAACCTAATTAATTTCTTGGCTCAAGCAAGTTAATAAAGCCATCACCAAGGGCTCAAGCACATAAAACTATGTGAAATAAAGAAAAAGAAGGCGATGAAAATAAAACCGATAAGGTCCCTCAAGTGCACTGACACTTGGTGAAACAGACCCCACACACAAGGTATATAGTGTCCTTTTTACAATAGTTCTTGAATGACAAAAATGTAAAAATAAATCAAAAACTATATATGCTCCAAATGACGGTCTCATCTCAATCTTCTTCTCCTCCTCCTACGCTCTCCTGCGACATGGTGGAGAATTAAGCCGCATCCTCTTCGCTTGGGTGCGTCGACACTCCTATCAATGTGGCCCTCGCTCATCAGGCACTCGCAAGAAAGAGGAAATAAAGAATGTATAAGAGACACTGTTATAAAAATATGAGCAAAAATAATGGAAATAAATACAGTGAATATGAACAATGAAGTAAATGAATATAGATAAAAATGTACAATCAAGGATAGTAGGTCAAAGGAAAAACCTAACTACCCTTGCCATGACTCCTAGGAAGCAAAGCCATTTTGTTGAGTGTTATTTTTCAGGATTTTATTTCAATGAATTAATCACAAGTGAAGTTACGGTCGTTGCAACCCGAAGAAGCATCAAAAAAAATTTTATTTAAATGTCAGGACAAATAAATAAAAGAAAATATAGCAAGATAAGTTGCTATTTAATTTACTGATATAGCTAACATGATCGAACTCAGGGAGGCTACAAAAACCTGAGGCTTATTCTATGAAATGAAAATTCGATAAAAGAATAAAGGGATCTTTATCCACACTGTGCATGGTTATTATATTTTCTCTTTGGATTTTGTATTTTTATTGAATTTTATTTTAATATTATTTTTTTGTTTTCATATTTTTATTTTTTTATTTTTAAAAACAGTAAGAGAATTAAAAAGAATTTAAAGCGCATGCACTCAACTCTTTTTGTAATTTTCAACTATGTCAAAAATAATCTGAAAATAAAAAAATATTTTGTGGTTTTAGATAAATTTCTAATTTTTTATAATTTTTCCAGATTTTTAAACATTTTTAAAGCCTTTAAATAAATCAAAAAAAGAAGATAAAGTAAACAGAAAAGAAAATGAATGGTTTTGGAATTTTAAAATAACAAATAATGTTAAAAATGGATGAGATAAAGATAAAATGAAAGATATTTTTTATATTTTGAAGAAAAACATTTTGTGATTTTTTTGGATTTTTTTAAAGTTTTTTATTAATTTTTTAGTGTTTTTAGATTTTTATGCCTTTTTTATAGGTTTTATGAGGAATAAAAATGTGAAAATTGGTCTGAAATTAAAATAAATCAAAAGAAGTAAAGAAGATTTTTTTTCAGAATTTTTGGAAGGATTTTTATATTTGTTTTATGATTTTGTAATTCAAACAGACAATTTTTATGAGGTTTTTATTTTTAATAAATAAATAAATAAATTGTGAAATGTAAAATGGAGATGTAAGATGAATGCGATGGAGCTTATGTAAATTTTTTCAAAATTTTTAAGTTTTTTCTCTAAGTTTTATTTGATTTTGAATACACAACAACAACAACAACAAAGCCTTTTCCTACAATTAAGTAGGGTCGGCTACATGGATTCTTCGCCTCCATTCAGATCTATCTTGGGTCAATCTCATACTTATATCCAAAAAACTAAGATCCCTTCGTATAGTCACTTTCCAACACTTCTTGGGTCGTCCTCACCCTCTCTTAGCCGACTCAACATCCCAACACTCGCATCTCCTAATCGGTGCATCAGTTGACCTTCTTCGCAAATGACCAAACCATCTTAAGCAATTTTCTCGCATCTTATCCTCGATCGAAGCTACACCAACTTTCTTTCTGATTGCATCATTCTGAATCCGATCTTTACGTGTATGTCCACACATCAATCTTAGCATTTTCATTTCTGCTACAACCATTCTCTGCACATGTCTATGGTTCACAGGCCAACATTCAGAACCATAAAGCATAGCAGGTCTCACGTCTGCTTTATAAAACTTTCCTTTAATTTTTAAAGGAATTTTCTTATCACAGAGAACAGCGGAGGCTCCTCTCCACTTTAGCCTGCCTGGATTTATTCTATTAGTAACATCTCCATCAATTTCTCCATCATGTTGCAAAATAGATCCCAGATATCTAACAGAATCTCTCTTCTGAATGTTATCGTCACCAATCTTCACCTCCATTCCTTCACCATTGCTTCCATCAAAGGTGCATTCCATATATTCCATCTTAGCCCTACTTATACGAAAACCTTTAGTCTCCAATGCATGTCTCCAAACCTCAAGCTTCGCATTTACTCCATCTCTAGTCTCGTCAATCAACACAATATCATCAGCAAATAACATACACCAAGGTAACTCATCCTGAATGTGACTTGTCAACTCGTCCATAATCAAAGTAAAAAGAAATGGACTCAAAGCTAATCATTGATGTAAACCAATGTTGATATCAAAATAGTCAGTCTTCCCCGTCGGGGTCCTTACACAAGATAAACCCCTATCATACATATCCTTTATGAGATTAATGTAGAGGATGGGTACTTGTCTCTTCTCCAAAACTCTCCACAGTATCTCTCGTGGGACGAAATCATAAGCCTTCTCTAAATCAATAAAGATCATATGGAGATTCTTCCTTTTAGCTTTATAAATCTCCATTGTTCTCCTCATCAAATGGATGGCTTCAATAGTTGAGTGACCTGGCATGAGTCCGAATTGGTTTTCTTTTACTTGGGAAACTTTCCTCAACCTTCTTTCGATCACACGTTCCTAAATTTTCATAGTATGACTCATCAGCTTGATACCTCTATAATTTGAACAATTTTAAATGTCTCCTTTGTTCTTATAAAGAGGTACCCCGATACTCCTCCTCCAATCTTCAGGCATTTTCTTGCTTCGCCAGATAACATTGAATAGATTCGTAAGCCAAGTCAAACCACGCTCACCTAAAACTTTCCATACTTCTACAGGGATGTCATCCGATCCTACACCTTTCCCAGGTCTCGTAACCTTCAAAGCCTCCTCTACTTCCTTTCTTTGTATTCGTCTATAGCATGCACGATCCAAGTAACTTTCACTACTAGCTAGATCACCCAAAGTGATCTCTCTATTTCCTTCCCCAATGAAAAGCTTATGGAAGTACTGCTCCCATCTAATCTCTATGTCATTCTGATTAACAAGCACATGACCTTCCTCGTCCTTAATGCATCTCACTTGAGAAAGGTCTTTGGTCTTTTTTTCTCTTGCTTTGGCCAACCTGAATATATCCTTCTGGCCCTCCTTAGAGTCGATATTTTTATACAAAACTTCATAAGCTTTTGACTTAGCTTCGCTTACAGCCTTCTTTTCTTCCTTCTTCGCTATTTTATAGTCTGTGACAGTTTCCTCTGTTCTATCCTTAGGCATAGCTTTAAAGCAAGCTCTTTTAATTTTTAGCTTCTCTTGCACCCCTTCACTCCACCACCAAGCCTCCTTTTGACCCGGAGCTCCTCCTTTTGACTCGCCTAGCATCTCTTTGGCTACCTTTCGGATACAAGATGCTATTGCCTCCCACATCTCGTTTGCACTACCGCTACAATCCCAAGATAAGTCTTCTAAAACCTTCTCCCTGAAGCTTGATTTCTTCAGCGGAAGATTCCACCACCTAGTTCTAGTGATCTTAGGAACTTTCCTTTTCTTTACCAGCCCTTTTATTTGTAAATCCAAGACTAAAAAGCGATGTTGTGTTGTCAAACTCTCTGCAGGGATTACTTTGCAATCTTTGCAACACAATCGATCTCTTCTCCTCAATGCAAAGTAATCTATATGTGTTCTAGTTGAGCCACTCTTTTAAGTAATTAAATGATCCTCCCTCTTCTTGAAAAGAGTGTTTGCTATGAAAAGATCATATGTAATTACAAAATCCAGAATGACTTTTCCCTCTTCGTTTCTATCCCCAAAACCATGTCCTCCATGCACACTTGTATACCCTGAAACATCTTTTCCCACGTGTCCATTGAGATCTCCACCTATGCAAACCATCTCTCTTTGTGGGATTCCTTGTAAAATCTTATCCAGATCCTCCCAAAAAGCTTGTTTAGTCCTTTCATCTAAACCAATTTATGGTGCATAAACTGAGATGATATTCAGAATTTCTTCTTCAAGCACCAACTTTAGCAAAATAATCCGATCCCCAAATCTTTGCACCTCAACCACACAATCCTTAAAATCTTTATGAACAACCACTCTAACACTGTTTCTGCCCTTATCTTTACCTGAATACCAAAGTTTAAAGCATGTCTTCTCGATCTCCCTTGCTTTCTCTCCAATCCATTTAGTCTCTTGAAGACATAATATATGAATCTTCCTTCTTTCCATTGTATACACTATCTCCATCAATTTTCCAGTTAAAGTGCTGATATTCCAACTACCAAAACTTCTTTTGCAATCTCTTTTGGACTAACTTCTTTACTCGCATGCGTCCATTATGCAAGAACCCTTGCAAATTTTGGAATGCATCCGGGAGGTGATGCAGCGGAACTAGCTTATTTACCCGCATGCGTTCCTCATGCGAGAACCCTTGCAAATTTTGAACTACATCTAGGCTGCAATATAAAATACGGGGCTATATATAATTATTTTAAGTTTTAGGCATAAATGATAATAATGATATAAAATACAGGGCCAAATATGCAAAATTCCCAAAAGCTCACGTGCATGGGCACGTGTGCCCATGGATTGGACCTTTAGGTAAATAAATTAAATCCGAGGGACAATCAAAAATAGAGAAATTCAAACCTTTTATTGCAATTTACCCATAAATATCACGCGTTGAGCACACACTAAAGTTCAAAAAGGACTAAAATGCAAATCAAACAAATGCGAGGAGTTGAAATGCAATTATTCAATATTTTACAAGCTAACACGTGTCCTTATAGGACTTCTTTGAAAATAAATAAATAGAGGTTTGTGCGCAAATATACCATTAAACACATGGCACAAGGAGCGGCTCTGATGCATTGCAGATGGGATCGAACGGTTGTGGATGAAGCATGCTTGGACAACTCAATGTTCTCTAGATGATCTGATCAACGATGCAACTTTGGGGGGTTTTGAACTGCCATGATCAAATATGGGCTTCGCATTCTTCATCGGAGGGCATTGAAAGGCCCTGGAGGAACTGGGAAGAAGAAGAACTTTGACGAGCTTCGATCAGGTAGAACTCGACATTGGCTCACCCAAAAATCTTATGCGAAGAAGTGATATGGCTCCCTTAGGTCCTCCTTTGTCGATCAGAGCAAGAGAAGGGACTCAATGATCTACAAATATAAATATGCAGGTTGAAAAAATATTGTCTGCAAATGAATCCTCCAGGTCTCGCTCTTTGCTCAGACGTGTGTCTTTGACCCTACAAATTGAAGCTGAAGCTCGGAGGGTTCCTCTGGCTCAGAAGTTAGGTCAAAAGTGCGTGAAATGGGGGTGAGTAGGGACTTTTGGAGGAGGTGATCAGAGAGGAAGTCGAACTCCGTCTCTGTAATGAATTGGAGGTGATCAGATGGTGAACAAGCTAGAGAAAGATGGTACGAGTGTGCTGGTGTAGTCGGAAATTGATTTGGTTGATCGGAGCTCCTCCAATCATGCAGATCGGAGGTGTATGATAAAGATCTGATCTATGTGATTCAGATGAAATAAAAGTGAAAAAAGAAAGACTGAATCAAAGATTAGCTAGGTTACCAATGGAATAGAAGTATGGGTAGAAATGCCTCGATCTGTGGTAGTGGCTGAGAGCGGAGACGTGCGACGGAGGGCTCTGACAACGTGATGGATCGTGTTCTTCAGTTACTCACTCACACTGCTAATCACGGGGAAAGGTAAATGTCACCAACACTTCACTCCAGGACTCGATCTCGAGTAGGAGAACGGTCGAATGATGGATCCAACTTGAGGCGAAGGGAATGGAGGTCTATTTATAGAATGAGCTCTGACGAGTTTTGAATTTGAAGAGGAGTGAGATCAGAGGCAAATCGAGTGGATCTGGAAGGCTGACGTGGAAGATGATTGAATGAGTGAAAGAATCAGAGAAGGAAGCATAAGGAATTACTAATCAAAGGCACGTGGAAATAATGGCGAAGTAATGGCAGACAACATGGTTATCGGGAAGCAGGTGCAGGCTGAGCAGTTGACTCGGGTCAACAGACCTAGGTCAGCCAATCAGAAGGCGCCTAGAGTGTGTCCAACATAGGCTACATGACAAAATAGTAATATATGTTAAAATAATTCAAAAAAATGAAAATGAATTTATTTAATTACATATAAATAAGAAATGTTAAAAATAAATTAAAGTTAATGTTAATGATTTTTAGTCAATTAAATGATATAATTATAAGGGTTAAAATAAATACAAGGTGTTATTTATAGGTGTGTATACCTATATATACATGATTTTGATTTTTATTTAATTATTTATATACATATATACATAATTTAATGTTTTGTTTATTTACAATAATTTACAAAAAATTTTCAATGATATTAATTTATTTGGTTAGTTAAATAGGTATAGGTATAGTATATATACGGTGATACATATACAATATACACATGATTTAGTTTTGTTGATTTTTATTTTATGATTTTAGTTTGTATTTTATATGAGTTAAATAGAGTAATTACAATTAAATGAAAATACAATATTCACAAATATGTACAAGAAAATAAATAACTAAATGATATATATAATGTATATAGGTATGATATATAATAATACCCCAATTGGCCACACTTCACACATTAACTCTATTTTAAAGATAATTTAATTTGAATTACAATGAAAGTGAGTTTGATAAATTTGGAGCCTTGGTGGAACATATATTGATCTTGGAATTTGTACTTTTGTGGCTTTTGTAAAGTGATGTTATTTACACAATATATATAAGTTTTTATTGAACATATTTTTATTATTTACAAAAGAATTTTATTCTAAAATTTCATAAGAAAGAATTATTATTTACAAAAGATTTGGTGATGAATAAATTAATGAAAGAATGTGTAATATACACAGTGTTATACATATGATGGATATGTATAGGTGACAAGTGTATTTTCTAGATTTTTGGTGTTTTTGGTCTTATCTTCCCCTACTTTATTCCATGTCGATCAGGTCAAGTCTTGACCTTCTCTCGAGGTCTGATTCAGCATGTATCTATTACATATATATAGTCTTGTACTTTCTTTGTTTTCCCTTTATTTCTTTCTTTATTTATTTTCGATTAAAATAGTGATAAGTATACAATATTTACATATTAGTCAGAGTTTGTAAAATAATGAAATTAGTTCTATTTACATGTGTTCTATAAGAGATTTTAAGATAAAATAAATGAATAAAGATGATGAAATGAACATTCGTCATCCCCCTATGCTTTACCTTTGCTAATCCCTTAGTAAACACTTATTTGAGAGAATAAGTGAATAAAAGAAAAGGAAAAGAATAAAGGAAAATAACGAACTTAGAACATTATTAAGTATTAAACTTATATTTATAAAATTTGAGTATGGAGCTCGTTCAGACCTTTGGATTATTACTGTGGAAGAACCTTATTGGGATATGGATTTAAAGCCTAACAACCCTCAAGTTCCACAAGACTCTTATTCAGGTCACCTCAACAGTCAAGTCAGTACAAGTATACATATACAAATTCGTATGACTATGAATCTTTACATGTATGGTGTAAGTAGAATATAGCCCTCCACCTCAAAAGTGACAAAGAAACATCCTCCCTCAATAAGGTAACTCTAGTCCCCCGGTTTAGCAACTCTTTCCTCGAGGAGCAGGGATATTCCCTTATAAGTTAAAGTGCAAGTAGCTTAATAATAGGAGACGGAGAAAAGAATGGACGATATCCAGTGTAGATAATTATCCTTGGATGCATGACCAGTGTAGCTAAGTCATCCAACTGCAAGCTCACAGAAATTTGACTTTGAAGCACATCCTTGCTTATTGACTATATACTCCAGCAGGCATTTTATTTTCAATTAGGCATGTCCACTTTTTTGGAGTTTTTGTATTTTTATATAATATATACAAGGGTGCAACATGTACATAAGGAGTTTTTGTTCTTGAGCTAGTAGACTATCCCTTTTTTGAAGTATTATTGCACTTTAGAGAGGAATTGCCATATTCTTCTCATGCTGGAGATCTTCTCTTAATAATCACTTGACGATGCTTGACGAGTCCTCGATCTAACTCTTTATATATCATCCAAGCACCAACCTTTGTGATTTAACATTTGAATCAATAAATGTATGCTCATTAAGATGGCCATGGTACATAACCCTAATAGTACTAAGGGGCCTTCAATGCAAATTAGTTATTCTTCATTTCAGATCAAAGAATGATTTGTAATAACATCTATTGTATAATGGATCGTCATGGGCCCACATGTCAAATTGTGAGCACTCAAAGAAAAATGTTCAGGTGAAATAGACGAAAGTCAAGGTGAGAGTCGTCTTCTACAAAAGGGCTAGGATGCGAGGGAGTTTGGGTTTGACTCACCTTGTAACTGGGTGGGATCGACTCGGGAAGAGGGTCATCCAGAGCCTGTGAAAATGTATGTGAGATGGTGGACGATTGATGTCTGGCGATGTTTGAGTGTGAACACCGCCTAAATATAATCCCTGATGTCAAAATAGTCTGAAATGTAGTACGATGTCAAGAGAAGAGAAAGAGCTTTAAGGCGTGTAAGACATTGATACACACACCTCACAAACAAACACAAAGCAGACCCCCAATTCACCAACTTAACACAATGATGACCATAAGAGTTTGGTCATTGATCTTTCCAATTTTAAAGTTAGGTGATCAAGCAGTTATTTAAATAGAATCACTGGTGTTATCGCCATGTCGCTCACTGTACGTCTTCAAACTCCCCCAAACAGTGAAACCTCCTGCCCGGGCTGTCGAGTTATATCAGGCCCAAAGAAAAATGTGAATTGGAGTACACCAAAATGACTTTCTATGGTCAAAGGCAAGTACTTGCAGTTGGGACCGTGTACCAAAAGGTGATACAAGGGTACTTAGGGCACAAGTCCAGTGATTTTTGGCTCTAGTCCTGAGGGCTACATCCTTACCCACTCGGTCTGGAGTTAAGTACATGCAACAATGAGGGGTTTGCTTTCCAAAAACAATTAGGTCCATACATTTTTTATTTTATGTCAAAGTTTCAAAAGAAAAAACCACTTTTTTATTTTTTAGGGTTTTCACTTTTTTGAATATTTTTGAAAATATATATTTGGAGTTCGATTTTCTTTATTTGTGAAAATCGTGTCACACAGGGGGAGATCACAGAATGCCGTAGAAAAACATGACGCTTGTAGGGATAAAAGCAATACTTATCTCCAGCTCTCTACGTACAAATGATCCACACAGAATTAAAAACCTAATCTAATGCATGTAAAAAGCCGTAAAACTGCACCCTAAACAAGTAGCTCTATCATAAGAATGGATTAATTTTTCAAATTAGTGTGGATTACACCTAACTGTGGATTAGGTCGGTTGGTTTTACTTTAATCATCTAATCATGCAAACATTCACACCTAAACTCCACAAAATCACGTTAAACAAAGAAATGTCAGAAAACTGAAAAGCCACAGTGAGGTTTCCCAAGTGTACCTAGACTTAACAAAACAGACCTTGAGAAAGAATGTGAAAGTTTGTGTCTAGAAGTCAGGATGTCCTTAGTGGACCCCTTTTTACAAAATGAAAAAACAGTCAAATGCACCTTCCTCTCTCATAAAAATAGAAAAACAGGTAAAGGCCCTCTGACTTATAAAAAATAGAAAAAATGAATGTATCTGAAAGAAAATACAATAAACTTGGCTGAACCAACTGACACTGCTCCTCTACAACTGGCTCATAGAGAAAGTGTCGATCGCTACGATCTCAACACATTCGGCTCCCTATGAAGCTGGCTAATCTTGCATGCCCTACACCACTCGTCAATAAAGAAACATAATAAAAGAAAACAAAATGAAAAAATCAGAAATCAAGAAGAAAAACAAATCAGACAAAAACTGGCAAAATTGAGAAAATAAGAGATAGGAAAAAGAAAACTGAGAAAATCAAAGAGAAGAAACATAGAAAAAGAAAAATCGAGAAAAAACCTAGAAAACAAAAGACAAGAAAAACTGAGAAAAATCAAAGAGATGAAAATGAGAAAAAAATGATAAGAAAATCGAGAAAATTGAAAGAAAATCAACAAATAAACAAACAAACAATGAGAAAAACAATGAGAAGAAAATCAAGAAAGAGAGGAGAAAGGAAGATCATAAAAAATCTTAAAAACAAAGTATAACCACACCCCTGGCAACGACACCATTTTGATATGCAGATTTGACTCGCAGTTGAAATAGTTGGTTGTAGTAAACTATGGAAGACAGACCTACTTATCAAAGAAATATAATAAAATAGAAAAGAGAGAGAGAGAAACAAGAAGTATAGAAGAGTAATAGGCTCTCTTCTATTTTATTGTTTCACTAATTATTATCCTGGTAAGTTTCCCTGGGCCGAACACAAAGAGGCGGAAAATTATACTCAGATTTTTGAGGAGGAAAATATTTTGTGATTTTTAATTCTTCACAAAAAAATCTTTTTGTGTTGGTTTTTATATTTTTATTTGATTTTTAAATTTGTAATTTTTATTTAATTTTTGAAGTTATGAATTTTGCAAAATAAATGATCTGTTATATAGTATATATATGGTAGAATTATAGGTGATACTATATTCATCTCTTGCACCAGCAAGTGTGAATCAAGATCGAAGATCCAATACTCAAATGGAACTTATTCAGAACAAAAAGAAAATAGCGAGGAGGAATGGGTGGATCAGGTTCATATGTAAAGGAAGCGGTTGAACCCAAGGTTCTAGACCTAATCAGAGATCGGTTCTGTTGATCAGAATGTGGAGAGGATGCGTATAACTATATTCAGATGAAGGTGAGGTTATAGGAGATAAGTGATCGATAATAACATGGACTCAATTAAGATCAAAGGTGATCAACCTCCGATCATGATGATTGGAGGTTAGATATATTACTATAGCTGGAAATTAAACCACAATAACACACGATTATATGAAAATAAAAAAAAAACTGAAAAGATGGAAAGGTAATGGATCTTTTCCTCAACAGGATGCTGCTCCTCGAAGCTCAAATGCAGCAGAGCAGACTCTCCACTGTTAATCGGATTGTTGACTCCGATCACCCCTCTCGTGCTCCCACTTGTTGGGAGAACCTCCTATCATGAAGCCCTCTCTCAGGTGTACAAGTTTGGGAAGAATGGGCAGTCAAAGACAGATTGCATGAGAAGGACATCAAGAAGGAATATTTATAAAGGTGAGGTTTAGATGAGTTTTGAAAATTTATTACGCGCGAACCGATGCATGAATTAGGATGAAAATAATAGGTTGAATATGAGTGATGCATGAAGTATAATCGGGTGAAGGGATTAGGTGGATTAGTTGATCGATCGGGAGAAATCATAGAACAAGGTGAAGTCATCTATTTATTCAGATCTAAAGGAAGGAATGGGAAGTTGAAAACCAATCACAACCTAGCCCGAATAGGACACGACACAAAAGGACAAAAGAGTAGGATAAATAATAGATAAGTAGAAAATAAATAATAAATGAGCTTCAATAAAAAAAATTTTAAAATAAAAATACTAATAAATAAATAAAATTATTTTGGTGATTTTTAATAATTTAAATAAATCACCTAAAAATGTAAAAACTAAATATCTTTATTCATAGGTGAAAATACCTATATATACAACTAATTCATTTTTAATCAAATTTACCAATAAATAAATAATTTAATATTTTATTTATTTACATAATTATTTAAGTATTTTAAAATATTTTTATTTTATTTTTGTGAATTACATCAATAATTAAATTAAATAAGAGTATGTACAAAAAAGGTACATGATACCTATAGTAGAAATATAGTTATTTTATTTTTAGTTCTTTTTTAATTTTGTTATTTTTATTTGCATTTTATATAAATAATATATAATATAAAAAATAGTAAAAATGCAATATGTGCAAAAATACAAAGAAATAAATAAAAGAATAAAAATAATATGTACACATAGACAAATAGTACAATAACACTCCAAAAAGCCAACTTCACATCTTAATTCCAATTTTTATGAAACCACTTTTATTTTAAATCTTATTTAATTTTGAACACAATGAAAGTGAGTTTGATTTATTTTGAGTTTTTATGGAGTAGATATTGATTTATCAATTTTGGCTTTGCGGCTTTTTCATAGTGGTGTTTCACTTATTCTATACAAGATTCCATCTTGCAATTATTTTTAGTATTTACAACATATTTTTATGTATAAATTTCAAAAAGAAAAAGTTTTTATTGAAAATTATTTTGGTGATAAATAAAATAGTGTAGATATGTATTATATATACAATGATGAATCTATATATGTGAAAGTTAATTTTCTTGATTTTTATAGATAAATACCCTATCTCCCCCTACTTTATTCCTTGTCGATTAGGTCAAGTCTTGACCTATTCTCAGGGTTAGGATCAACTTGTATTATTACAAATATACAATCTTCTTATTTTGTTTTTTCCCTTTATTTATTTATTTATATTATGTTAAAATAATGAAAAATATACAATAATTACAGACGATTTGGGGTTTATTGAAAGGTGAGAATTAATAATATTTAAAGTTGTATTGTAAGGGATTTTAAGCTAAAATAAATGAATAAAGATGATGAATTAGTGATTCATCACTACCCTTCCTTTTATACTAAATTAGACAGTGGAGATGCACTCCTAATTCAAATCAATGGTAGAGATTTTGTTGTAACACTTTGCTACAACAATTGATTTATTTAAAAGAAAATTTATATATTGCAAATAATCTTAACATATTCAATTGAAATTAAATCAATTGATTATTGTAAACAAAGTAGGACTACACAATCCACCTTCCATGTAAGGGGTAGGAAATAGCCTCCTTCCTCGTATGGAGCTTGGACGCCCAAGCTCAAATTGGAGAGAGATTGTCTCTCTTCAATTAACATCTAATGTAATCTCATTATATTAGATTTCTATTCATGAAATTATTTATTAAAAGTAATTTTACAAATTATTTATGACAATTGCAAACAAACCATTGATAATTATGAATCAAATTCAAACACCCAACACAAAATGTAAATTGTATTTACAATTAATTGTCAAATGTGAATCCAATTCACATCAACATTTAATTCATAAATTCTAATTACAATTAAATGTCTCCAGCATATTATAAATCGCATTTATAATAATTATGATTATTATGGATAATAATATCCACATTAATCACATCATTGATAATGAAATCATATTTATCTAATTTAGATGGCAGTTCTCAAGTGTCCAAATAATATTAATCATATTCACATTATGATAATTAATTATATTTTAATTATCTTAGATACTTATTCTCATATTTATAAATAATATGAATCATATTCATATCATTCATGATAATTAAATCACATTTAATTATCCATTTCCTATTGCTCAGATGCATTATCGATAATATTATTCAACTCTTTCAAGAAAAATGTGCTTTCTCTGCAAATACTTGGAGATAAGGACAAGGAAATTATACATTGCATGTATAGTCACTTTGATATTGAGATAATATCTCAAATTCAGATCTTGGGAATCTCTCATAGATTTTTTATTAAATAAAAGGTTTTAATCTAATTTCCTCATTACATCCAAATCATATTCAGATCAATGTCCAATATTTGGACTAAGATTAGTTTACTGATCAACTGAGAGGAGTCACTAATATCCAAACATGTTTCATCACTCCCTTGGAATGGAAGTGTTAGCGTTATACAATCGTTAATGATCACATCAACCTCGAGTATTCCTAATACTTGTACATCCTACATATTAGAAAACCTAGATTAAACCCAAAGTATTAGATCATATTTGAACTATCTTCTTTAGGGTTTTATCATTAAGTTTCTCATCAGATTATTGGGAGTTGGTATTGATCATGTACTTTCCAAAATCGTATATCATACTAATAAATTCTGTCAAGCTTCTAAACTGAGATGACTATGCATGGAATTTGATCCCAATATCTTATGAGTGAGCTCGTGTCTTTCTGTTCAATAATGAACTTATGTGGTCCCTTTAAGAGATCTTATTACTCATATGCTCTCATATACACACCAGCTCGCCGGTGTATAGACATTAATTAGATCATCAACATATCGGTCTTCCAAATGTACATACTCATATGTATAGTAACACATGTCTCCCATAAGAGGATGTGTGCCTATATCATGATAGTATACAACATAGGTCTTGGTTATCTCAATCTTGCTAAGTCAAATCCTTGACCTAACTTATCTAACACCTCCCAATCTTTATTCCTATGCAGAGGACATACATCAAGAGATCGGTTAGATATTAGCCTTTAGATAAGAATTAACATCTTCTTCTCAAAATAGATATTCTTTCTTAACAATCATTTGATGGTACTTGATGAACCCTCAATCTAACTCTTTAGATGTCATCCAAGCATCAGCCTCTATGACTTAACATTTGAATCAACAAATGTATGATCATTACGATGGCTATGGTACATAACCCTAATTGTATAGAGGTACCTTTTAAGAAAATTAGTCATTCTTTATTTCAGGTTAGGGAATGATTTGCAATAACATTTCTTGCACAATGTCCAGCCATGGGCTTGCTTGTCCAACACAAGCATCATACTTGAATCTATGGGTTTAAAATCACAGGCAACCTTATGCTTCATTTGCTTCTTTCTCATAAAGTAAACCTCAAAATTATAATAGGAAAAATATTTATTGACTTGAAAATGAAGTGTCTAGAATAATGCCCTTCTTCCTCAAAAGTAATATCCATATCAACATGGCAAGACTTAAAGTTCTCTAAAACAGAAGGAAGACGTATCTAACCCTTGTTTCCTGCAATAGACCTATGGGGTTGTCTTAAAATAGAAAAACTAGACTCAAGAGGGTGAGCTATCTTACAGGAGACATGATCCTTAGGTTTTTGAATATAATCAAGGAAAGGTGCAGGCTCCTCCATATGCAACTCATCCAATAATATATTATCTTCCTTAATAGGCATCACTCTTTTTAAGGAACTCTTTATAAACTTGATCTTCCAAAATATAGAGTTCATATCTAAACACTATTGCATGCTTTCTCTGTAAGGAACTAAAACTAGGCATCATTTATAGCCATAGGATTCCAATGGTTCAAAAAGTAATCATTACACCAAAGGCACCCCTTTAGAAAAATTTAAAACCCTATGAGAAACTGAAGTAAGATATTTATTTATTTATATTTTTATATTTTTTCCATTTTTTTATTTTTTTATTTATTTATTATAGAGAATGTGTAAACACATATATATATATAGAAAATAATGTGTTATGGTGTAAAAACAATGTGTACCCCTTTCAAATAATTTGTAAAACATTTTTGAAAATCATGTCAAATAAATATAAAAAATTTCCAAATATTTTACAAACATTTTTTACAAACGTTTTCAGATCCCTATACCCGTAGCCCATAAAAAATGTACAAAACATGTGAAAGTGCAAGCTATGAATTAAAGTATATATACAATATACACCCCCCATACTTAGCTTGTGCTATGTCCTCATGGCACAAAGTGAAATAAAATGCATAGCTCGTACTAAGAATAAAGAGGAAAATCAGAACAAGGATATGAAAACTTGACAGACCACCCCTATACTTAGGCTTTAAATAGCCTAAGTATAAGGATGGAGGACATAGAAATTGGGTACAAAAGAATAGAAATGGAAATAGAACAACTAAGAAGAACAGGGTTTTGCCCCCCCCCCCTCCCCCTCCCGACTGAAAATAGCCTATGTATAAGGATCTGAATGAAGGATAGAAGGCCCAAGGAGATGATGAAAAATAACCTAGAAGAATGCACAGTAGGGTTGGGTTCCCCTTTAATAGCCCATGTTTAGAGTAAAAATATACAAAGGGAAGAAACTAACCCTAAAATATAAATCAAGTGTCAATGAAAAGAAGAGAATGAATCTGTAAGATATCGAATCTGTTAGATCTGTATCTTGAAGTTGTTGCTTCATGTTGTATATGAAGTGTTTGTGATTTATTCAATCAGCATAAAGTCAACCATCTCAACAGGAACAAATTGTTCTTTAGATTCAATGAAATGCTTCAATAATTGTACATTGACAAGGAAAGAATGTGAACGATCAGTGAGATCAGCTATCTCTACACTTCCACTACTGTGCACTTCCGTCATTATATAGGCCCATCCATTTTGATTTAAATTTCCCATGGAAAATCTTTAACTTAGCATTGAACAACCATACCTTTTTCCGGGACAAAGTTGCATCTAATATGCAGATCATGTCACTTCTTTACCTTGTCCTTATAGACCAAACTATTGCCATACGCTCTGTTTATGATTTCTATAAGCTCAATGATATTCAAGTCTCGACATAGTTTCCCTAGGTGACAAATCCAATTTATTTCCTTTATTTACCGCTCAGACTTGTGAATCAATTCAGCGGGCAAATGTCACACCTTGGGCAAATGTCACACCTTGCCATAATCCTAAAAGGTGGAGTACCATGTGGAGCCTTATAAGCCATCCTATTATCCCATAGAAATCGGTCCAATAGCTTGGACAATTCTTCCTATCAAGCAGAACTAACTTCTATAAAATACTCTTTACCTCTCTATTTGAAACCTCTGCTATGTCGTTTGATTGTGGTGGTAAGGACTAGTCACTCTGTGCTCAAACTTGTAGTCCTTAGATAAAGATTTCCTTTCTCTATTTACAAAATGGCTACCCCATTAGAAATCAAACTTTAGGAACCCTAAACCTCGAAAATATATGATCCTTTATGAACTTACAGACAGTCCTATTGTATGCGGCTCGGGTTGGGATAGCCTCTACACACCTTGACAAATAATCCATCTCTAACAAGATGTACTCAAATCCATTGTTGTTGGGAAAGGGACATATGAAATCTATGCATCACGTGTCAAAAACATCACAGAAAATCACTAGTTACATGGGAATCTCATCTCAATAACCAAATGTCCCTCCCATTCTCTGACAAATCGGGCATGACCATATAAAATCCATAGCATCTCTAAATAAGGTCCGCCAATACAATCCACATTAAAGTACTCTGTGAGCAGTTCTTTTTCCATAGTGGTGTCCTCCAGCTTCTAATGAATGAGAATATGTAAGGACACTCTGGTATTCCTCCTGAGGAATACACCTTCTCCAGACACAATCTAGTCCTTTAAAGAAAAGGAATAGATCCTCCCAGTGGAATTTCCTTGAATCCGGCTTTAGTCAGTCAATACTGCTCCTAGTCCAACCATGGGGAACTTGCCTAGTGACAAGATAGTTCACAATGTTTGCATACCACGGAAGTTAATCTATGGCACAAATCAACTCATCTAGAAAGGTTTCTCTGATCGGCTTTGAGTCAGAGGAATCTTTCAACTCCAAATATGATAAATGATCAACCACTACATTCTTAACTCCAAGTTTATCCTTAATCTCCAAATCAAACTCCTGGCGTAACGAGATCCACCTAAGAAGATGTGCCTTCATGTCCTTCTTTTCCATGAGATATCTAATGACTGTATGATATGTATAAATTATCACCTTGGAGCACAAAATATATAGCCTAAACTTCTTAAGGGCCTAAACTACCGCAAGCATTTCTTTTTCAGTAGTTGTATAAATTTTCTATTCTTAATCTAAAACATTGCTCGCATAGTGAATAACAAATGGTATCCCCTCTCTTTGTTGACCTAATACAACACTTATAGAATAATCAGAAGCATCAGTCATGATCTCAAAGGGAAGAGACCAATCAAAAGCATGCAAAATCAGCGAATCGCAAATCTTTGTTTTCAAGAGTTCAAAGGCCTCAAGACACTTGTGATCTACAACGAACTGTGTGTATTTTCCTATGAGCTCAACCAATGGTCAGAAAATGTTAGAATAATCCTGAATAAAACTTCTATAAAATCCAACATACCCAGATATTACGTAACTGACTCGATGTTTGTTGGCGGATCAATTTTCTTGATCGCATTCTCCTTGGCAGGGTCAACCTACATTCCTTTCTTGGAGATGATGTACCCCAATACGATACCTTCCTTTACCATAAAATTACTCTTTTCCCAGGAGAGTACCAGATTTACCTATCTACACCTTTGAATCACTTGGTCCAAGTGTGTTGAACATGAATCAAATGAATCACCATGGATCGAGAAATCATCCATGAAGACCTCCAAAAATAACCCCACCATTTTATCTAATATGACAATCATACACTGTTGAAATTTTCACGGGGCATGTCAAAGCCCAAATTGCTTATGCCTGAACACATAAGTGATGAAAGGATATGTAAAAGTGGTATTTTACTAGTCTTCAGGAGTTGTTGCTACTTGATTGTAGCCCGAGTACCCATCAAGAAAACATAAGAACGCATGACCACTAGTCTTTCCAAAATCAGATCGATAAAAGGTAAAAGAAAGTAATCTTTCTTGGTAGTTTTATGCAGGCGTCTCTAATCGACACAGACGCACCACGATGTGGGTACTCGTGTCACAATCTCAATTCCCTCCTCGTTGCTGACCATATGAATTCCTGACTTCTTCGGGACTATGTGAAGGGGGCCACCCACTTGGAATCTGAGATGGGGTAAATAAAACCCACTCCACACCACTTTTGTATCTCTTTCTTAACTACTTCTCGTAGATTAGGGTTTAATCTTCTTTGGAACTCATGGGAAGGCCTAGCATTATCATCAACATAAATGCAGTGTGAATAGAGTGCAAGGTTTATATCCATGAAGTCTGACACGGTCCAACCTATAGCTTTGCGGTTCTTCTCTTAGACTTCAAACAACCTAGACTCTACAGTCGGCTTAGAACTAATGGTGATAGGGAATCTATCTTTGGGTCCTGCAAGAAAGACATACTTGAGTGTAGGAGGTAATGACTTTAGGTTTGGTAAAGTAGTATCATTAATCAAATCTGGTTGAACTGTCTATGAATCTGATTCTGTATTGTATGAACGTGGAACTAACTTAGCTATGATTACCACTAACTCTGATGTGAGGAGTCGGATCGCAAACGCGGTAATCCAACCAAAACCACGTCTGACTCGTAATCTATCTCCCTTGACTATCCTAAAGAAGAAGAAGAAGAAGGAACTAACAAATCTGATGGGATATCTGAGTCATCAAGGAAATAGTATGATGATCCATAGCTCAATAACTCTGGCAACATTTCACCAACTACATCATGCACACTTTCCTCTCCAGATGAGAGAGTTTTGCCCAACTCTGTTGGGTTCTATTTCTATACCCCAACCGTGTTCACGACTCTGCAATTTGCCTATAACGACAAAAAGAACTTTGTGCTAGATTCTGAGTCAGGTCATTACCATTTTGTCTGCTTCATCGTAAGTTCCAATTCTCCACCTAGAGAACGGAATTTCATCATCCATGTCTGTTAATCAAAGGAAGCTCCGGCAGTTCTAGGAAAGAATGCCCAAGATTAATATGTGAATATCTCCTATGATTGTTGATATCCATATCAAGGACAGTAAAGTCCAATCTATAATATTTCCCCTCAATTTAGATGATAACATTCTTAACTTCACCCTTAGCTTTCTTCATAGATTTATCCACAAATTGGAGTAATGTTCTTGATTTGCATAATGGTCTTAAATCTAGTTTTTTCATATAAAGCTAAGGATAGTATATTAATAAATGAATCATTATCTAGTAGAGTGCATGCAAATGCTATGTCATCTATATAACTCACCACATAATGCGTACCCATGTCTCTCTTCTTTTGTGGTAGTGCTAATTCTTGAGACAATAAGTTGTGGTGATTGATAAGACTTGTGTCTTCACATAACTGTTCGACTTCTTCCTGCTAACCCTAATAGGTGTGCAATGCACCTTTAAGTATTTCTAGAAGGCAGGATTGCTGGCCACATACTCATCAAAGGATACTTTAATCATACAATATTATCTTTACTAAATCGTGTCATTTCTAGATCATCTTTTTGAATCTTTTTAATGATGTGTTTTCCACCATTATAGCACAAGTAAAATGGATTGAACAATCAAAAGATGAAGAACTTGAATCATAAACTAAAACATGTTTCATTTTATTCTTAGAGTCAAGGTTCTTCATACATGAATCTTTTATATGAAACTTGGAATTATAAACTGTACTGTCTACTAAAGGTTGGGGAACGTCTGATCCTAGTACATTTTCCTTAAGCAGATGTGCAAGGTCCTTTGTAGTCTCTGAATCTGCTCCATGTTGCAGATGCACTCTAGTACTCCTCTTCCTCTCTATTCCATTGGTAGATGTCTTCACTCTCTAAATGGGATGATGTTGTTGATGCCTATCCTCCTTAGCTTCTGAAGACTCCTCATGTAGATCTCCAAAACAACTCCATCCATGTCTCTCGCCCGATCAGGTACGATCATGGTCCTTCCACTCGTGACATGATTACAATCAAATGGAAAGATCACATGCTCAGATCAGAGTGAGTATCGGTGATATACCTCACCCTAATGTTGTTGTTGTGTCTTGTTCAGGATATTGGGATTAATCCTGAACTTTGGCAAAAATGGAGGTAGAAGGTGCAGCCTGCTCGTCCTACTAATAAGCTCAAATAAATGACTACTACTACGACTCTGATGAAACACAACTTCTACAGAAAAAGTTGGCCAAAATGAAGATGACACAAGTAAGGAGAGACCGATCTGGTTGGAACTGTTCAGGCATCGACACTAGGAGACTGGACCAGTCTATAGAGCACCTACTTCTCACGATCACATCCAATCACCATACTCGTGACAATGTCCTGAAACACAGGAGTAGAATGGTCAAAAATGGCATGACAATGCAGATCCTTTGTGATCTGACTAATAGAAAGCAAATTCATCTAAAAAACATGATCATATAAAACAATCTGCATGCATATGGATGGCGTCAAATGCACCTCCCATTGTCCATGTAATGGGTAAGTAAACCATGTTCACAATAATAACCTATCTACCAGAGGGTATAGATCTATAAGAATTGAATTATGCTTTATCTCTACAAAGATGGTGAGAAGCACCAGAGTCCATGATCCACTTAGTCATATCTGCTCTGCTGCAATTGGTAAAAGAAAAGGCTATACCTGAGGAGCTCGAAGAAGCTCTAGCAGCGGCTGCAACATTTGGAGAACCTATAGTGGTGCTAACAGCAAGAGTCATTATTTCCCTCAGACGAGAGACAATATCATCAAGGCGTAAATCTGTCTGAGGAGCCAAACTGTCTAGAGGCTCAATTTGATCGACTACATGAGTAGACGTGAAGTATCCATGCTTTTGATAGCATGCATCCCCAGAGTGACCTGGATGACAGCAATATGTGCAGAGGCCATGTTGATGTCCACCTCCTCTGCCATGGTGATCCCACCCTTTGAAATATGTATAACTTCCTCTGTCGCGAGATGTAGCCATCGTTGAGGAGGTTTGTGTGGTATTAGGTGATGGGACAAGAAGCATGTTGAGACGACTATAGGCCTCCTCCATGGGAGAAATGATCGTGCATGTAAGAAGCTGTGCGTGTGCAGCCTCATACTCTGATCCAGGAATGGTACAAAAATTGCAACTATCGTAGAGTTTCTGTATATCATTTGTTGCTCTGTAGAAGTGGTAACGGGCGTGAAGCTGTGAGTTTTCTCAAACATGCCGCGAAGTAAAGAGTAGAATGTATGCAGAGGACGACCATTCTTCTTAACCGTGTATATATTAAACTGTAGCTGAAGAATCTTGGCATCGTTATTTTGTAGCAGCACCGAGGGCGAGGCTGGGGTGTACCTACAACGCGCTAGAGTGTCCAGCAAGCACTTGCGACGGCATGGATCCTCTGGGAGGGTTGTTTAGTGCCACGTGTAGGCCCTAGAGCCGCTGGGCACTGGCGCAATCAATCTCTAAGGGAGTTGATGGCTACGCAACAATCGTAGAAGCTGATGGGGCGACTGCGCATGGCCTGGGGATGGCCCCCGGTAGCGCACGAGTCGAGGAAAATGGGGGTGGTGGTGGGGTTAGGGTATGGGGTACGAGAACTCCAGTCTATGATCGTCGCTTGGATATCATGTAGAGAGAAAATAATGAGTTTCGTATTCGTGAAGCCCTAGGGTTCTCTTATATAGAGGAGAAATATGTTGGGAAAATTACATAAAGTAAACAGAAAGAAAAGAGAATACATAAAAGAAATAAAAGATAACTAAAATCTCAACACTCATATTTGAATACACAAGTATGTTTTTCCTTCCCCCACCCTCGCTTAATTTCTCACCTTCCCTTCTTCCATCAGAAATATTATGCAGATTTAGAGTGATGGTGAGGACTTGTTCTCTAGGTTGGTGCAGTCAATTTATGGGGTCACGATGAAGCTTTTTGTGCAGCTTGATGTCGTTCTGTCGCCTTCACTCTTATGGAGTGGGGCATTTGTTCTATGTTGTCCAAGGTGCTCCCGCTTATGAGGTTGATTATAGGCTATATGAAAGGATTCTTTTTTGGATAGATGACTAGATGGAAGGGGCTCTCTAAAACCATTTTGTGTATCTTTTCACTTTGTGGCAATCCAAAAACACCAAATATTTGGGCATATGGTCGAATGGCACATGGACCCGGCTTTTTCGTGTGAATCTTTATGATTAAGGACTAGAAAACTTCTTATAGTTATCGGGTTCCATTGCTGTGAGCAGCACTCCAATAGATGAGAGGGACTCATGGATTGGTGGATGGACATTTTGGAATGAGGAAAACTTACAAGGCTATGTGCTCGTCCATTGCTCTTGACCAAAGCGTCTATGCCTAGGAGTGTGCATGTATTTGGGTGTGGAAGGTTCCCTTACCTTTTTAAGGTATTCATTTGTTTTCTCAGGCCGGGGCATATCATGACAGGTGTGAGGAGGGTTCTCACTTGGAAAAGATTTTATGTAAAGAATGTAATTAAGCATGCTAAAGCACTAGTTGAGGTGGATTTTTGTAACCCCTTGTATTTTATTTGCTTTTCATAAAATTGCGAGTAGGGTGTACATCTTTAGGAAATGCATCCCATGATTTCCTCCCAAAAAAAATCATGATCTCCTTACAGCCCGATCTGCAAAATCCTGCCCAGTCATTATGGTGAGATTCAAGAATTTCAATCACTTACACTTATTCCTGAGAAAATTACACCAACAGAAGAAGTTCGATTATTCTAAAAAAACAGAAGAAACTTGAAATTGAGAAGAATAGACCAAGAGATGCAGTTTAAAGTGTTTTAGGAAAGACATGAATTAAAGCATGCATGAGGAATTTAAGCAATGGAATATTACAAAGGTTCAATCTGCTATAACAAAAGGGTGTTTTTCCTAGCTATGCAGATAATAGGATAATAGTCATAACTTAATTTCAGTTGGTATTCGTTAACGATGACAAGCTACACATAAGAGTGCTAGCACCTGACCAAATTTGACATTGCAAAGATTAGCTTCATTTTAGACAGGAATTATGGTTCCATTTTACAAGATAATGCGATATCCATTAAATATACATTGGATGTTGCCACGGAATTCAAAAAGATTCAAAATAAGTCTTTCAAACAACAAAAGCTTTCGAAATATAAAAATAACAAGTACCTTTTCAAGCATTCATTCCGAAACATCCTCCGTTTTTTGCTCTCCTGAAGCTCAGCTTCGGAATGGGGAGGGCATTCTGCAGCTCTCGGTATTGGAGGCATGGAAATATTAGTACCGCCCATCCTCATAAGTCCACTGCATTACATAAACAAAGAGAGGGGCACGCCATAAATGCAGAATCTCAAGATATTGGTGTGTGGCAAGAATATAGGGAAAGAAAAGTTACCAGGGCACTGCCAACCCCGAGTAGAAGGGAGGCTTGTACGATGGAACAGGTAAAGGTGTTACTGGAACTATTCCTGTATTAAGAGGTATCAAACTTGAAGTTCCAAACAAATTCATATAAGGTCTCATGGGGGTATATGGGTTCCCCTGCCAATAAGTCTGTCTGTAAGGAGGGAAACCCCCCAAAAACAAGTCTCCTGAAAATAATACATAGACGAATTAATCCCATTCTGAATCATTCACAAAACAAAACTGTACTAATATATAACACCTACCTGTCTGAAAATTTGTATGTTGACCACAAGCTACCGGGCAGTCTCTGATTAGATGGTCAGGAGAGCCACACATATAGCAGGTGCGGTCCCCCTATTTTCAAGTTAAACACCACAGATTCAATCGTCAACTTTCAATTCCATAAAATAGCAAGCATAAAATATATGAGAATTTATAAGATATTATAATATGCAATACCATGAATATGAAGTTGCATAGTTTACAGAGTAAAACGAATTTCCTGATAATTCTTGTGCTTAGTCTTGAGATGCAAGATGGTGATTGAGTCCAATCCACATAGAAATGTAATATGCTTTTAAAAATTAGAAGTGCAAGATTACATAACTAGAAAACGTAACCAAAACAGTGAAACAAACCCCTAGATATGCAACCAGGATAACAGAGAGTACTATGTTGGATCGAGAATCATTCTCCTTAAGCTGTAAGCCTGTAAGCACTCTGCCATCTAAAACTAGTACACACGCTTTTCAGGGAACTCTGATTATTAATAGGAACCTATCTGCATATTTTTCACCTTGAACTCATAAATGTAAATATTAGAACAATCTACCAATTATGTACTTATATTACATATGATCCTGCGATGAAAGATTTAATAGGTATCAAAGGTAATAATGATTTCCGCTAGAAAAAAATAATACTTGCACAAGGAAAAATTGAGAAAGAAGGCTTCTAAACTCGCCAATTTTCCAAGAGTCCTATCCTTAATGGGAACAACGAACCTAAGAATGTTTTTAAGGAGTTTTTACAAAAAGTGCTACTTTAAACTAATTATATTTGAAAATAGTGTTCGTAATATTTGTTGGACATGCGAGCCCACGGTGAGCCATTATGCAATAAATGTTATTACAATTCACTCCTTAATCTGAAATAAAGAGTACATAGTTTGCATAATAGGTCCCTTAGTGCAATTAGGGTTATGTACCATGGCCATCTTAATGATCATACAGCTGTTGATTCAATTATTGAATCATAGAGGTTGGTGCTTAGATGAATATCTAATGAGTTAAATTGAGGACTCATCAAGCATCGTCAAATGATTTTTAAGAGATGATCTCCAGTATGAGTAGGAGATGGCAATCCTTTCTCAGTTAGGTTGATATCTGACCGACTTCTTGATGCAGGTCCTCTGCATAGGAATAGAGATTCGGAGGTGTCCGATTAGTTAGGTCAAAGAGTTGACTTAACGAGATCGAGATAACCAAAGTCCTATATCATATGCTGTCATGATATAAGCACACATCCTCTGACCGGAGACAGATGTGTTACTATATGTCTGAGTATGTACATTTGGCAGACCAATAGGTTGATGACCTAATCAAGGTCTATACACCGACGCGCTGGTGTGCATATAAGGGCATATGAGTAATACGATCTCTCAAAGGGATCATACAGGGTCACTACTGAACCGGAAGACATGAGCTCACTCATGAGATATTGGGAAGAATCAAATTCTGTGCGCACGGTCGTCTCGCTTTGGAAGCTTGACTGAATTTGTTGGTTTAATATATACTTTTGGAAAGTATATGATCAAGACCTAGACATGATATATGCTTTTGGAAAGTATATGATCAATACCGACTCCCAATGATCGAATGAGAAACTTAATGATAAAACCATGAAGTAGACAGTATAAAGTTGATCCAATACTTCGGGTTTAATCTGAGTCTTCCAGTATGCAGGATGTACAGGTATTAGGAATACATGAGGGTGATGTGATCATAAACGATTGTATAACCATGATGCTTCCATTCCTAGGGAGTGATGAAACGGGTCTGGATTTTAGTGACTCCTCTCAGTAGAGAAGTAATCTTAGCTTAGTCCAATTATTGGACATTGATCTGAATATGATTCAAATGCAGTGAGAAGATTAGATTTACGTGTTGGAAATGCGAGCCCACGGCGAGCCATTATGCAATAAATGTTGTTGCAATTCACTCCTTGATCTGAAATGAAGAATACATAATTTGCATAATAGGTCCCTTAGTACAATTAGGGTTATGTACCATGGCCATCTTAATGATCATACAGCTGTTGATTCAATTATTGAATCAGCGAGGCTGGTGCTTAGATGAATATCTAATGAGTTAGATTGAGGACTCATCAAGCACCGTCAAATGATTATTAAGAGATGATCTCCAGCCTGAGTAGGAGATGGCAATCCTATCTCATTTAGGTTGATATCTGACCGACCTCTTGATGCAGGACCTCTGCATAGGAATAGAGATTCGGAGGTGTCAGATAAGTTAGGTCAAAGAGTTGACTTAACGAGATCGAGATAACCAAAGTCCTATATCATATGTTGTCATGATATAGGCACACATCCTCTGACCAGAGACAGATGTGTTACTATATGTCTGAGTATGTACATTTGGCAGACCAATAGGTTGATGACCTAATCAAGGTCTATACACCGGCGCGCTGGTGTGCATGTAAGGGCATATGAGTAATACGATCTCTCGAAGGGATCATACAGGTTCACTACTGAACCGGAAGACATGAGCTCACTCATGAGATATTGGGAAGAATCAAATTCCGTGCACGGTCGTCTCGCTTTGGAAGCTTGACTGAATTTGTTGGTTTGATATATACTTTTGGAAAGTATATGATCAAGACCTAGGTATGATATATGCTTTTGGAAAGTATATGATCAATACTGACTCCCAATGATCGAATGAGAAACTTACTGATAAAACCCTGAAGTAGACAGTGTAAAGTTGATCTAATACTTCGGGTTTATTCTGAGTCTTCCAGTATGCAGGATGTACAGGTATTGGGAATACCTGAGGGTGATGTGATCATAAACGGTTGTATAACCATGACGCTTCCATTCCTAGGGAGTGATGAAACGGGTCTGGATTTTAGTGACTCCTCTCAGTAGAGAAGTAATCTGATCTTAGTCCAAATGTTGGACATTGATCTGAATGTGATTCAGATTCAATGAGAAGATTAGATTTGCGGTCTTGATTTAATCAAGCATCTATGGGAGGCCCGAGATCTGGATTTGAGATATGATCTCAATATCCATGTCACTATACGTGGAACAATACAATCGCCCTGTCCTTATCTCCAAGTATTCGCGGAGAAAGCGCATTATCCTTGAAAGAGTTCATGGATAACTCTATTGTTGATATATGTATCCGAGCATTGAGAAAATGGATAATTAAATGTGATTTAATTATCATGAATAATATGAATTTGATTCATATTACAAGGAGAGTTATCTTAGATAATTAAATGTGATTTGATTATCAAAGATGTAAATAATATGAATGTGATTCATATTATTTGAGCACATGAGAATAAGTTATCCAATATAATTAAATGTGATTTGATTATTATGGATAAGAATAATGTGGATAGTAATATCCAATTATTCATAATATATTATAAATGTGATTTATAATGTATTGGAGAGAGTTAAATATAATTTATATTAGTAGATTAATTATTAATGTGTATTGAATACACATTGTCTAATTAATTGAAAATATAAATTACATTTTGTTTTGGGTTGTGAATGTGATTCACAAATTTCCAATGGCATGATTGCAATGTTCACAAAATAAATTGGATTTATTTTTGTGAAATAATATTCAACAAAAGTTGTTGAGAAATATTAGAGAGAATTATGAGATAATGCAATCTCATATAATAGGAGAGGCATCCACCTTCCATATAGGAAGAGTGGACGGCCACAATTCCCACAAAGGAATGTGGTGGCCGTCCACCCCTCTTATGGAAGGAGGCTTGCCTCCTTTCCTATTTCTCTAATTGAGATTGATTTAATATAAATCAAATTATATTCTACATATATTTGATTTTTATTAAATTAATTGTTGTTGGTTTTTACCAACATAAATCTTAGCCATTGAAAGAAACACAATCAATGAGAACCATTGGATTTGTGTTGTCCCATGGATTGAGATCCATGGATCCCAAAACCCTATAAATAGAGAGGCATACCCATGCTCTCTCTTTACACATAATGCTTGAGAAGCATCTCTCTCTTCCTCTCTCTTTCTCTTTGGAGGTCAGCCCTCTCTCCCTCTCATGGCCGTCCACCATGGATGCCATGGAGAGGTTCTCCATCGCCGCGGCATCGTCGTTATGCTGCCCGTTCTTCTGCTCGTGGATCTCCGTCTCCTTCGGTGCGCCTCGCTCGCGAAGAAGACGTCGGATCTCGTGTGTCGAGATCAGGAGATCCGTCGCTTGGATCATCAACATGGATTGCGAGAAGCACGCGGTTCATCCCCGCGCTCGCAAGCGTCTCCTCCGTCGGATCGGACTTGAGACAGGAGGTCTCTTCGTTTAGAGACTTGATCGCAACCACGCTTCAAGAGGTAATCCTATTACTTGTTTGTGGTTTAGACGAAACGATTCGAGAAGTGTTCTTGGATCATTTGGTTTCGTCGTATAAAATTTTTTAAATTCCGCTGCATCGAGCAACTAGTGCGACTAGTCGCTCTTCGTCGTATTCGATACGACGCTCACGCTTCCGTGATGCTCTTGAGGATCTAACCATATCCTTCAAGTGGTATCAGAGCCAGGTCGATGGTTTCGAATATGATTCGCTAACCGAGGACGACTTGGGTTCGTTAAGGTCGCGAAAGTTTTCATCGCATTTGATTTCGCAGATCTGTTTAGTGTAATTTTTCGGCCAAGTTTAAATTGTTTAAACACAAAAATAACACTTGGATTTTGTTCCCCATTAAATAAGGAAACCATAGGATCTGAGTTTGCGTAAATCGGATTTCGTATGCTCGAGATATGGTCGTTTTAATGAACATGTATGCACTGTTGCGGGAACTGTGAATCTGAACGTGATTAAAATGTTAATTACTGTTTAGACTTGCCTCGAAATGCGTGAAACATCACTTAGGTTCTGTCCTAAATCAAATTAGCAAACTTTAGAAATTGACTTTGTTTAATTTGGATTTAATATGATTGAGATATGTCAATTTTAGTAAGTAGGGGTCACTGCTGAAATTGCTTTCCTAATCTAGAACCAAGTGATTGTCAATTAGTGAAATTAATTGTTAATTTCGTGAAATAATCTTGAAAAATATTTGTGAAATATTGAAACATGATTATTTTCCTAATTGACTTGGCCCCAACCAATTAGTTGATTAGATTTGATCTAAACCCTAATTGGAATTACAATCATCAAACTTATTGCTTGAATAGGACTTGGGAATTTGCCTAGCAAATTTCCTTAAAATCAAAATTGTTTTGATTACTATATGGTATAATTTCAGTTGAAGAACCGATGATCATCTCAAGTACAAAATAATCAATTTGGCATTATCCTTTCCCGAGGTGGATATGGTGTCTAGTCGGGGATCGCTGGGTCAGCGGGTTGCAACGTATGTGGTCCGCCCCACTCCCGTCGGTACTGGCCATGACAGCGGGTAGGGCCGGGATAATGTCCGAGGGATTATGATGTATTTTTCTAATTATTAAAATTCGAATTAATACGTACTTTGAGAATAATATCATATATATTCAAGCATAAAATTAAGTTTGATTGATTGAATTGGATTGATAATTAATTTAATATGATTAAGTTAATTATATCCAATTAAGAATACTCTAATATGATTAGAGTTGATAATTCCCTTGGAAGAATTAATTATATGAATGTGATTCATAGAAATTAATTTAATTTGAATAAGATATGGAGGATCACATAAGTGACATCCATGGTCTCCCGTCAAGGCGAAGAGTTTCGTCGCCAGATATTATATGTAGGAGACGCCTGTCCGAAGTGACAGCTCCTGCATATGATCCATTTGGATCGGGCTCGTCGCTTCTCGAAAGAGTAAGGACGTATGCGTAGTGACCCCAATATCGGGTCCTCATATTATTGGGGTGATATTGGATTGCGCATAGCGAGTTGTATTCCTGTTGACGGTTGGTTCAATTAATGACGGGTCAACATCACCTTAGGGGTGGTGGGCCCGGGTATTAAAGACCGAATTGGGAGATGCAAGTTGGACTTGCAAGGCGGAATGTGTTCCCGCTTCTTTTTATCCGAGTTGTAGGTTCTCATATTATTGGGATGCAACAAAGATAAGGAAGGAGATCCCAGATCTTGCTTGAGATATAATGGTAAGTATATCTCTTACATTGAAAGTGATTAAGGGAATGAACTTTCATTGTTGACATGGCAAGGCAACTTTGATATAAAAATTCCTAAATCAAAGTAAATTAAATATTTATATATATTTATGCAAGTTACTTATTTCAGATAAATCCTTCATTAAACCCACTCAATGTTATACTCAATGATAACCAGTGAAATATCATGAATAGACTCTTGATCCAGATATTATACTTGCGATTGGACACATAATGTATGTGGTTGCAATATGCAAGTTTCCTCATAATAATGAGGAATGACAATTAAGTAGATAATAGGACTTCAAACCTAGGGTTTGGATGTTTCTATGATCTTGATATCATCAAATGTGCTTTGGAAGTGACATGTTGATGATGATCGCAATTGTCAAAATTAATCCTTATAAAATCAATAAAGATATTCTGGCATATATATGTGCTCTTGACATTTAATCATGAATGACATGGTTCTCTACATCATGTAGAATGGTAGCTCTATTAGATATAATGTATTCAAATTGTTTGAATACCTACCTGAACCTATGTTTTAAGAGTTTAGATGGATGTAGATGATGAGTGTCATCATTCTACTGACTATACTCTAGTCATTCATGAAGCTTCATAATATTCATATTGTATGAACTTAAATGAAGTTTGTGTAAATGTTGAAATACTCTTATATTGAAATTTTTGATTTTAACATAAGAGATCCTTATTCTTAAGCAATGGTTGTTTATAGATAAAGGGAGCGCAGTGGAAGCATGGGTTGGACTCAAGCAAGAAGTATAATCAAATAGTTGACTGTACTTCTGTGACTTCCATATGACATCCAAAGAGTTGGATGAATGCCAATGCTGCAATAAGTTGATGTGTTGATAGTATGACTATCAAGTCTGTCTAGAATCCTCAGAAAAGGACTCGGATGGAGCATCAGTATAATCTACATATAATCATTGATATTGACTTACTTATTTGATAAGATAAAGTCTAATAATTGTATCTCAAATTTTCTAATGACACTTGCAATTGGTTGCATATGTATTAGAAATTTGATCTTAAGGTTTATTGGTCATCCATGTTGAAAGTGATGCAAGTGTTGCAACAATTTCCATGAGATCAATAGACTTCATATTTTCAGTGGGAGCCCTTAGTCTTAGAGAATGTCTCTATGACCTAGATATTAGAATACACTCATTGTTTATTTCTAATTGTTGGATATAAACATGAATTCTGTAATAAATCTATCATAAAGAGTTATGATGGAAATATTTCAGATAGTAATCTAAAATCTAGAGGACTCTATTAAATTAGAAAATTATTGAATGGGTCATTAAGATTTCTAATACTGAAAATTAAATCTTTAAAAGATCAATAGGAAGATAAAGATCATTTGACAATGATCTGGCATCAAATTTTGGACATATGTCTGATGATGAAATCAATGGATTGGTAAGACATGAAACTTTAGATTGTCTAAAGATTCAAATCTCACATACTTGTGAATATTGTATTCAAAGTAAAAATGTCCAATACACCCTTCCTTGGGAAAGGTGTAAGATGCCTAGGTATTAAGGATCTCATACATATTGATGTATGCAGATCATCTATATCATAGTAAACATTATGGATATGTGATATCTGTTAATGATTATGTATGATATGAGATCCCTTCTCTTCACCTAAGAGACCTTTGAAATGTTCAAAGATTTCGCAATTTTGGTTTAGAACCAAAGTTTGAAGGAAGATGAAATGAATTCGATCTAACCAAGGTAGCCCGTACCTATTAGATGAATTCAAGAAATACCTTATGGAGATATGAATATCATTCCTATCTCAATCCTCCTAATGAACCTTAACTCAAAGGAGTTTTAGGGAGATACAATTGATCATGTGTGACATGATTCAATCAATGATTAATCCTAGCATAATTATCTCTTAAGTTTCCAAGATATATATGTAGTAGAGACTGCATTATATACTCAATAAGGTTCCATACATGTAAGCTGGAATCTAGCACTAGAGAGTGCTACTTCATTAGGAAAATAAAGGATGGTATTGGATACCTACTTTATGACCTTGAGATTCTTAAAAGATCTCATCTTTGAGAATATGATTCTTATAGGATGACTCTCTGCAGAATCAAGATGAAAATGAAGTAAAGGAACTCATTTAAAGATAATGAGGCTCTTGAAATCGGAAACTGAAATAGATAATTAAAGATGAAACATTAATACCTCTTCAAATAAGTTTGAGGATGGATTCCATGTGTCAGTTAAATCTGACGATGATCGGATTTCATGTGATGAAGCTCCTGAGGATCATGACATGGAAAGATGGATGTTAGCAATAAAGACTAATGTAGACTTCATATACAAGTGTTGTATATGGACCCTCGAGGATCCACCTATATGGGTCAGACCTAGTAAGGTGTAAATGGATCTTCAAGAGAAAGAGGGAACCTGATGAGAAGGTAGAGACCTTCAAAGCACGGTTCGTAGCCATGAGCTACACACCGAAGAGAAGACATCGCTTGCGATGAGGCTTGCTCTCCAGTGACCTTGCTTTAACCCATCAGAATATTGCTAACTATAGCTGCACAACTTGACTATGGCATCTTCATGATGTGAGTCAAGATTGCATTCCTCTATGAATACCTCTCTGAGGATATTCATATGAAGTAGCCCCAGGGCTTCATGGTTGAGGAAAGCAAGGTGTGCTAGCTGAAGAACTCCATATTTGGACTCCAATAAGTTTCTTATAGATGGAACATAAGATTTGATGAAATTATAAATGTTGTGATTTCAGATAAAATCTTGATGAACCATGAGAAGCTTAGTGGGAGTGCCATTGTGTTCATCGTGCTTAATGTAGATATTATTCTAGTCATATAAGAATAAATGATAAGTGTTTTATAATTTGGTTGTTCCATACCTTGAGATACGATTTCAAGGATACCTCTTAGATCTTAGTTCTGAAGTCATTCAGAAGCAAAGAGAAGAGGGTATTGGGACTGTCGCATTAGTAGTACACCTTGGACTTATTCCATTTTCTGGACGATTCCAAGAAAAGCTTCCTTCCCTTAAGATGTGGTAGTGACCTGTCTAGAGGGATAGCACCTCAAAAAGTTGAGGAAGTGAATGCTAGAACTGCTTGCACTTGTGCATCAGTTATGAGAAGCTGAATGTATTCTAGATGTGTACAAGAACCAGATGTCTACCATGCAGTGGGAGTAGTAAACTATTACTAATCCTGCTATGGAGATAAAACACTTGATTGCAGTAATAATAATATCTTCAAAAATGATAAAACTTGGAGATAGTGATCTCAAAGTCTTATCTTCAAAAGTTTAAGATCTTGTAGATAGTGATCTATAAGGGTCTTGACTGCAGTTACCTTAGGGGATAGAGATCTCCAGGAATGAAGGTATTCTAATAAGGATTATGGGAATACTGGTTATGATAATTAATAAGATGTAGTGTCATGGACACTATAACCAACAAAAATTGAGTATCGGTTGCATGAGATGCAACATTCGCATTGGATGCGAGCACTGTTACTAGGAGATATGCAAGTGCCGTAAAAGGACTTGGCGTAGTCTCTTGGCAACAGAGTGACTGATCAGCTTACCTAGCTATTTTCTAAATAGCCTATGATTGTCACATGAGTGTGGGTTTAAATGATTAGCCCATTAATGGCTCTTTGGGCTAGTGGGAGATTGTTGGAAATGCGAGCCCACGGCGAGCCATTATGCAATAAATGTTGTTGCAATTCACTCCTTGATCTGAAATGAAGAATACATAATTTGCATAATAGGTCCCTTAGTACAATTAGGGTTATGTACCATGGCCATCTTAATGATCATACAGCTGTTGATTCAATTATTGAATCAGAGAGGCTGGTGCTTAGATGAATATCTAATGAGTTAGATTGAGGACTCATCAAGCACCGTCAAATGATTATTAAGAGATGATCTCCAGCCTGAGTAGGAGATGGCAATCCTATCTCATTTAGGTTGATATCTGACCGACCTCTTGATGCAGGACCTCTGCATAGGAATAGAGATTCGGAGGTGTCAGATAAGTTAGGTCAAAGAGTTGACTTAACGAGATCGAGATAACCAAAGTCCTATATCATATGCTGTCATGATATAGGCACACATCCTCTGACCAGAGACAGATGTGTTACTATATGTCTGAGTATGTACATTTGGCAGACCAATAGGTTGATGACCTAATCAAGGTCTATACACCGGCGCGCTGGTGTGCATGTAAGGGCATATGAGTAATACGATCTCTCGAAGGGATCATACAGGTTCACTACTGAACCGGAAGACATGAGCTCACTCATGAGATATTGGGAAGAATCAAATTCCGTGCACGGTCGTCTCGCTTTGGAAGCTTGACTGAATTTGTTGGTTTGATATATACTTTTGGAAAGTATATGATCAAGACCTAGGTATGATATATGCTTTTGGAAAGTATATGATCAATACTGACTCCCAATGATCGAATGAGAAACTTACTGATAAAACCCTGAAGTAGACAGTGTAAAGTTGATCTAATACTTCGGGTTTATTCTGAGTCTTCCAGTATGCAGGATGTACAGGTATTGGGAATACCTGAGGGTGATGTGATCATAAACGGTTGTATAACCATGACGCTTCCATTCCTAGGGAGTGATGAAACGGGTCTGGATTTTAGTGACTCCTCTCAGTAGAGAAGTAATCTGATCTTAGTCCAAATGTTGGACATTGATCTGAATGTGATTCAGATTCAATGAGAAGATTAGATTTGCGGTCTTGATTTAATCAAGCATCTATGGGAGGCCCGAGATCTGGATTTGAGATATGATCTCAATATCCATGTCACTATACGTGGAACAATACAATCGCCTTGTCCTTATCTCCAAGTATTCGCGGAGAAAGCGCATTATCCTTGAAAGAGTTTATGGATAACTCTATTGTTGATATATGTATCCGAGCATTGAGAAAATGGATAATTAAATGTGATTTAATTATCATGAATAATATGAATTTGATTCATATTACAAGGAGAGTTATCTTAGATAATTAAATGTGATTTGATTATCAAAGATGTAAATAATATGAATGTGATTCATATTATTTGAGCACATGAGAATAAGTTATCCAATATAATTAAATGTGATTTGATTATTATGGATAAGAATAATGTGGATAGTAATATCCAATTATTCATAATATATTATAAATGTGATTTATAATGTATTGGAGAGAGTTAAATATAATTTATATTAGTAGATTAATTATTAATGTGTATTGAATACACATTGTCTAATTAATTGAAAATATAAATTACATTTTGTTTTGGGTTGTGAATGTGATTCACAAATTTCCAATGGCATGATTGCAATGTTCACAAAATAAATTGGATTTATTTTTGTGAAATAATATTCAACAAAAGTTGTTGAGAAATATTAGAGAGAATTATGAGATAATGCAATCTCATATAATAGGAGAGGCATCCACCTTCCATATAGGAAGAGTGGACGGCCACAATTCCCACAAAGGAATGTGGTGGCCGTCCACCCCTCTTATGGAAGGAGGCTTGCCTCCTTTCCTATTTCTCTAATTGAGATTGATTTAATATAAATCAAATTATATTCTACATATATTTGATTTTTATTAAATTAATTGTTGTTGGTTTTTACCAACATAAATCTTAGCCATTGAAAGAAACACAATCAATGAGAACCATTGGATTTGTGTTGTCCCATGGATTGAGATCCATGGATCCCAAAACCCTATAAATAGAGAGGCATACCCATGCTCTCTCTTTACACATAATGCTTGAGAAGCATCTCTCTCTCCCTCTCTCTTTCTCTTTGGAGGTCAGCCCTCTCTCCCTCTCATGGCCGTCCACCATGGATGCCATGGAGAGGTTCTCCATCGCCGCGGCATCGTCGTTATGCTGCCCGTTCTTCTGCTCGTGGATCTCCGTCTCCTTCGGTGCGCCTCGCTCGCGAAGAAGATGTCGGATCTCGTGTGTCGAGATCAGGAGATCCGTCGCTTGGATCATCAACATGGATTGCGAGAAGCACGCGGTTCATCCCCGCGCTCGCAAGCGTCTCCTCCGTCGGATCGGACTTGAGACAGGAGGTCTCTTCATTTAGAGACTTGATCGCAACCACGCTTCAAGAGGTAATCCTATTACTTGTTTGTGGTTTAGACGAAACGATTCGAGAAGTGTTCTTGGATCATTTGGTTTCGTCGTATAAAATTTTTTAAATTCCGCTGCATCGAGCAACTAGTGCGACTAGTCGCTCTTCGTCGTATTCGATACGACGCTCACGCTTCCGTGATGCGCTTGAGGATCTAACCATATCCTTCATTACGGTCTTGATTTAATCAAGCATCTATGGGAGGCCCGCGATCTGGATTTGAGATATGATCTCAATATCCATGTCACTATACGTGGAACAATACAATCGCCCTGTCCTTATCTCCAAGTATCTGCGGAGAAAGCGCATTGTCCTTGAAGGAGTTCATGGATAATTCTATTGTTGATTTATGTATCCGAGCATTGAGGAAATGGATAATTAAATGTGATTTAATTATCATGATTAATATGAATTCGATTCATATTATAAAGAGAGTTGTCTTAGATAATTAAATATGATTTGATTATCAAAGATGTAAATAATGTGAATATGATTCATGTTATTTGAGAACAAGAGAATAGAGATCCAAGATGATTAAATGTGATTTAATTATCATGGATATGAATAATGTGGATAGCAATATCCATATTAGTCATATATATTATAAATGTGATTTATAATATATAAGAGAGAGTTATTTGTAATTTACATTTGTTAATTAAATGTTAATATGAATTGGATTCACATTGGACATTGAATTGAAAATGTAATTTACATTTTGTTTTGGGTTGTGAATATGATTCACAAATTTTTCAATGGCAAGATTGCAATGTCTGCAAAATAATTGTGAATTATTTTTGTAGAATAATTTGCAACATAAGTTAATGCAAATAATGGAGATTACATAAAAGATTAAATAGACACCTTCCTAATGGAGGAGGGTGGACAGCCACCACTCCCATTAGGAAAGGGAGGTCGTCCCCCCTCTCCACATGGAAGGAGGCTTTCTCTCCTTTCATTATCTCCATGTATTGATGATTTAATTTTGTGATTAAATTATGTTGATTTATCAACATATATTTAATTTAAATTAAATTAATTGTTATTGGTTTTACCAACACAAATCTTAGCCATTAAAAGAAACACAATCAATGAGAGCCATTGGATTTGTGTTGGCCCATGGATTGAGATCCATGGATCCCAAAACCCTATAAATAGAGAGGAATACCCATGCTCTCTCTTTACACAAAATGCTTGAGAAGCATCTCTCTCTCTCTCTCTTTCTCTATAGACGTCAGCCCTCTTTATCCCTCTCATGGCCGTCCACCATGGATACCATGGATAGGTTCTCCGTCGCCGCAGCATCGTCGTTATGCTGCCCGATCGTCTGCTCGTGGATCTCCGTCTCCTTCGGTGCGCCTCACTCGTGAAGAAGACGTCGGATCTCGTGTGTCGAGATCAGGAGATCCGCCGGTTGGATTATCAACATGGATTGCGAGAAGCACGCGGTTCATCCCCGCGCTCGCAAGCGTCTCCTCCATCGGATCGGACTTGAGACAGGAGGTCTCTTCGTTTAGAGACTCGATCGCAACCACGCTTCAAGAGGTAATCCTATTACTTGTTTGTGGTTTAGACAAAACGATTCGAGAAGTGTTATTGGATCATGTGGTTTCGTTGTATAAAATTTTTTAAATTCCGTTGCATCGAGCAACTAGTCCGACTAGTCGCTCCTTGTCGTATTCGATACGATGCACACGCTTCCGTGATGCGCTTGAGGATCAAACCATATCCTTCAATTGGTATCAGAGCCTTAGGTCGACGGTTTTGAATATGATTCGCTAACCGAGGACGGCTTGGGTTCGTTAAGGTCGCGAAAGTTTTCATCGCATTTGATTTCGCAGATCTGTTTAGTAAATAAACTCGGCACTGTTTAAATTGTTTAAACACAAATTTAATAATTGAATTTTGTTCCCCATTAAATAAGGAAACCATAGGATCTGAGTTTGAGTAAATCGGATTTCGTATGCTCTAGATATGGTAGTTTTAATGAACGTGTATTCACTGTTACGGGAACTGCGAATCTTAACATAATTAAGGAGTTAATTACTGTCTAGAAACGCCTCAAAATGTGTGCAAATCACATAGGTTCTGTTGTAAATCAAGTTAGCAATCTATGGAAACTTACTTTGCTAAATTTGGATTTAAATTGATTGAGATATACTAATTTTAGTAAGTAGGGGTCACTGCTGAAATTACTTTCCTAATCAAGAACCATGTGATTGTCAATTAGTGAAATTAATTGTTAATTTCATGAAATAATTATGAAAAATATTTGAGAAATATTGGAATATGATTATTTCCTTAATTGACTTGACCTCAACCAATTAGTTGATTAGATTTGATCTAGATCATAATTGGAAACACAATCATCAAACTCCTTTCTTGAATAGGATTGGGAATTTGTCTAGCAAATTTCCTTATAATCAAATTATTTTGATTACTATATGGTATAATTTAGGTTGAAGAACCGATGATCATCTCAAGTACAAATTAATCAATTTGGCATTATCCTTTCCCGAGGCGGATATGGTGTCTAGTCGGGGATCGCTGGGGTAGCGGGTTGCAACGTATGCGGTCCGTCCCACTCCCGCCGGTACTGGCCATGACAGCGGGTAGGGCCGGGATAATGTCCGAGGGATTAAGATGTATTTTTCTAATTATTAAAATACAAATTAATACGTACTTTGCGAATAATATCGTATATATTCAAGTAAGACAATCAAGTTTGATTGATTGAATTGGATTGATAATTAATTTAATATGATTAAGTTAATTATATCCAATAAAAATACTCTAATATGATTAGAGTTGATAATTCCCTTGGAAGAATTAATTATATGAATGCGATTCATAGAAATTAATTTAATTTGAATAAGATATGGAGGATCACATAAGTGACATCTGTGGTCTCCCGTCAAGGCGAAGGGTTTCGTCGCCAGATATTATATGTGGGAGACGCATGTCCGAAGTGACAGCTCCTGCATATGATCTATTTGGATCGGGCTCGTCGCTTCTCGAAAGAGTAAGGACGTATGCGTAGTGACCCCAATATCGGGTCCTCATATTATTGGGACGATATTGGATTGCGCATAGAGAGTTGTATTCCTGTTGACGGTTGGTTCAATTAATGATGGGTCAACATCACCTTAGGGGTGGTGGGCCCGGGTATTAAAGACCGAATTGGGAGATGCAAGTTGGACTTGCAATGCGGAATGTGTTCCCGTTTCTTTTTATCCGAGTTATAGGTTCTCATATTATTGGGATGCAACAAAGAATAGGAATGAGATCCCAGATCTTGCTTGAGATATAATGGTAAGTATATCTCTTACATTGAAAATGATTAAGGGAATGAACTTTCATTGTTGACATGGCAAGACAACTTTGATATAAAAATTCCTAAATCAAAGTATAATATGTATATATATAAATATATACACTCATGCAAATTTCTTATTTCAGATAATCC
The DNA here is from genome assembly GCA_037367405.1 of Ottelia alismoides. NCBI lineage: Eukaryota > Viridiplantae > Streptophyta > Magnoliopsida > Alismatales > Hydrocharitaceae > Ottelia > Ottelia alismoides. The sequence goes on along the minus strand of JAZKJV010011809.1, from coordinate 780,517 downwards.
TTCATTAAACCCACTCAATATTATACTCAACAATAACCAGTAAAATATCATCGATTGGACCCTTGATCCAGATATTATCCTTGCAATTGGACACATAATGTATGTGGTTGCAATGTGCAAGTTTCCTCATAATAATGAGGAATGGTAATTGAATAAGACAATAGGACTAAAACCCTAGGGTTTGTATGTCTCTATAAGTCTTGATCTCATCGAATGTACTTCGGAAGTGACATGTCGATGATGATCGCAATTGTCAAATAATCCTTATAAAAATCAATAAAGATTTTCTGGCATACATATGTGCTCTTGACATTTAATCATGAATGGCATGGTTCTCTGCATCATGTAGAATGGTAGCTCTATAAGAGATGATATATTCAAATTGTTTGAGTACCTACCTGAACCTATTTTTTAAGAGTTTAGATGGATGTAGATGATGAGTGTCATCATTCTACTGTCTATACTCTAGTTATTCATGAAACTTCATAATATTCATATTGTATGAATTGGGTGAAGCATGTATAAATGTCGAAATGCTCTTACATTAAATTCTTTTGAATTTAACATAAGAGGTCCTTAGTCTTAAGCAATGGTTGTTTATAGATAAAGGGAGCGCAGTGGAAGCATGGGTTGGACCCAAGCAAGAAGTATAATCAAAGAGTTGATTGTACTTCTGTAACTTCCATATGACATTCAAAGAGTTGAATGAATGTTAATACTGCAATAAGTTGATGTGTTGATAGTATGACTATCAAATCTATCTAGAATCCTTAGAGAAGGAATCAGATAGTGCATCAAATTAATCTACATGTAATCATTGATATTGACTTACTTATTTGATAAGATAAAATCTAATAATTGTATCTCAATCTTCTAATCACACTTGCAATTGGTTGCATATGTACTAGAAATTTGATCTTAAGATTTATTGGTCATCCATGTTGAAAGTGATGCAAGTGTTGCAACAATTTCCATGAGATCAATAGACTTCATATTTTCAGTGGGAGCCCTAGTCTTAGAGAATGTCTTTATGACCTAGACATTAGAATACACTCATTGTTTATTTCTAATTGTTGGATATAAACATGAATTCTGTAATAAATCTATCATAAAGGGTTATGATGGAGATATTTCAGATAGTAATCTAAAATCTAGTGGACTCTATTAAATTAGAAAGTTAATGAATGGTTCATTAAGATTTCTAATACTGAAAATTAAACCTTTAAAGATCAATAGGAGGATAAAGATCATTTGACAATGATCTGACATAATGTTTTGGACATATGTCTGTTGATGAGATCAATGGACAAGTAAGAGATGAAACTTTAGAATGTCTAAAATTTCAAAACTTGCATACTTATGAATATTGTATTCAAAGTAAAATGTCCAATACACCCTTCTTTTGGAATAGAGTAAGATGTTAAGGTATTCAAGATCTCATACATATTGATGTATGTGAATCATCTATATCAGAATAAACATTTTGGATATGTGATATCTATTAATGATTATTTGTGATATGAAATTTCTTCTCTTCACTTAGAAAACTTTGAAATGTTCAAAGATTTCACAATTTTAGTTTAGAACCAAAGTTTGAAGGAAGATGAAATGAATTTGATCTAATCAAGATAGCTTGTACCTATTAGATGAATTCAAGGAATACCTTATAGAGAAGTGAATATCATTTCTATCTCACCCCTCCTAATGAGCCTTAACTCAATAGAGTTGTAGGGAGATGCAATTGATCATGTCTGACATGATTTGATCAATGATTAATCTTAGCATAATTATCTCTTAGTTTCCAGGTATATGTGGTAGAGACTACATTATACACTTAATAAGGTCCCAAGCTGGTAAGCTGGAATCTAGCACCAGAGAGTGCTACTTCATTAGGAAAATAAAGGATGGTATTAGATACCTACTTTATGACCTTGAGATTCTTAAAAGATCTCATCTTTGAGAATATAATTCTTATAGGATGACTCTCTTGAGAATCAAGATGAAAATGAAGTAAAGGAACTCATTTAATCTTGAAAAGATAATGAGGCTCCTGAAATCGGAAACTAAAATAGATAATTAAAGATGAAACATTAATACCTCTTCAAATAAGTTTGAGGATGGATTCCATGTGTCAGTTAAATCTGAAAATGATCGGACTTTATGTGATGAAGCTCCTGAGGATCATGACATGGAAAGATGGATGTTAGCAATAAAAGTCTAATGTAGACTTCATATACAAGTGTTGTATATGGACCCTCGAGGATCCACCTATATGAGTCAGACCCACTAAGGTGTAAATGGATCTTCAAGAGAAAGAGGGAACCTGATGAGAAGGTATAGACCTTCCAAGCACGGTTCGTAGCCATGAGCTACACACCGAAGAGAAGGCATCGCTTGCGATAAGACTTGCTCTCCAGTGACCTTGCTTTAACCCATCAGAATATTGCTAACTATAGCTACACAACTTGTCTATGGCATCTTCATGGTGTGAGTCAAGATTGCATTCCTCTATGAATACCTCTCTGAGGATATTCATATGAAGTAGCCCCAGGGCTTCATGATTGAGGAAAGCAAGGTGTGCTAGCTGAAGAACTCCATCTTTGGACTCCAATAAGTTTCTTGTAGTTGGAACATAAGATTTGATGAAATTATAAATGTTGTGATTTCAGATAAAATCTTGATGAACCATGTGAAGCTTAGTGGGAGTGCCATTGTGTTCATCGTGCTTAATTTTGATATTATTCTAATCATTTAGAATGATATAAGAATAAATGATAAGTGTTTGATAATTTGGTTGTTCCATACCTTGAGATACGATCTCGAAGATACCTCTTAGATCTTAGTTCTGAAGTAGCTCAGAAGCAAAGAGAAGAGGATATTGGGACCGTCACATTAGTAATACACCTTGGACTTATTCCATTTTCTGGAAAATTCCAAGAGAGGCTTCCTTCCCTTAAGATGTGGTAGTGACCTGTCTAAAGGGATAGCACCTCAAAGAGTTGAGGAAGTAAAAGCCAAAACTGCTTGCACTTGTGCATCAGTTACGTGAAGCTGAAGTGTATGCTAGATGTGTACAAAAGCCATATGTCTGCAATGCAGTGGGAATAGTAAACTGTTACTAATCCTACTCTGGAAATAAAACACTTGGTTGCAGTAATAACAATATCTTCAAAGATGATGAAACTTAGAGATAGTGATCTCAAAGTCTTATCTTCAAAGGTTTAAGACCTTGTAGATAGTGATCTATAAGGGTCTTAACTGTAGATACCTTAGGAGATAGAGATCTCCAGGAATGAAGGTATTCTAATAAGGATTATGGGAATACTGGTTATGATAATTAATAAGATGTAGTGTCAAGGACACTATAGCCAACAAAATTGAGTATCGGTTGCATGAGATGCGACATTCGCATTGGATGCGAGCACTGTTACTAGGAGATATGCAAGTGCCGTAAAAGGACTTGGCGTAGTCTCTTGGGAACGGAGTGACTGATCAGCTTACCTAGCTATTTTATAAATAGCCTATGATTGTCACATGAGTGTGGGTTTAAATGATTAGCCCATCAATTGCTCTTTGGGCTAGTGGGAGATTGTTGGACATGCGAGCCCACGGCGAGCCATTATGCAATAAATGTTATTGCAATTCACTCCTTAATATGAAATAAAGAGTACATAGTTTGCATAATAGGTCCCTTAGTGTAATTAGGGTTATGTACCATGGCCATCTTAATGATCATACAGCTGTTGATTCAATTTATTGAATCATAGAGGCTGGTGCTTAGATGAATATCTAATGAGTTAGATTGAGGACTCATCAAGCACCGTCAAATGATTATTAAGAGATGATCTCCAGTCTGAGTAGGAGATGGCAATCCTTTCTCAGTTAGGCTGATATCTGACCGGATTCTTGATGCAGGTCCTCTGCATAGGAATAGAGATTCGGAGGTGTCAGATTAGTTAGGTCAAAGAGTTGACTTAACAAGATCGAGATAACCAAAGTCCTATATCATATGCTGTCATGATATAGGCACACATCCTCTGACCGGAGACAGATGTGTTACTATATGTCTGAGTATGTACATTTGGCAGACCAATAGGTTGATGACCTAATCAAGGTCTATACACCGGCGCGCTGGTGTGCATATAAGGGCATATGAGTAATACGATCTCTCAAAGGGATCATACAGGTTCACTATTGAACCGGAAGACATGAGCTCACTCATGAGATATTGGGAAGAATCAAATTCCGTGCGCACGGTCGTCTCGCTTTGGAAGCTTGACTGAATTTGTTGGTTTGATATATACTTTTGGAAAGTATATGATCAAGACCTAGGTATGATATATGCTTTTGGAAAGTATATGATCAATACCGTCTCCCAATGATCGAATGAGAAACTTACTGATAAAACCATGAAGTAGACAGTATAAAGTTGATCCAATACTTCGGGTTTAATCTGAGTCTTCCAGTATGCATGATGTACAGGTATTAGGAATACCTGAGGGTGATGTGATCATAAACGATTGTATAACCATGACGCTTCCATTCCTAGGGAGTGATGAAACGGGTCTGGATTTTAGTGACTCTTCTCAGTAGAGAAGTAATCTTATCTTAATCCAATTATTGGACATTGATCTGAATATGATTCAGATGCAATGAGAAGATTAGATTTGCGGTCTTGATTTAATCTAGCATCTATGGGAGGCCCGCGATCTGGATTTGAGATATGATCTCAATATCCATGTCACTATACGTGGAACAATACAATCGCCCTGTCCTTATCTCCAAGTATCTGCGGAGAAAGCGCATTATCCTTGAAGGAGTTCATGGATAATTCTATTGTTGATTTATGTATCCGAGCATTGAGGAAATGGATAATTAAATATGATTTAATTATCATGATTAATATGAATTCGATTCATATTATAAAGAGAGTTGTCTTAGATAATTAAATATGATTTGATTATCAAAGATGTAAATAATGTGAATATGATTCATGTTATTTGAGAACAAGAGAATAGAGATCCAAGATGATTAAATGTGATTTAATTATCATGGATATGAATAATGTGGATAGCAATATCCATATTAGTCATATATATTATAAATGTGATTTATAATATATAAGAGAGAGCTATTTGTAATTTACATTTGTTAGATAAATGTTAATGTGAATTGGATTCACATTAGACATTGAATTAAAAATGTAATTTACATTTTGTTTTGGGTTGTGAATATGATTCACAAATTTTTCAATGGCAAGATTGCGATGTCTACAAAATAATTGTGAATTATTTTTGTAGAATAATTTGCAACATAAGTTGTTGCAAATAATGGAGATTACATAAAAGATGAAATAGCCACCTTCCTAATGGAGGAGGGTGGACGGCCACCACTCCCATTAGGAAAGGGAGGTCGTCCCCCCTTCTCCACATGGAAGGAGGCTTTCTCTCCTTTCATTATCTCCATGTATTGATGATTTAATTTTGTGATTAAATTGTGTTGATTTATCAACATATATTTAAATTAAATTAAATTAATTGTTGTTGGTTTTACCAACACAAATCTTAGCCTTAAAAGAAACACAATCAACGAGAGCCATTGGATTTGTGTTGGCCCATGGATTGAGATCCATGGATCCCAAAACCCTATAAATAGAGAGGCATACCCATGCTCTCTCTTTACACAAAATGCTTGAGAAGCATCTCTCTCTCTCTCTCTCTCTTTCTCTCTAGACGTCAGCCCTCTTTATCCCTCTCATGGTCGTCCACCATGGATACCATGGAGAGGTTCTCCGTCACCGCAACATCGTCGTTATGCTGCCCGATCGTCTGCTCGTGGATCTCTGTCTCCTTCGGTGTGCCTCGCTCGTGAAGAAGACGACGGATCTCGTGTGTCGAGATCAGGAGATCCGCCGCTTGGATCATCAACAAGGATTGCGAGAAGCACGCGGTTCATCCCCGTGCTCGCAAGCATCTCCTCCGTCGGATCGGACTTGAGACGGGAGGTCTCTTCGTTTAGAGACTCGATCGCAACCACGCTTCAAGAGGTAATCCTATTACTTGTTTGTGGTTTAGACGAAACGATTTGAGAAGTGTGGTTTCGTCGTATAAAATTTTTTAAATTCCGCTGCATCGAGCAACTAGTCCGACTAGTCGCTCCTTGTCGTATTCGATACAACGCACACGCTTCCGTGATGCGCTTGAGGATCAAACCATATCCTTCAATATTTACACAGAGCCCCAGATAAATTTTGTTGTTAACAAAAATAGTCTTCAATCGCCTCATTGTTACAACCAGTGTTAAATCTAACATTAATTTAATAAAATTTGAAAATCAACATTGATGCACTTTAATTTTCTTCTTTCTTATTTTCTCCTTATTTACCACCACCTCCATCAACACCCCCTCCCCCTCCTTCGTGGCCCTCCTAGAACACCACCCCCACACTCAATGGAGTTTCTGCATCAATGTGAACAACAATCCTGAGAATATTTTTAAGCATATTTTACATAAGTGCTCCTATTAACATCAGCATCGGTCTGCATCAAGGCTCAGCTTTGAGTCCATTCCTTTTTACTTTGATTATGGACGAGTTTACTATTCACATTCAAGATTAGATACCATAGTGTATGTTGTTCGCCACTGATATTGATATAGTGTTGATTGATGAAACAAGAGATGGAGTAGATGAGAAGCTGGAGGTTTGGAGACATGACTTAGAGACTAAAGGATATCGTATTAAGTAGGTTTAAGACTGAATATATAGAGTTCACATTTGATGGAAACAATGGTGAAGGACTCGAGGTGAAGATTGGAGATGATAACATTCAGAAGAAAGATTCTTTTAGATACTTGGGATCTATTTTGCAACAAGATGGGGAATTGATGGAGATGTTAGTCATAGAATAAATGTAGGTTGACTAAAGTGGAGAGAAGTCTCAATTTCTCTCTGTAATAAGAAAATCCCTTTAAAATTCAAAGGAAAGTACAACAAAGCAGCCTTGAGACATGTTATGTTTTATAGATCAAAATGTTGGCATGTGAACGATAGACATGTATAGAGAATGATAGTAGCAGAAACGAAAGTATTAAGGTGGATGTGTAGTCATACACAAAAAGATCGGATTCATAGTGAAGCGATCAGAAAGAAAGTTCGTGTAGCTTCGATAGTAGATAAGATGAGAGAAAACTGCTTAAGATGATTCGGCTTAAGGTTTTAAAAACCGAACCCAACATCAAACCGGATAGCTATCGATTTTTTATTTTTATGGTCGGACCAATGGGATCGAGCGGTCAAACCAACAATGACGTCAGCACTTCATAAAAATAAAAAAACCAAACCGTTGTAAAATATGAAAAATACTACATCATACTTTTAAAGGGTTTGTACGCTCGTATTCTTTCGAGTTTTTCTAGTAACACAAATACATATACCCTTATATTTTTTACAGTTGCATGTGTTCCCCTATTGTTTTTATAAAATGCGTAGTGATTTTTATTAGTACACTTATGTTCATATATTATACCAACATAAAAATAATATTGTATTTTTAAAGAATATAGGAGCACAAGTGAAGTTGTTAAAAAGTTAGAGGTATAAATGTTATTAAAAAAACTCAAAAGAGCATATTAATCATATTTTGTAAAATTCATATAAAATACATATATGTTATTAACAAATTTAAAACTATTTTTTTATTGTTGGAAGTAGACAACCTCGTGCAAAATGTGAGAAAGAGAGGAAATGCTCATATGACAAGAAAGGAGAGTCGATAATGGGTCATTGGCACATATGGAAGGAGAAAAGATAAAGGAGTACTACATTATGGGTTAGAATGAGACTAGATTATGAATAGTTTTTAAAAGTGTTAAATTTATTAAATTATTAGAAAATATTTTTATCAAAAAATGGATGGTTGAAATAGTGGTTTGGTTCAATTGGTTCAACCGGGTTTAAGCGGTTCACCTGGGTTTTACTGGTTTTTATTTTTTGAATAAAAACCAGGTGGTTAAACCATTTTTCTTCTGGTTCTTGGTTTAAATGATTGAACCGACCCTTTCGATTTGGTTTTAAAAACCTTCAGCTGACCATTTGAAAGGAGGTCAGTTGATGCACCAGTTAGAAGATGCGAGATTCGAGATGTTGAACCAATTAAGAGAGGGCAAGGAAGGCCCAAGAAATGTTGGAATGAGACTATCCGAAGGGATCTTAGTTATTTGGATTTAAGTTGAGAATGACCCAAAATAAATCTGAATGGAGGCAAAAAATCCATGTAACCAGCCCTACTTGATTGTGGGAAAAGGATTTCTTGTTGTTGTTTCACATATTAACTTGTGATATTATAAAAATGCATGATTCATAAACTTCATAGCTACGCAAACACCATTGCCTCAGCAGATAATTGAACCACCAATGCCTCTAATAGCAACAAGGGTCTAAGGGAACCACCATACCTATCATCGAATAAACTACGATCTTATTTGAGACGGTTGAAGCACTCCTTAATAGGTGGAATCTTCACATTAGTTAGTAGTTATTTTCTTAGGGAATCCTAATGGGATCAAGGCTTGAGCGAAACATGCCCACCATCAGCATGTCTATGTATCTCTTCTAATCATCACGGTCACAATATGCTTTATATAAAGATATATTTATGTTAAGTTATTTATTTCATATTTCATGTATTGTTTCTTAATTCTCTTTACTTGGGATTATCTTATGTAATTTACACATAGGCTACTCTCCTATATAAGAGAGCCTAGGGTTCATGGAATAAACAACTCTCTCATTTTTCCCAACATAGTATCAGAGCGGCAGTCCTAGGCCGGAGCTTTCGTACCCAAAAACCCTAACCCTATCTCCACACTCCATTCCCATCACCATCGCATGTCGCAATGCCACTCCGCGATCCTTGCTGTGCCACAACCGCCCAGCGGCCCCCGCCTGTCAGAGAACCCTTGCGGGCTCCGCATCCCCTCCTCCAAGCCCTACGCACCTATGAGCCCGGCTCCGTACCTTCACCGCCCACCTAGGGCCCCGCCAGGCTCTGCGCACCTGCGCGCCAGGACCTGCGCATCTATATGCCGTTGCCCGTCTCTGGAGCCTAGGGCGTTGCTGCCTATCTCCTCCCTCGTTGGCTAACTGGCTACATAGTCAAACCCTTCGGCCCCAACATCTTTTCTCCAAAAGGCATTGCCGCAACTCCCTGTTCAACAGGAGACACCGCCGCCAAGCCTTCTATCCTGATGAGATTGGTTGCATAAGTCTACATATGCAACCAAATCTCTCTATGTTAGTGTAGACAACCATTTGTTTAAGTCTTCAACCCTAGTCTTCTCCAGTCGTCATGTCAGAAAGCAAGGTAGATATACCTTCCACAAGCGCATTCAGAGGTCCCATGCTTATAGTAAAGATGGATGAGTCAAACTATGAATTGTGGGCCATACAGTTCATAAGCATGATGAAGTCTACGGGTAAGAAAAACATTATTACCAAGGAAGAGCCGGCTGAGAAGACCGGGGTTAACACCTCATGGGAGGCGGATGATGTATATGTCAAAGTTTGGCTTTCTGGAACATTGGCCAAAGAGATCGCCAATGATATACTCCATCAGCCACAACCAAGGTGATGTGGGACATCCTTGCTACTACTTATTCACATTCAAAGAATGAGACAAAGATTTTACAACCCCATCATGATATCTTTACTATCAAGCAGAATGGATGGCCCCTTCATTCGCTATATACATCCTTGTGTGGGATCTTCGAGAAGTTTTATAGCTTCATGCCTCTCACATCTACTCCTGAGCAGCAGAAGACTTATAGGAATGCCACCATGGTAGGTGTATTCCTCACCACCCTTGATCCTGAGTATGAGGCAGCCCATTCTCATATTTTGGCAGACTCTACTATTCATCCTATGGAGGAAGCCTTCCGCAGACTTAGTCGGATCACTGTTCCATCTTCTACTTCCAGTCAAACGTCCTCAGCGATGGCAGCTCCGGAGGTCGAGGAGGATCTTATCAGTTTCATGGTCGTGGACCTAGGGGCAGAGGAGGTCGTGTTCATCAACCATGTACTTTATGCCACCGTCCTGGACATATAGAGGATACATGCTACTCCATCTCCAAGCATGGATTCCCTGCCTCTGCTAGAGTGGTTGAAAAGATTGAGCTCCAGTTGCTTCCTCTTTGGATCAATACTTTGAAGATCTTGTAGCATGATTGAGGGGTATTATACCTCCTTCTGGTCCTGTGACGTCTTCGTCAGTCCCTGCGAGTCATTCAGATGTTGCTGCTTCAGCCTTCTCCAGTACCTCAGGTAGTACTTATGCACTCACTAGCAGTAGTGGATCTAATGCTATAGAATGGATTACGGACTCTGGTGCCATACATCATTTGTGCGGAGACAGGGGTCAACTTACAGCCTACATACAGGTTCCTCCACGACGAACAGTGGTTATTGCAGATGGGACTCATTCCCCAATTATTGGACAGGGGGAGATTAGCTTGACATCCTAATGCATCTACAGAATGTGTTGCATGCACTTGATTTCTCTATAAATTTGTTGTCCATTAGCAAGATTACGAAGGCCTTACATTATTGAGCTATTTTCGTCCCATCCTCTCTTGTTTTCCTGGACATCCTTACGGGCAAGATGATTGGGTGTTGCCGTAAGCAGGGCGGTCTCTATCCCCTAGTTCGAACTCCCTATGCCAGAATCTCCTCTTTATCTGCTGGATCTGTCTCACCATTTATCTAGCACATGTGCTTTGATCATCTCCCGCTCCAGAAACTACGTTGTGTTCTGCCTCATATTTCGCCTCACACATCCTTTCAATGTGAGGCATGTCAGCTGGGAAAGCATCATCGCTCTACCTTTCCCAGTCGTCAGAGTCGGAGCAGTAGCTCCAATTTTGAGTTGTTTCATATAGATATTTGGGGTCCCAGTTGTGTTTGTGATCACAAGGGGCACATGTTTCATCTAGTCATTGTTGATGATTTCTATCGTTTGTCTTGGGACTTTTTATTAAAGAATAAATCTAATGCTGGAGTTGTTATAAAAAATTTCTTAACCGAAGTACAAAATGTTTTTTCTGCTTCTGTGAAAATTGTGAGAACTGATATTGCCTTGAAATTTTGTACTCATACTCTCTCCAATTATTTTTCAACCAAGGGAATTATTCATCAAGCATCACAAACCTATACTTTCCAATAAAATGGTATTGTAGAAATGGAACATAATCATCTGCTTGATATTACTAGGACACTACTCATTCAGAGTCGTGCTCCTCATTCTTTTTGGGGCGATGTTGTTCTAATAGCATGCTATCTTATTGATCGCATGCCCTCGTCAGTCTTGGGTGAGAAAATTCCTTTCTCGCTTGCCTTTCCTGAAAAGGAATTATTCTCACTCACTCCTTGTGTTTTTGGCTCAATCACCTTCATCCACCAGTTGTCTCCAGGTAGTGACAAGCTCTCTCCTAGAGCTGTCAAGTGTGTCTTTGTTGGGTACTCCAAGACACATAAATGATACAGGTGTTATGACCCAACGCGCAGGAAGTATTACGTTAGTGCTGATGTCACATTTTTCGAGTCTGTGATGTACTTTTCTGTAACATTCAGGTTCCAATTAATCTGAACCCGACCCGATTAGGGTCCGTTTAACACAATAAAGTTGTCAGTTGGCATTAAATGACCTCAATCAATCAATTGATCATGAATTAAAAGTCGTTCGATCGCAATCGATCAAAAGTCGATCGCATCGTAAAGTGTGTCACAGAAAAGCTGCGACGTGAAATCAGAAATCACAAAAAAATTGAGACCACCCAAAAATCCGATTCGATGAAATAAGACCAACGGAATCGACCGTTCGTCAATCGAAGACCAAATGATATTTTAATTTCACAAAAATTGACCCCAAACAAAAACTGTATCTCGAGAATTTCGTATATTCATACTCGATCTACAGTACATGAATATTATACTCATATTCATCGTCATTCTGAGATGGTCAAAATGAGCTATCATTCGTAAAAATCGGAGACTCGAGGCATGAATGCGAACAACTTCGGGTTTTTTTCAAATAAAGTGAGAAGTTTAAAAAAGATTTTAATTTTTATTCAGAATTGTTGTCCAGAACAGTAGCCATTTGGCTTGTTCTTCTCCCTCTATTTGGCACTCAAGAACCCTCCACTTCTAAATCCCTAGAGCATCTCTTCTTGGCTATATAAACACCTCCATTTTCTTCTTTTGCTCACAATTTTTCTAGCTGATAGGAATTCCAGCCCTCTTTGCATGCAACCCTTGCTGATCGGTTCCTTTGCTGCATGTTAATTCCTACAAAAACTAGAGCAATTCCAGGTACAATCCTATCCATATTCTCTTGCTGCCATATATATTTCATCTTTTCCCCTCCCTTTTCATTTTTCATATTAACATTTCACAGGCCCTCACGTGTGGATGTACATTCCTACAAAAACTAGAGCAATTCCATGTACAATCCTCTTTGCATGCATGCCCTCACGTGTGGCTGTGCGTCATCCCACGCGTGCCACCTGCCCGTGCGACCTCTCCTCTCTCTGTGACCTTGGCTTAGGCCATGGTCTGCAGCCAGTGTCCCTAGGGTTCCACCGCCCCTAGGGTTCGGTTGTCATCTCTATAAGGGGCTCTCCTTTTACTTCCAGGTTGATGGGTTTGGTTGCATAGAGGTCTACACGTGCAACTAAACCTAATCATGTCAGTGTAGACCAAGGCTTATCTTGTCCACAACCCTAGTTTTCTCCAGTCAAAATGTTGGAAAGCGAGATCGAGATCCCCACTACATGTGCCTTCAAAGGTCTTGCGCCTATTGTGAAGATGGATGGATCCAACTATGAGCTATGGGACATGCAGTTCATGAGCCTAATGAAGTCGATGGGTAAGAAACATATTCTTACCGAGGATGAGCCAGAGGAGAAAACAAGGTTGTATAGCTCATGGGAGGCCGATGATGCATATTCTCAGGTCTGGTTGACTGGTACTCTGATTCCAGACATTGCTAATGATGTCTTGCATCAGCCTACTGCCAAAGCCATGTAGGATATTCTTGCTTCCACGTATTCACAAGCCAAGAATGAGATAAAAATCATACAACTCCAGCATGACATCTTCACGATAAAGCAGAATGGTCGACCCCTGCATGGTCACTACACTGTATTGAGGGGAATGTTTGAGAGGGTTCACAGTTTCATGCCTCTCACAGCTACTCCAGAACAATTAAAGACATATCGAAATGCTACGATGGTGGGAGTCTTCCTCGCTTCTTTTGACTCGCAGTATGAGGCGGCTTCTTCTCAGATTCTGGCATATGCTACCATTCCTCCCATGGAGGAGGCCTTTCGGTGATTGAGACGAATCAACATCTCAAGCTCTACTACTGTGCCAAATTCATCTGCTATGGCAGCCTCTAGAGGAAGAGGCAATTCATCTCATTTTCGTGGACGAGGACCATGTGGTAGGGTTGGCCGTGGTCATGGATTACAGTGCACTTATTGTCGTCAGATTGGTCATACAAATAACACATGCTACTCTAAGCATGGTTTCCCAGCATCTGCCCGTGCAGCAGAACAGATCCAGCATCATGGTGCTACACCAGCATCGGATCCACAATATGATGACCTAGTGCGAAACCCCAAAACCCGAGCAGGGACTTAACTGCAAAATTCAGCTGGATCTGGGCTTAATTGCAAATCTGCTTTTAATCCACTGCCCAAAAAAATTATTTGAGTAATCCATTGTGTAGCGCTCGTCAATATCTTTCCAACGAGTCCAGGAACGTAAAAATCCGACTTCAGGAGCCTGAGTTATGGCCATTTTAGCGAGGAGGGGTACAAGTCACATTCGGATCCGAACCCGGGTTGGAACCATATACCCAGCCCTCCCCTTTGTGAACCTCGCCCAAAACGCCCAACCCCTTCTTCCTTCCACCTCCAGCTCTTCCCTTCTGCATTCCTCCTCCCTCTCCTTCACCAAGGGTCGCCAGAGCACCTTGGATCGACGACCCGAAGCCGTACTCGTATAGAGAAGGTACGATGTCTCCTTCCTCTTGCTGTGGATTTCACACGAATTTCATCTTATATTTGAACATCTTTAGAACCCTAGAACATGCTTATCATCCGCTGAAATTAAATCCATGTTGAGACATTAGAATATGCTTCGCTTTTGGCGCATTAGCCATGTATTCATTTAAGAATGCATATTGAATACTGCTAGAATGCATTACCCTTGTTGCTGCTATCGATGCATGCGTGAGTTAATTCCTCCATGTTTAAAGCATCACGGGGATCCTTACTTCAAAAGTTGTAGCTTTATGTTCATGTGTTCTAGTCTGGCAAATGTATAGCATCCAAATGCCAAGCCTTATTTGCTACTTCTCAAATGCCGTAAAATGCGACTGGATGGGTTATGCTTGGATCACCGTAATGTAGTGTTGGTTTTATAGGATCCCTTTCCTATGCAATCTGTTGGCAATGAATTGCAAAATTCGGCCTTTCGAGTAAATTGCTCCTGGAAAACAATGTAATAAATATAATTATCATGTAGTGGATTGGTATTCTGTTGCAATGAGGTACAGCTTTGGGATAATGCATGGGTAATTAGCAATGCATCAAAGTGATTGAGATATATGATTTTCTCAAACAATATAATAGGAACCAGTATCTGGCAGTAGACATCACCCGTCAATATCTAGCTCCATTTCAGTAAGAAAGGATTAAATGTAATCACATTTTACGGAACATAGTTCGAATGAGTCCTTTCTAAAGCCATGTAATCTGTACAAGTCTGAACATGGGATTAGATTTTTGCAGTAGATAAGCAATGCCCAACCACAAAAATCAATGCATAAGATCAGTCCATAATAATTCAGGTCTTAGTTGCATCTTCCAAGTTGGAATTTAGGATCATTCATTTTCCCCAATCACAAAAATAATGCTTAAGATGGAATGGACGAAACTCGAGAATGATAAGCAATGTACAAAGAATCCTCGGGCATTGAAGACAAATCCCTTGACTCTGATTCAGAATCAGAAACTACACATGGACCTGTAAGAATTTCTGTAGATTGTGCACAATCAAGTCTTCTATGGATCACTCCTCTAGCAAGAACGATGCGAACAGAAGGCATCCAATCCCTCACAATTTATACATGAAACACCATTGCAGTGATAGGACACATGAGATATTTGAAAGTAGCAACAAAGATAAATCAACGTTTAACTTGGAAATGCAAACTAGGCCTTAATCTGGAAACATGAATTAGCCTTTAACCTGGAATTACCAACCGGCTTTTAATCTGGAAATACAATTCAGCCTTTACTCTCCAAGAATTTGGGTCATTTGGAAACACAAATCAGCCTTTAATCTCCAAGAATATGGGGCATCTAGAAACACAACTCCAAATGTCCAATCTAGAGACATATCTCATGCTTGCTAGCCATTTCAATAAAGAGCTAATGATGATATCATTCCCCTGGACTGGGTGGATTTCACATTTAGATGATCTCCAAAAGCAGAAGACATTTCCCAACAACTATTATGACTAGTTCTTTTGTGTATATGTACACCTATACTATTGTAGATGAATTCAATTTGAAAATTGTTGTGTGGGGAGTGTCATAAAGCTAATAGTGTTGCCAGCGTACTAGTCTGTGATGGTGCATTATTGTTCAGCAACCTACTATCTACAAGGAGCACATGATGACAACTATTTAAGCTAAACTGTCTAAGTGCATCCTAGTGGGATATTAATTTCTTGGTGGGATTGTTCCTAAGCTGACTTTTTTAAAAGAAATAATGTGTTCATATGTGTTCCTAAAACATGATCTTTTTAGATTATAATTGTTCCAATCTTCATGACGATGGGGTAGTGGAGTAGTTGCCGCCAAGGGAGGGGCATGCACCCTTGGGGGCCCCGGGTAGAAGCCTAGATGACCGCGATCCCAACTGCGATTGTAGCTGCGATGTTTGGGGGACATGTTGCTTGGCACACCGAGGTTCTCATTTGACAGTGTTGGCCTCGACACTTGCGTGCTTTAGCCCGTTGCTCGAGCACGGACCAAGTAGACATGGTTGGTTTACTAGTGCTTCGCTTGTCACTTAGAGTTAACACTCGTGTACAGGTCAATGTAAGCCACATTGGTCGGTATTCCGAGTGGGAGCACTAAGAGGGGAGTTCCTGAAAAATGTGGTTTACTGAAGTTGGAAATGAGATGTGATTTTCCTGGGCATAAGGAGGACTGGGTTGTCGCGAGGATTTGCGGGTTGAAATCTAAATTGTGAATCAGAAGTATCATTGGGAAGTAGGGCTAAGTGGACGTATTGGGAACTTAGTTGAGATGCATTGTACCCTACCGCATGCCTACGGAGGCACCCCAACCCTAAGGTGTTTTCTTTCACCTTAGAGTCATAGTGTGAGGTCTCATCCAGACCAAGACCACAGATTATCCACTAAGCTTAGTTACTCGTATCCATTCCAGATCAAATAATAATAATAAAGATGTAATTCTCATGAGACCAGTTATACAGTTATTCTTTTGTACACATTTAAATTATAACCTGCTTGTTGTTGTATAGTTTTCTTTAATTCGTATTGGGAAACTTTGCTCATAACGTACCTACGTGTGAATTCGCAGATCCTCAACAGTGAGTAGATTTGGGGAACATCATTTTTTGTGCAGCTTCACGACACTTTTGTGGTACAATTGTTTGTAGTTTTACTCTCCTTCTTTACTTATAGAATTTTTGTTGAGAGACAAGGTAAATATGTTTAATTGTGGACATCTTTATTTATACTTACATGTATATTTTGTGGACATGAAAATGATCAATGAAATGTAATGGAATTGGTGTATGCAATAAATGGAAAATGAAAATTAGAAATGTATGAAATGTGAGCATGTTGAATGAGAAGCAAAAGTTTTAAATTCCAATGTGTTGTGCCATTTCTCCTGCTTACGTGTATGTTAATATTTGAATGTGGAATGTATGTGCGTGGATTTGGTCTGTCGAGTATTTAGATCCTAGGGGCGTCACAGCTTGGTATCAGAGCAGTGGCACTCTATTCCATTCCACACATATCATTCCTCATTGGTGTTCGAATACTGGTTAGTGTGAAAGTCTTCTGACCCAACACGAATCCACGGGAGAACAACAAGATTGCATCCATGTCCACATGTGTCTCATAATATCTCTCTTAAGAAAAATAAGTATTAATGCGTTGGTTCTTTTTGCACAACCAGTTAGAGAGGCGGCGATACCACAGTTCTTTGGTACCACCACCCCTGACGACGCTGAGCTATGGATGTCGTAGGTTGCCAAAGTTTTGAGAATGATACGTGCACCCGAGGACACATGGGTGTTATTTGCAGAGTATTCACTGGCTGGATATGCGGAGCGGTGGTGGAATGCCACCAAGGAACACTTGACGGGACCCATCACGTGGGAGACCTTCTTTGATGACTTCCATAAAGAGTTTACACAGATCATTGGGTGTAAGATCAGAGAAGGCAGTTTGCTGAGTTGAGACAGGGGTCGATGACGACCCAAGAGCATCTGATCCGATACATAGAGCTCTCCCACCATTCCCCCGCTACGATAGCCTACCCCTAGGAGAACTTGCAGAAGTTCATCCGGGGAATGCGCGAGGAGGTACAGGAGCAGCTATCTACCTTGGACCTAACCTCCATTAAGGAGTCCACGGAGAAAGCAACAAAGTGGAAGGCGACACAGCGTCGCTTGCGGAGGATTTAGTCACGGTTGCCTCTACCTCAGCCTAGTAGGGTTGTGTGGCGGGTCTTCTCTCGGTTCTGTAGGGACCGCCGCCACCAACCGGCAATGACAACAGCACCTGCCAGTCGGTTCACGCCTACCTTGGGACAGACCTTGGTAGGACGCAGTTCAGTTTATTCTCGCCCCACTACGCATACTCAGAGCCGTGGGCTTGGGGGCGGCAGTTCCGCTTCTGGTGGGAGCTTGTCACAGGCAGACAGTCACACTTGTTACCTTTGTAGACAGTCGGGCTACTTCAAGGCCCAATGCCCTTTGCGTGCCAGTAGCTCAGGCGTGCAGAAGAGAGTGGAAGACCAACTGGGTCTTCCAGCCAGTTTCAGAGATCATGATCCCGCTAGGGTGGTCGTGACTTCCAACGATCCCCATAGCAGACGGTAAGTGTTGCGGGATCTAGAACCCCGCTACGAGGGCAACTGAATACAGTGACACAGGAGCAGGCACATGCTTCTGGATCGATCGTCGGAGGTATGATTTCAGCCCATGGGATTTCTTTACATGCATTGTTTGATTCAGGGGCCACACATTCCTTCCTTGCATATCGTATGGTGCCTACATTGGAGAAGTCAGTGATGGAGGTTGCTTCCACGTACTACATCAAGGGCTCAGGGGGCCAATTGTTCATTATCCGCCAGGTAGTGGAGGATGTGGATGTGCAGATAGGTGGGCATGAGATGCCCGTGTTTTTGTTGTTGATACAGTTAGAGGATTTTGACATCATCCTGGGTATGGACTAGTTAGAGAGGCATCATGGGTGCTTGGACTGTTTTGGGAAGACAGTGGTCGTCCACTTATCTGGAGTGTCATCGTTTCAGTACGATGGACGTATATCTGATGGCGGGATTGAGTGCGTCTCCGCCATGAGGGCACAACAGTTTCTTACCCAGAGTTGTGTAGGCTACATTGCCTACGCAGTAGACTTAGCAACATAGGATTAGATGATAGAGGATGTCAGAGTTGTACATGAGTTCCCTAATGTATTTCCAGACGAACTGTCTGGATTACCGCCAGTACGAGAGATAGAGTTTGAGATCACGCTACTGTCAGATACACAACTGATTTCTATCCCTCCATACAGGTTGGCACCAGCTGAGCTCAAGGAGCTTAAGGTACAGTTGCAGAGATTTTGGAGAAGGGTTTCATCTGCACCAGTACGTCACCATGGGGAGCACCAGTCCTCTTCGTGAAGAAGAAGGATGGATCCCTAAGGCTATGCATGGACTATAGGCAGTTGAACAAGAGAACGGTCAAGAACCATTACCCACTTCCCAGTATAGATGATCTATTTAACCAGTTGTAGGGAGCAGCAGTGTTCTCTCAGATTGACCTGCGGTCGAGATATCATCAGTTGAGGATCAAGGAAGCCGATGTAATGAAGTCTGTGTTTCGTACTAGATATGGCCACTATGAGTTCTTGGTGATGCCGTTTGGGCTTACAAATGCACCTGCCGCATTCATGGATTTGATGAATCAGATCTTTCCTCCGTATTTGGACAGATTTGTGATCGTGTTCATAGACGATGTTCTAGTCTACTCTCATGATGAATACGAGCATGAGTCTCATCTTCGCAATGTACTAGAGATGCTCCGAGAGCACCAGTATTATGCTAAATACAACAAGTACAAGTTTTGGCTTTCTGAGGTGCCTTTTCTTGGCCATGTGATTTCAGGGCAGGGGTGTCAGTTTACCTTGCCAAGATAGAGGCAGTGGTGTCTTGGGAGCGGTAGAAGACGTTACAGAGATTCGCATCTTCCTTGACCTCGTCGGGTACTACAGGAGGTTTGTAAGAGGATTTTCTCAGTTGTCACTACCCCTCACCCGGTTGACGCAAAAGGATGTCCCATTGGTCTGGAGCACCAAATGAGAGTTGAGCTTCCGAATGCTCAAGGAGAGATCGACTTTTGCACCCATCCTCACCCTTCCTTCTCGTACCTTGGACTTCACCGTGTACACAGATGCTTCCAAGGACTAGGAGTGCTTGGGTGCAGTGCTGATGCAACGTGGACAGGTTGTGGCGTACATGTCACGACAGCTGAAGAACCATGAACGCAACTACCCCACTCATGACTTGAAGTTGGCGGCTGTAGTCCTTGCATTAAAGATATGGCGTGACTAATTGTATGAGGTGACATTTGAAACTTTTACAGACCAGAAGAGTCTTAAATACATTTTTTATCAGAAGGAACTAAATATGAGGCTGAGGCGGAAAAAGATCCTGTTAGTCAAAGTCATATGCTGAAGTCAAGACGTTGAGGAGGCGACGTGGGAATCTGAGGCAAACATGAGGGATAAATACCCTCAGTTGTTCACATGTATAGGATTGAAATCGTAGTCAAGTACCCTTTGAGATTTTTATGGAGTTTGCTCTCTTTGAGATATTTATACGTTCATTTACCTGTGAGATTAGGATTCCATGGAGTTCAGGTATCGAAATCAACCAGAATCATCTTAAGTCTCGGGGACGAGACTTCCTTTGAGATTTTTATGATGTGAAACCCCAAAACCTGAGCAGGGACTTAACTGCAAAATTCAGCTGGATCTGGGCTTAATTGCAAATCTTCTTTTTTTTCACTACCCAAAAAAAATATCTGAGTAGTTTATTACATAGAGCTCATCAATAGCTTTCCAACGAGTCCAAGAACACAAAAATACGACTTCGGGAGCCTGAGTTATGACCATTTTAGCGAGGAGTACAAGTCACATTCGGATCCGAACACGGATCCGAATCTGGGTTTGAACCATATACCCAGCCCTCCCCCTTCGTGAACCTCACCCAAAACGCCCAACCCCTTCTTCCTTCGACCACCAACTCTTCCCTTCTCCATTCCTCCTCCCTCTCCTTCACCAATGGTCGCCGGAGCACCTTGGATCGACAACCCGAAGCCGTACTCGTGTAGGGAAGGTACAATGTCTCCTTCCTCTTGCTGCAGATTTCACACGAATTTCATCTTATATTCGAACATCTTTAGAACCCTAGAACATGCTTATCATCCGCTGAAATTAAATCCATGTTGAGACATTAGAATATGCTTCGCTTTTGGCGCATTAGCCATGTATTCATTTAAGAATGCATATTGAATACTGCTAGAATGCATTACCCTTGTTGCTCCTATCGATGCATGCGTGAGTTAATTCCTCCATGTTTAAAGCATCACGGGGATCCTTACTTCAAAAGTTGTAGCTTTATGTTCATGTGTTCTAGTCTGGCAAATGTATAGCATCCAAATGCCAAGCCTTATTTGCTACTTCTCAAATGCCGTAAAATGCGACTGGATAGGTTATGCTTGGATTACCGTAATGTAGTGTTGGTTTTATAGGATCCCTCTCCCATGCAATCTGTTGGCAATGATTTGCGAATTTCGGCCTTTCAAGTCAATTGCTCCTGGAAAATAATGTAATAAATATAATTATCATGTAGTGGATTGGTATTCTGTTGCAATGAGGTACAACTTTGGGATAATGCACGGGTAATTAGCAATGCAACAAAGTGATTGAGATATATGATTCTCTCAAACAATATAATAGGAACCAGTATGAGGCAGTAGACATCACCCGTCAATATCTAGCTCCATTTCAGTAAGAAAGGATTAAATGTAATCACATTTTACCTAATATAGTTCGAATGAGTCCTTTCTGAAGCCATGTATCTGTACCAGTCTGAAGATGTGATTAGATTTTTGCAGTAGATATGCAATGCCCAACCACAAAAATCAATGCATAAGATCAGTCCATTTAATTCAGGTCTTAGTTGCATCTTCCAAGTTGGAATTTAGGATCATTCATTTACCCCAACCACAAAAACAATGCTTAAGATGGAATGGACGAAACTCAAGAATGATAAGCAATGTACAAAGAATCCTCGGGCATTGAAGACGAATCCCTTGACTCTGATTCAGCGTCAGAAACTGCACATGGACCTGTAAGAATTTCTGTAGATTGTGCACAAGCAAGTCTTCTATGGATCACTCCTCTGGCAAGAACGATGCGAATAGAAGGCATCCAATCCCTCACAATTCATACATGAAACACCATTGCAGTGATAGGATACATGAGATATTTGAAAGTAGCAGTGAAGACAAATCAACGTTTAACTTGGAAATGCAAACTAGGCCTTAATCTGGAAACATGAATTAGCCTTTAAGCTGGAAATACCAACCGGCTTTTAATCTGGAAATACAATTTAGCCTTTATTCTCCAAGAATTTGGGTCATTTGGAAACACAAATCAGCCTTTAATCTCCAAGAATATGGGGCATCTAGAAACACAACTCCAAATCAGACTCCTTACTCTGTCCAATCTAGAGACATGTCTCATGCTTGCTGGCCATTTCCATAAAGAGCTGATGATGATATCATTCCCCTGGACTGGGTGGCTTTCACATTTAGATGATCTCCAAAAGCAGAAGGCATTTCCCAACAACTATTATGACTAGTTCTTTTGTGTATATGTACACCTATACTATTGTAGATGCACTCAATTTGAAAATTATTGCTTGGGGAGTGTCATAAAGCTAATAGTGTTGCCGGTGTACTATTCTGTGATGATGCATTATTGTTCAGCAACCTACTCTCTACAAGGAGCGCATGATGACAACTATTTAAGCTAAACTGTCTAAGTGCGGCCTAGTGGGATAGTAATTCCTTTGTGGGATTGTTCCTAAGCTGACTTTTTGAAAAGAAATAATGTGTTCATATGTGTTCCTAAAACATGGTATTTTTAGATTATAATTGTTCCAATCTTCATGACGATGGGGTAGTGGAGTAGTTGCCGCCAAGGGAGGGACATGCACCCTTGGGGGCCCCGGGTAGAAGCCTAGATGACCGTGATCCCAACTGCTATTGTAGCTGCGATGGTTGGGGGACATGTTTCTTGGCACACCGATGTGCTAATTTGACGGTGTTGGCCTCGGCACTTGCGTGCTTTAGCTCGGTGCTCGAGCGCGGGCCAAGTAGACATGGTTGGTTTACTAGTGCTTCGCTTGTCACTTAGAGTTAACACTCGCGTACAGGTCAATGTAGACCATATTGATCGGTATTCCAAGTGGGAGCACTAAGAGAGGAATTCCGGGAAAATGTGGTTTATTGAAGTTGGAAATGAGATGTGGTTTTCCTAGGCATAAGGAAGACTGGGTTGTTGCGAGGATTCGTGGGTTGGAATCTAAATTGTGAATCAGAAGTATCATTGGGAAGTAGGGCTAAGTGGACGTGTTGGGAACTTAGTTAGGATGCATTGTACCCCACCGCATGCCTACGGAGGCACCCCAACCTTAAGGTGTTTACTTTAACCTTAGAGTCATAGTGTGAGGTCTCATCCGGACCAAGACCACAGATTATCCACTAAGCTTAGTTACTCGTATCCATTCCAGATCAAATAATAATAATAATAATAAAGATGTAATTCTCATGAGGGAAGTTACACAGTTGTTCTTTTGCACACATTTAAATTATAATCTGCTTGTTGTTGTATAGTTTTCTTTAATTCGTATTGGGCAACTTTGCTCATAAAGTACCTACGTGTGAATTCGCAGGTCCTCAACAGTGAGTAGCTTTGGGGAACATCATTTTTTGTGCAGCCTCACGACACTTTTGTGGTACAGTTGTTGGTAGTTTTACTCTCCTTCTTTACTTGTAGCATTTTTGTTGAGAGACATGGCGTGTGGTATGTATAATTGTGGACATCTTTATTTATACTTACATGCATATTTTGCAGACATGGAAATGATCAATGAAATGTAATGGAATTGGTGTATGCAATAAATGGAAAATGGAAATTAGAAATGTATGAAATGTGAGCGTGTTGAATGAGAAGCAAAAATTTTAAATTCCAATGTGTTGTGCCATTTCTCCTGCTTACGTGTATATTAGTATTCGAATGTTGAATGTGTGTGCGTGGATTTGGTCTGCCGAGTACCCGGATCCTAGGGGTGTCACACCTAGTGTCTCGTCTACGTGATATCATGCCACTAGCCAGTACTCCTCCACCTGTTTCAGAGAGCAGCTTGGACATTGTTGCTATTGCAGAAACTAGTTTCTCAGGTAGTACTCATACTTCTGATTTCTACCTGGGTTCACGTACCTCAGAATGGATTGTAGATTCAGGTGCCACACATCATTTGTGTGGAGATAGACACTAACTCACATCCTACAGGCAAGTTTCCCCAGGAAGGAACGTCGTCATAACAGATGGGACTCATTCTCCCATCACAGGACAGGGATAGCTCGCCTTAACACCTTCTACGCAGTTGCAGAATGTGCTCCATGCTCCTAATTTCTCAATGAATTTGCTGTCAATTAGTCAGATTACTAAGGATCTACATTGTCGAGCGATATTTGACCCAACATCTCTTGTGTTTCAGGACATTCTCACGGACAACGTGATTGGACATGGCTGTGAGCAAGGCGAGCTGCATCGTCTAGTCCATACATCTTACGCTGGAGCATCATCTCATTCCACCGGACCTGTCTCTCCTTACTTATGGCATCTGTGCTTTGGTCATCTTCCGTTTCAGAAACTGCGTCAAGTCCTTCCTCAGATCTCACCCCGCTCGTCGTTCAAATGTGAAGCTTGCAAGTTAGGGAAGCATCATCGGTCTGTCTTACCTAGTCATCAGAGTCGGAACAGTAGCTCTCCATTTGAGTTTTTTCATATTGATATTTGGGATCCAAGTCATGTTCGCGATCATCAGGGATACATGTTCTATTTAGTTGTTGTGGATGATTTTAGTCATTTGTCTTGGGTCTTTCTGTTAAAGAATAAATCTGAAGCGGGCATCACTATTTTGAATTTTATTAAAGAAGTGCAGAATGCGTTTTCTGTTTCTATCAAGATTGTGAGAGCTGATAATGCCCTTGAATTCTGTACTCGAACATTATCTCAATTTCTTTCATCCCATGGCATTATTCATCAAACGTCTTGTGCCTACACATCCCAACAGAATGGTGTCGCAGAAAGAAAACACCGCCACCTTCCATATATCACTCGTACACTTCTTATCCAGAGTTTTGCTCCACACTCATTCTCGGATGATGCGGTTCTTACTACATGTTATCTCATTAACCGCATGCCCTCGTCTGTGTTGGGGGAGAAGATACCTTTCTCCCTCGTTTCTCCTAACAAGGAGTTGTTCTCTCTAACTCCTCGTGTCTTTGGGTCCGTAGCATTCGTTCACCAGGTGTCTCCAGGGGTTGACAAGCTCTCGCCTAGGGCTGTCAAATGTGTTTTTGTTGGGTATTCCAGGACACAAAAAGGGTATCGTTGCTATGATCCCTTACGTCAAAGATATTATGTCAGTGCAGATGACATGTTTTTTGAGTCAATCATGTTTTTCTCTCATACAGGTGACAGGTTGATGCCATCAGATATAAATGATGAAATCTATATTCCTCCTCCACCCTTGTATGCACCACAACAAGCTCCTTCATCTCCACCACTGTCATCCCCATCACCACCACCATCTCCACCACCGCCGCCACCTCTACCACCTTCCATATCTTTGGTTCCTCCTCTACCACGTCACTACAGTCGATGGCCAGCCCCTGCTCATGATCATGGACAATCATCAAACATACCTCAGGTTTGTTCTGATAAGATTATTTCTAATGATGGGACTGACGACATTTCTCAGCAGGAGCAGGTAGGGGATGACACAGATGTTGCTACAGCTAATGCAGGTCTTGATTTGCCGATTGCACTGAGGAAGCAGAAGAATTCATGTGCTTCATATCCAATTGCTTCTCATGTTATCTTTGACCGTCTGGCAGGAGATTTTAGAAGATTTGTAGTTGCTTTATCCGCTGTAAACATTCTACGGACTCACCAGGAGGCATTAGCTGATAGTAGATGGCGCCTAGCTATGGAGGAAGAGATGGTCGCCCTTCAGTCGAGAGGTACTTGGAGTCTTGCTCCAGCTCCTACTGGGGCATCTATTGTGAGTTGCAAGTGGGTGTTTACGGTGAAGCATAATGCCGATGGCAGTATTGATAGGTACAAGGCTCGACTGGTTGCTCGGGGCTTTACTCAGACATATGGGGTAGATTATGTTGACATGTTTTCTCTTGTTGCTCGTCATTCTACCTTACGGATTCTTCTATCTATTGTTGTGATTCGAGACTGGCCCCTGTTTCAATTAGATGTCAAAAATGCATTTTTATGTGATGATCTTCAGGAAGATTTTTACATGCAGCAACCACCTGGGTTTACTGCTGAGGAGGAGTGTGTACAGGTATGCAGGCTTCATAAGGAAATCTATGGCCTAAAGCAGAGCCCGAGAGCTTGGTTCCAGAAGCTCTCAGATTTGTTTTAGAAGTAAGGTATCAAAAGGTCAAATGCAGACTATTCTCTCTTTGTACAGAGGACATCTACATGTATGACTGTCATTATGGTGTATGTTGACGATATACTCATTACAAGAGATGATATGCAGGGAATAAAAATAGCAAAAGAATTCTTGGACCGTGAATTCGTTACCAAGGATCTAGGAGTACTTAGGTATTTCCTTGGATTGGAGTTTGCGAGAAATGAACAAGGACTCGTAATGACTGAGAGGAAATATGTCACTGACTTTCTAAGTGACACATGTATGCTTGGATGTTGACCTGCTTCTACACCCATGGATCCAAGTATGAAGATGCATGATGACGACACTGAGGAGGTTGACAAAAGAAGGTACAGAGAACTAGTAGGAAGGCTTCTTTATGTTACTATTACCAGACCAGATATTACATTTGCAGTAAATAAAGTGAGCCAGTTTATGGAGCAACCTCGTCAGGTACACATAGATTCCATACATATGATACTAAGGTATCTTAAGTCATCTCTAGGTGCAGGATTGATGTTTAGAAAGAAGGGCGTTGTTACTATCTCAGCATATGCAGATACAAACTATGCAGGGTGCCCGAAGGATAGGAAGTCTACATCAGGCATTTGCTATATTCGTTGGGGAGTCACTTGTCTTATGGAAGAGCAAGAAGCAAATAGTAGTTACGAGATCTAGTGCTGAATTGGAGTATAGAGCTATGGCTCAAGCATGTGCAGAAGTGATGTGGGTTTGCACAGTTCTGACAGATCTACATATAGATTTCCTCTTCCCATGTCACTAAAATGTGACAATCAGGCTGCACTATTCATTGCAAACAACCCTGCATTTCACGAGAGGACAAAGCACATTGAGGTGGATTTCTATTACATCCGTGATATAATCCAGAAAGGTTTCATTTCTACAACTCATGTCAGCTCAGGAGACCAAACGACAGACATTCTTACCAAAGCCTTACTTCGGGGTTCCTTCCAAAAGTACTTATCCAAGATGAGCATGATAGATATCTATGCTCCATCTTAAGGGGGAGTGTAGAAGTTTAGTCTACGTTTTCGTATCTTTTATTGATTGTCCTTTTTGTTTGTCTACCATATGTAATTTGCCCATAGACCTCTCACTATATAAGAGAGTCTAGGGCTCAAGGAATAAACATAACGCTTATTTTTCCAACAAGACATATATGCTCTACTAAATCTCCTGACACTACATGCAAAATAGTAATTAATTCAATGACTTAAATTCCAATGAGAAGGATGCTACCCACTAGTTTCATGAGTTGTTATACCATCAATTCCAGTAATTATCTTCATACACAAAAATCATTCTGAACTTTAAATTTATATATGAGTAATGATTTATTTCATATATCATCTTTTGAAATGATTTAATTACCTGTAAGCAACCAGTCTTTCTTGATGTATGTCAGAATTATATGAGTTGTGCATTACAAGGCAATATCAATCTTGATGTTATTAGTTATAATATTATAACATGTGACAAATTAAACTCATGTCCTTATGATATAAATACATGTCTGTAGTATTTTGTTAAAATAAATATTGATATTAATAATGCATGCCGTATATAAAATGTTATTTATTAGATAAATAGTATAACTTTCTTTCATCAGCATTGACTTTAAGATCCAAACGGAGTTATGGGCAAGAAAAGAGTCCACAGTATCATTATGGTTATTGGTCATATCAACTAAGGTCAACCACCAACACCAGTAAATTCTATATTATTTAGAATTTGTTGTTTTCGATATAGACTCAAACTAACGATTTCTCACTACATGATCAAGCATGAAAGGCCTTCTTGAAAACACTATGAAAATAAGTATTAAATCAATAATCAAACATATTATCATATCAGTAGAATCAAAACAAATTAAAGACTATCTGAAATTACAAATTTTAATAAGGTCGTCTCAAATTACAAGTACCAAAAGTGAAGAGTAAAGTAATTAATGTAACCTCCATATCCTCGAGCATTTCTCATGCATCTTTGGGACTTTGACTATCATGATAAGGAGTTGGAAGTCCAGTCTAAAATGAATTATTCCACCTTAATCGCCTCTTTTTGGTACTAGGATCAGAGCTGGAGCTCTCTACCTAGGATTCTTTCAATTCTTGGATTTAGTTCAAGTTCTTTAGGTTCTTGGAGTAAATACAAATTCGTTTCTTAATTTAAATTTTGGAAATAACAAATAATTCCTAAGATCATATAGACTAATACTCCTCAATCAAGTGATCCTTGAGTATAATTTAATATATCCATAACAAAAAGTTGTGACAAAATAATGGGATTTGAAAAGATAACCACATAAGAGTTTAAAGGTTTGAGTAATTAAGCAAGTAAATTGATAGTGAACCATTGATGGTAAACAATTAATTTTTTGTCGGTTATAGTGACTCTTACACCTGACCGTGCGAGGGCACGGTGACCCTCATCTGGGCAGAGGATAGGAAACCCAGTTAGGGCAGCGGCTGCCAAGTGTGTGGGTCTAGGATCCCAGTCTTTTTCACGATTTTTACGCGAGCTCGCAGTGTTTTTACGCCTCTTTGGGATCCCGAATTTTGACCATATCCACTAACCCTTTTTGTTTTAGGATACCCATACAGGGGATCCTCGGTTTTAGTTTTTTGTATGAGCTCATTTGTCCGTTACCGGTCGGGTCCATTTAGAGTGCCTTTTCCAGAGAGTCTCTCTCACCAATCTCTGTGGCGTAGTTTTGGAGTAGACATATCCCTCTATTGGACCCACTTCCAATTAGCGGGCGAGATGAAAGAGACTTCTTAGGAGACTTCCTCACCGTTTGAGTTTTGGGTACTTTCCGCCAACAGGCTTGGCGATGCTACATCCGAACCATCTATGTCTATATCTGAATCATCTAGGGTTACATTTGGAGGAGTTACAGTTAAACTAATGAAACATAATGGATCTTATCTAAGAGATGAAGTTATTTATAAGTCTTGTTGGCTAGAGTTGATTATAATTAAGTTAGTGGACGTGTTGGAACTTACTTAGGCTGCATTACACAACACCGCATGCCTACGGAGGCACCCCAACTCTAAGGCATTATTCACGCCTTAGAGTCATAGTATAAGATCATACATAAATCAAGACCACAGACTATCCATTAGACTTGAAAAGAAAGATAGAATTCAGAACTAGATTAAAATATTATCCTTTCTGTTAGAAAATAGGAAGCGGAAGCGGAATGATAAACAGAGCAAAAGAACAAAAAGATAAACATGGAACACCATGATTTTATGTGGAACCCTACTCCATGAGGAGAGGGATGAAACCACGGGAGAATGCCTCATAGCGTTTATGTGTTCATTGCACTTTCTCTCAATGGATAAAGGAGGTCTGGGGCTCCTTATATAGCCTCCACAGAGCCTCCAAGTCCCACCACTGGACAATGTGAGACTAAACAACTGGATGAGGTAAATGGATCCTGGAGTATCCATTTACCCATATACAACTCAATACGCGCATATAACAAATACTCCAACACTCCCCCTCAAGCTGGAGCATGCAATGCTCAGCTTGGACAAACAGAAAGAGACTCAACTCAACGCTACAGGACACTACGAGCAATATCAACCCAATGCGCATAACTGTTGTTGTCGAGGACGTTGCTTCTCATGCCGTGCAGGTGAGGAGGATGAACGGGCTGGAGTGTGAGTCAAATGAAGACTTGGAATCTGACCATCGAGTCTGAAACTGCGCTTGGAGTCTCCTCGTCGGAGAACTAGGTATCTCCGATCTGGCTTAGAGAATGGTGCTCTACTCTGGAGTACCTATGATACCACATGAAAACTCTGGCCGACAAAACAAGAAGAATGATGGGGACCACGAAAGTGAAGACCGCATACATGTGCGTCTTGAACTGTAGACTCAGAAAATATCTGACGTCGAGTCCGAACATCCGCTATAGAGTCTGAACAATATTTGGCTGGTCTGAGGAATCTGCAATATGGAGAAGACCTGTGACTCTACATATACTCCCCCTTTCTCCAATACTTGTCGGAAAATGAACATCGACAAAGTTGGGAGAAGACAATGACATGGGGAAAATAACATAAACATTCACAAAAAATTCTTGTGGTTTTTCATTCATTTTTTAAAGCCGCCATTTTCTTAACACACTTTTTTAAGTCGTTTCAGTCTTTTTTTTACGGCTTTTCTTGCACTTTTTTTGCTTTGCGTATGTTTTTTTTCTGGTGTACGTGCCTCTTTTTTCTTCCTTTTTTTAACAAAAAAACTTGTGGTCTAATTAGACCAAAATATAATAGCCCAGTTGGGCTTTACAGAATTGGGCACTCTCCCACTCTCTATCTCTCTTTTTTTTAATATGTACGACCCACTTGAGCATACTATTATTGGATTTTTTTAACTGTGGCCCACATAAGAGCAGCGAAACATAATTTTTTTAAAAGGCATAGGGCCCTTAAGGTTCCCAAACAAAGGCACCCCCTTATTTTCTTCATGCGCCGCCTGCCCCCAAAGAGCCGCTTGTGCGCCTCCGGATCTGGAGGAGCTGGAGGGTGCGTGGCTGAGAGGAGCTGGCAGATGTCGTCGTGGCTGGGTCTGCTGGCACTCGCAAAGGTAACTCGAGTACGAGGGCGGCGGTGATCCTTCTGCTGGAGCGCTACCCGCGAGCAATTGGAGCCTTAGGGCTCGCTTGGGGGGGTGCCAAAGGGGGGGCAAGGGAATCGGGGAAGAGTCGGGGAAGATGCTTGGGCTGGAGAGAAGGGCACGCTTGGCCTGGACTTGCACCTCACAGGGGGACGCCTGAAACCAGGATCGACGATCTGGATGAGCCTCCAAGAAGAGAAGCGTGCTAGCGTGAGATCGAGCGCGAGGAGCAGGGGGTCTGCTCGGAGAAGATCCTGGGGGTCGCGCGAGGCAGGTGCCTTTGATGACCTTGCCTATGGTTGTGCGACGTCGCCAACGCCGCCTCGAGATATAAGGGAGCCCGAGATGACTCCTGTATGCTGGGTTTGAGGGGTCGAGGCGGCCTGGAGTCCAAGGGGATGCACGGAGCTTCTTTGAACTTGCTGAAAATAGGGTTTGAAAAACCCTAGAGACTGGAACTTGATCACTTCAAGGAATGTAGGGTTCACGAAGAAACCCAAAGGAACATGGATCTTAAACTGCACGATCAGTCCCAGATAAAAATGAATCTTCACGAACGAATCTCCAATAATGAAATTAGGGTTTCAATAGAAACCCTAGATCTGAATCTCAAATCTCGAACAAAAATAAATCTTCAAACGCAACTCCTCGAGAATCGAACCCGCTCTGATACGTTGTTATAAAATAGGAAGCAGAAGCGGAATGATAAACAGAGCAAAAGAACAAAAAGATAAACATGGAACACCATGATTTTACGCAGAACCCTACTCCGTGAGGAGCGGGATGAAACCACGGGAGAATGCCTCAGAGGGCGTATGTGTTCATTGCACTTTCTCTAAATGGATACAGGAGGTCTGGACTCCTTATATAGCCTCTACAGAGCCTCCAAGTCCCACCACTGGATAATGTGGGACTAAATAACTGGATGGGGTAAATGGATCCTGGAGGTATCCATTTACCCATTTACAACTCAATACGTGCATATAACAAATACTCCAACACTTTCCATCATCAATAAACTAAGAGTTAAATAAAGCATCACCTCACCAACCTCTTATCAAGGTCCATAACCTGATTTGAATGACAAGAAAACAATATTTACATATAGGTCATAAATATATATAAGCTATTTATAAGAAAGGCTAAGGGGCAAATGGAGAAATTATGAGTCATTAATTACTATATCAAAAAATGTCGTATACAAATATAGTGGATAAAATATGGGAGATTTCCTTTTAGTAGCTTGAAAATCTTCTTCATAGCAAGTAGTTGTAATTTTTCAAGTAGTTATGGATTTTAAATAATTATACTTTACTACTTGTTTCTTTTGCAACCACTTTAAATGCGTGCTTATTTTAAATAAGTTTTGGGAAGTACCAGCGATAGATGACGTCTCTTCTACCTTTCATGTGTGGCAGGCAAGCAGCCTGCATCTTAGTAGCTGGTTAATGATTCCTGGCACTCGGGTATATACATAACAGACGGTACAATTTCTTTTGTCACAATTTTTGTTCTGTTCATAATGCTTCCTTTTTCTCTTCTCTAAATTTTGGGATATGTGTATAACTGTCAGTATGTTGTATATCATGGTAATTAATGAAATACAATGTTGGTGGCACTTGTCGTTGTTGATTTTGTGGTTATTATATTGAATGCGAATGTCATATACAAATAACAAAAGCGAAAAATTTCTCCTGATTTTCAATAACTTAATGTGATCACTTGTGAATGTAATAGTGTGAAAGCAGCGTAAGCGGGTGCCCGGAACCGAGAGCGTCACATTTCTCCTACAGGTGATCGGTTGATGTCTTCAGATACTGATAATGATATATACATGTCACCACCACCACCATTACCTACTACATCTCTACCACCACCACCTCATGCGCCGCCACCATCTCCTTTCCCACCACCACCATCACCACTACATGCGCCACCTCCACTTACTATAACGGTCCTAGTTCCACTATTACCACACCACTATACCTGTCGGCCTACTTCTGCTCATGGTCAATGTTCATCATCTAGCAGGCGTGAGGTATGTTCTAATAACACAGATTTAATAATGGGTCTAGTGGTCTACCTGTGCAGGATTCTTTACAGGGAACAAAGGTGGAGGCTGCAGATTTGGACCTACCTATTGCGCTTCGGAAATAGAAGTGTAGTTGTGCGTCATACCCTATAGCATCCATGGTCTCCTTTGATCGCTTGACTGGTGATTTCGGGAATTTTGCAGTTGCATTATCATCCGTGGCCATCCCACAGAATTATCAAGAGGTATTGAAGGACAGTCAGTGGCCTTTGACTATGGAAGAACAGGTGGCTGCTCTTCAGTCGAGAGACACTTGGAGCCTCACCCCAGCTCTTACTGGGATGTATACAATAAGTTGTAAATGGGTGTCTACAATTAAGCAAAATGCAGATGGTAGCATAGACAGGTACAAGGCACGCCTGGTTGCACGAGGGTTTACTCAGACATACGAGGTGGATTATCTTGACACATTCTCACCAGTTGCTCGTCATTCCACCTTATGGATTCTTTTCTTTGTTGTCGTGGTTTGTGATTGGTTGTTGTTTCAGTTAGATGTCAAGAATGCATTTCCGTATGGTGATCTTCAAGGGGAAGTCTACATGCAACAACTACCTGGGTTTGCTGTTGAGGGGGAGTGTTCACAGGTGTGAGACTTCACAAGGAGATCTATGGCCTTAAGCAGAGCCCTAGAGCTTGGTTCCAAAAGCTTTCAGACTTGTTTGAGAAATAGGGGTGCAAACGCTTGAATGCATATCATTACGTCTTTATACAGAAAACATCCAGAGGTATGATTGCTATTATGGTGTATGTTGATGATATTCTTATTACAGGAGATGACATACAAGGAATCAAGAGGGCGAAAGAACTTCTGCATCGTGAATTTGTCATCAAGGATCTTAGAGCTCTTAGATACTTTCTGGGACTGGAGTTTGCCAGGAATCAACAAGGGCTTGTGATGATCCAAAGGAAATACGCCACTAATTTGCTAAGTGGCACGACAATGCTTGGATGTCAACCTGCCGCCACACCCATGGATCCAAGTACGAAACTATATGATGATGATACTGATGCGGTTGATAGGAGGAGATACAGAGAGCCGGTAGGAAAGCTTCTGTATGTTACCATTACCAGACCCAATATTTCTTTTGCCATTAGTGGGATGAGCCAGTTCATGGAATAACCGTGTCAAGTTCATATGGATACTATACAGATGATACTCAAGTATCTTAAATCATCTCCAGGTGGAGGTCTACTATTTAGAAAATGTAAGGAGGCCACCATCTCAGCATGCGTAGATGCAGATTATACAGGGTGTCCAAAGGATAGAAAGTCCACCACTAGATTTGTTGTATATGTTGGAGACTCTCTTGTCTTATGGAGGAGCAAGAAGTAAACTGTTGTAGTCAGTTCTAGTGCTGAGTTTGAATATAGGGCTATGGCTCAGGTTAGTACAGAAATGATGTGGGTTCGAGTTGTTCTTACAGATCTATATATAGAGGTTCCCCTTCATATGGTACTGGAACGTGACAATTAGGCTGCTATATTTATTGCAAATA
This sequence comes from Ottelia alismoides, assembly GCA_037367405.1. NCBI lineage: Eukaryota > Viridiplantae > Streptophyta > Magnoliopsida > Alismatales > Hydrocharitaceae > Ottelia > Ottelia alismoides. Next base: position 746,141 of record JAZKJV010011809.1, on the reverse strand, counting down.
ATCCAGCATTTCATGAACGCACCAAGTATATCGAGGTTTATTGCCACTATTTCCACATCTCATGTCAACTCAGGGGATCAAACTACAGATATCTTCACCAAGGCCTTACTCAGAGGACCTTTTCAGAAGTGCTCGTCCAAGCTGAGCATGATTGACATCTATGCTCCATCTTGAGGGGGAGTGTAGAGATATATTCATATTACATTATTTATTTCATGTTTCCTGTAATGTTTCTTAATTCTCTTTACTTATGATTGTCTTATTTAACTTACCCTTAGGCTAATCTCCTATATAAGAGAGCCTAGGGTTCATGGAATAAACACCTCTCTCATTTTTCCCAACACTTTATATATTATGGTATTTAAGTTGGACAGATTTCCATTCTCATGCACATTGTTGAATGTCGAAGTCTTCTCTTTTAATATTTTTAATCAAAAGGGCGAAACACTCGGGATGGTGTCCGCTTCTCTTTTAATATTTATGGAAAAGTTAGCTATCTAACAGTATAAGGACGTGATTGCCATAATTTATAAATCAAAGTATGATAATCAACTATTTAACATCTAAACTATAGTTGTTAACCGAACAAAACACTTCCTTACTCTATTAAATATTGTTACGTTTCTAAAACAAGGTAAACATGAACTTCAAATTAGTTTGATAAGTTAACGAACCAAATATATTTGTACAAAACAAATTCGATTAGTGTGTGTCTTACTACATATTCATGTACATGTAAAAAGTTTCAGTTGAAATTTCGTATATGTATATATAAGATAAACAAACAATGGCTCTAAGCTAATTTACAATTTTGATTTAGCCATTAGTAAGGAGGATACACCTTTTCAACTTGACTCATTTCTTATTTTCACAAAAGCTTATCGAACTCCCATTTTGAATTAATTTTTTCTTCATTTTAACATGTTTGACTTGAGCCAAATGGTTAACATACAACTACTAAACCGAACTCGAATATATGTTATTGAACCTATATCGAACCGAACTTAGACTTGAACCTTTGAACTTTCTTACAGGATTGTCTTAGACAGTAATTTGATTCTTACAATTCAATTAAATTAGCTACATATATGTAATGCTAAAAGAATATTAATATTATATGCATGTGTTTGATGTACTTTTATAATATGGGTGAATTACACAAAACGACCTAAACTATGCAACGACTCCCAATTAGGGGCCTCATCTTTCAAATGTAACAAAGGCTCTGATCTTATTTTTTGTCTCAAATGCAGACCTCCGTCAGCTTTCACGACCTTTATATATAGACGTTAAATATTAAAGTTCAATGTTCAATCCCCTTTTTTTGTTAAATTTGAACAACGAGTTCCCTGTATGGGAATCAAGGAATATTTGATGTTATTTTTGTCATTTACCCTGATATTTTTTTATGTTAATCTTACAGTACTTTCACTTTTCATTAATATGCCTATGCATAGTAATTTCAAAATTGCAATATTGAACTTGAAACGGAAGCAAGCTTACAAAAGTCAGTATTTAGTTGGTCGTGTCACTAACAATCAGCAGGGCGACTAATTGTATTTAGGCGAAATTTAGTCAGTTTTGTCATTTTTAATCAGTTTAAAAATATAAATCACTTTTTATACATATATTCTTAGATTTGCACATTTTCTTTACTATTGTAATGAAATAAAAGAAATAATTGAATTCAAACCAAACATTAAGCATCTTAAATTAAGTTTACTTTTTAAAAAAGTAAAAAATAAAGACTTGTGGAGAGCAAAGAGAGAAAATAATGAGTTGTTTATTTATGAGGCCCTAGGGTTCTCTTATATGGAGGAGAAATATGTTGGATAAATTACATAAGATGAATAGAAAGAAAAGAAAATACAAGAAAGAAAGAAATGATAACTAATATCTCAACACTCCTCCTCAAGCTGGAGCGCAGATATCAATCATGCTTAGCTTGGAACAACATCTCTGGTAAGGCCCTCCAGCTAGGACTTTGGTAAGTACATATGTTGTTTGATCTCCCAAGCTAGCATGAGTAGTAAAGATGACGGGATGTATAGGCACATAAGGTCTAGTGTGCGATAACAAGAGCCCTGAGGAACTCGAATAGATATAAAGTGCGGAACTCTAAACCATTGTCAAATCGCAAATACTTGACAATAGCAGAGAAAATGTTTTTTATTTCATAAATAAAGGTTTTGATGACAGACCCAGCCTCAAACTTATTTTTTAACAAAAAGATCCAAGAAAGTATAGAATAGTCATCCACGGTAAAAAGATAAAAATGGTATCCCTGGTGACTAGGAACACGACTCAGACCCCAAATATCTAAGTGAATAACCTCAAATAACTGAGTACTGCTATGACTTTGACAACCAGGAAAAGAACAGCGGTGATGCTTTCCATGTTGACAAGCCTCTCATTGGAAGGAAGATTATGTGGAAATCTGTGGGAGGATATGAAAGCTTCTGCGGAGGAAGGTGGTCAAAACGAAGATGTCATAAGCTAGTAGGCATAGTAGAGGCACCTTCATGAGAAGGCTTGACCAGTCTGTATAGCTCCTGTTGCTCATGGCCACATCCAATCACCCTACTCGTGAGTATGTCTTGAACTATAAGAGAAGAGGGGTCAAAATGGCACGACAATGCAGATCCTTCGTGATGTAACTAATAGAAAGCAAGTTCATCAGAAAATCAAGAGCATATAAAACATTCTGCAGGGGCATGAATGGCGATAAATGGACCTCCCCCTGTCTTGTGATGGGTAAATAAACCACATTTGCAGTGAGAACCCATCTACCATGGGATATAGACACATAAAAACTGAACTAGGCTAGGTATCCAAATATATGGTGGGAAGCACCAGAGTTATTGATCCACTCTGTCATATTTTGCCCTGCTACAACTGATAAAAGAATATGCAATACCTGAGGAGCTCGAAGAATCTCTAGCAACAGTTGCAACATCTGAGGAACCTATAGTGGTGCCAGCAACAGGAGTCATGATCTTACGTATACGAGAGACAATGTCATCAAGGCATGGATCTGCTTGCGGAGCCAAAGTGTTTAAAGATGTTTTGTTAATCGAACAGATGAGGGGTATCCATACTTCTGATAGACAACCTTGTAAAAATCATCCGACTAGGGCGACTAGTCGGCTTGATTAATCGCCTCGTTATATAGGGCGACTCGACTAGGCCTAGTCAGCCTTTAGTCAGGTAGAGCGATTAATATGGCTGACAAATCGAGCCATTTTAGCAAGTAGGATCCAGATACCCGAACCCAAAAACCCGTTTGTTGGGATTTTAGGTTATTGTCCGTCAGTAACCTAAACCCTCACCCCCCCTCATGTAGACCCGAGACTAAGCTCCCTTCGAAACCCAGCCTAGGCAATAGTCAGCACGTCCTTTGATTGCCAGTTCTAGCCGATTGAATCGTTAGGGCCTTTCCTCCACAACGCCAACTCCATCCAATCACCGAGCAGCTCCTCGGTGTTCCTCTCCTCCCGCTCCAGCCAGCATCGCCCACCTGAAGGTTAGGGTTTTTTTACAATTTTCTAATAATAGTTTGTTGAGTATGTGTCGGAAGGCTATTGTGTGCTGATATGCTATTTTGATATGCTCATACTATTAGTTGGATGGTTCTTAAGAAGCTCATACTATACATTTTTTTATGCTTCTTAAGAGTCTATTCGTTGGATGGTTCTTAAGAAGCTCATACTATATTTTTTTGTTGGATGGCTCTTAAGGATCTATTTGTTGGATGCTTCTTGAGAACCTCATACTATATACACGCATACTATACATTTTTGTTATATACTATTGTGTTGAATGGTTCTTAAGAAGGGTCTATTTGTATTTCTTCCTCCACTTGCTATTGTGCTATGTGTTACACTGTTATATACTATTGTTTTATGATGTAGGAGTTGTAGCTTGTTTGTTTTTATTTAGATGCATTTGTAGGAGTTGTATCTTGTTTGTTTTTATTTACATGCAATTGTTTGTTCTTATATGAAGTTGTAACTTCATTTTGTTATATTTTTAGTATATAATTGTTATTAATAGAAAAGTAATTAGTAACTTATTTACGTCATGTTTTAGCTTGTGAGTTTCTGACAGTATATGGTCACACCCCTCATGAATGTCACTTATGGTAGCGACTCGTCTTTCAATGTGCCACTGGGATCAAGTGATCCTTCATGGCAATTTGGATACCTTTCAAACAATGCTGATCCGAACATGGTTACTTGCAGGTTGTGCAAGAAGGTGATGAAAGGAGGGGTTTACAGGTTCAACATCTTGCGCACCGTAAAGACAAATGCGGTTGCATTTCCAAAGATGGACGAAGAGACGAAGAAGATAATGATATCATACTTGGATGATGTTTCCAGAAAGAAGAGTCAGAAAACTGATGAGGTTGTCAAGATAAGAGATGAGATTGATATCAGCATCGCTGAAGATGCTACTCTACAAAAAGACATCGATCTTCTAAAACTTTGTAGCAAACCATCACCGTTCAAGAATCACGTCAAATGAGCATAAAAGATGCCTTATCCAAGGATCATCATGAAAGGGTTGTCTCCTATATATGAAACTGAGCATATACATTGGCGATCCCTTTCAATGCATCGACCACAAAGTCCTTCATGCAGATGGTGGAGGCAATTGGGATGTATGGTCCCGATCTCAAGACTCTTACAAGGTATAAGATGAGCAGTCCATTTTTGAAGAAGGCAGTATATCAGATGACTTGCAATATCATCGAATTACATGGAAGCGGACATGACGCTCTATAATGACTTATGCATGGATGGACATGCGAGGAAGGAGCATCATGAACTCCTATGTAAATTGCTCCTTGAGTACTTCATTTTTGAAGTCCACAGATGCATGTGACGAGACACACATGGTCAATGAGCGCATAATTGAAGTTAAAGTGGAGAATGTTATTCAGGTTGTTGTGGACAACACTTTGGCAAATGTAGCAGCAGGGAGATTGATGCTCACAAAATATCCCCAGATATAGTGGACTTCTTGTGTTGCGCATTCCATTGATCTTGCTTTGGAGGAGTTAAACAAAGATTCGAAAGTGAAGAACACAATTAGAAAGGCGAAGACACTCACAATTTTCATTTATGCTCACACAAAAACTCTAAGCTTGATGCAGAAGTTCACAAACAAGAGGGACATTACTAGACCACAACAAACGAGGTTTGCAACTACTTTCCACACTCTTAAAAGAATTCTAGAGACAAACGACAAGCTCAGGATTATGTTTTCGTCAGAAGAGTGGAGAGACTGCAATTGGTACAAGACCAAAATGGAGAACAAACGATGTCTCTAGTCTTCAGCGCTACTTTTCGGAACCGCACCGCATTTGTAATCAAATTTTTTACACATTGGTTCGTATATTACGTGTGGCTGATGCGTATCGACGTCCATCCATGGGCTTTATTTATGATTGCGTTGAAGAGGCAAAGAGAGAGATAATTGTAGCTTTCAATAGCGTAGAGTCATCTTACAAGTTTTTTGTGGATGCTATTATCTCCAAGACCAAAGGCAAGATTGACACTCTGTTGTATCTATCGGCTTACTTTTTGAACCCATACTTCTTCCACACTGTGTGTGGTGATGATGCTGATATTGTGGTGAAGAGAAGGTTTATGGATAGCATGGAAAGATTTTATCCAGATTTGGATATACAAGATTCTGTCACTACAAAGGAGCTTATTGATTACAAATATGGCCTGAAAGATGAAAAAAAGGATTAGAAATGAAGAAAAATTACGATCCAGGTATTTCAAGCATTGTTTTCAATTCATGTCATTCGATTTATCTTTGATTTTATTAACTTAACCAATTCTCTATTTTATTAGCTAATTGGTAGCATAATCACGGGGATGACATGCCACATTTGAAAGCAATAGCCATCAAGATCTTGAACTTGATGTCATCATCCTATGGATGTGAGCGCAACTGGAGTAGGTTTAACTCGGTAATGACTCCACTGACCCATCTCATTGGAATACTATTAGTAAATTAATCATTGCTATAGTCACAATTTTTGTAATGTTGCTTACAGATCCATACCAAAAAGAGAGGCAGGTTGGAGACAACGAGACTGAACAATCTTGTGTACGTTCGTTTCAATTTCAACCTGATGGACATCAGCTTGAGAAAGGAAGATATCCTCTTTCCTCTCGTGATCGTGCACAATTAGGTGAATGGACTGGAGATCAATGTACAAGCTCAAAATGAGACGGTCTTTCCAGGTTCATAATTGACTTAGGGTACAGCGGCTCATGCAAGTGGTGTTGAAGAGAATTTAGAGCTGAGAAGAAGCCAAAGATGTGAATGTGGCGATGGAGCTTCATCTTCAAGTTTAAACATTGTGCCTGTAAATGAGGAAGAGGAGAAAATTCTTCCTGAAGACAAAGATGACGAATAGCCCGATGGCATTGATGGAAATGAATGACTTTTTACTTGTACTTGAATTATTTTTGTTTTGACATGTAGTATCTTTTTGTGAACATTATCTCGTGTTACATAGCATTCTTAACTTGCTTCTTTTTTCTTCTTTTCCTTCAATTGCTTCTTTTTTAGCTCTTATAGAATTAAAATTTGTTAAATCTATGCAAATTTATGAGTATATGTATAAAAATAATTTATATAATTTAAAATAATAAAAAATTCAAAATCGATTAATGCCCGACTAAATCCAATTAGTCACTCGATTGCAACTAATCCTTAGTGACTCGGTCGATCGAGTACCGAGTTCTAACTTCTGCAACCTTGCTGATAGCATGTGTTCTCAGAGTACCATGAACGACAACAGTAGGTGCATGGGCAATGCTGACGTCCACCTCCTCTGCCACAAGGACCACGCCCTCTAAACTATGTAGAACCTCCTCTACTACAATATGCAGCCATCGCTGAGGAGGTCTCTATGGTGGCAACATGTGGGATAAGAAGCATGCTGAGGCGATTGTAGGCCTTTTCCATGGGAGGTATGGTCGAGCCTGTAAGGAGCTATGCGTGCACTGCCTTATTCTCTGGATCCTGGGTTGCCAAGAAATCTCCAACTATCGTAGAGTTCATGTATGTCATTTGCTACTATGTGGAAGTAGTAACATGCATGAAAATGTGAAGCTTCTCAAACATGCCTCGAAGCAAAGAGTAAAAGGTTATGCAGAGGACAACCATTCTGCTTGGTTGTGTATATATCAAACGGGAGCTGAAGAATCTTGACCTCATTCTTCTCCTAGGCATATGCAGCTACCATAATATCCCACATCGCCTTGGCGGTTGGGTTGATTCACAATATCATTGGCAATCTCTATACTGAGAGTCCCAGATAGCCAAACACGTACATGTGTCGGTCATCTTGCTTCCACGAAGCGTTGTCCCGAGTCTTGTCTATCAGCTCAGGCTCTATCAGAATGCGCTTCTTGTTATTGCACTTCATAAAGGTCATAAACTGTATGGACCACAACTCATAGTTTGTCTCATCCATCTTCACGATGGAGTCAAGCCCTTGAAGGCACCAGACAAAGAGAAGATATCGCCCTTATTTTGCTGACAAAATGAAAAAGATTGTCGAAACGGAACTTCACTAAGGAAGTTGACCAATCCGATCGAGTCTACACGATTATATAGAGGACTGGTTGTACGTGTAGACTCATACAACCATCATTGTCAATCCTCAAGCCACATTAGGGTCGGAAAACATGATTTATAGGTTTGAAATCACGTTTTCCAATCAATATCATACTGCACAACCCTGGGCAGCGCTGAAGGGGATCGGGATACTGTCAACAACACTAGGAGGGACCTAGGCTAGGTCTTAAAATTCACCAAAATTTCAGTTTCGACGGGTCTTGGGATCGAAAATCACCTATATGTCGATTTCCCATATTTCGACCGAGATGGGTCGAAATATAGTTGATATTCGGCATATCGACCCATTTTGGTTGAAATTCATGATTTTCATTATAGAATTTCCTGACTTTTGACTGATATCGACCCCCGACTAGTAAGGTATGGTACGACAGGGGGTACATACAATGATTCTTCAACTTGGAGAGCTTCCCTCTTTGGGTTTAAGCAATCGAGATGAAACAGTTCTATAGGTTCTAGATATCCGATATCCGATATAGCTTGTTCGTTCATTCAGTTTGTCATTTATCTTCCAAAATAGATGCATCTTTAATGTATGTAATTAATTCTGCAATTCATTAGAACTTTGTCCACGATAGTTATTTCCATGAACGAAACATAATCTAATTAATCATTATATACATCTTAGAGTCAAATGTTCATCTATTTTTATGAATAAAAGATGTCTTCTAAGTGTTAACTTAGTTATTTCGATTTCCATTTCCAATATCTATCAATCAGCTCAACAATATGTCTGATATGATCGATATGTGTGATATAATGCATATGGATGAGAGCTTTGTGTAATATAAGTGTGCATTTGTAAGTTAGTTGTGTTTTAAGATCTTGGATTGGATGATATCAACTTCCAGTATGTATCAGCCACAAATCGGCATTAACATTGATTTGGTCATTATGACCAATATGCGCGATATAAGGGACATATATGAGCAATATGTGTGATATAAGTATGTATTTATAAGTTATTTATTGTTGTAATAACTTGGAAGATCTTAATTTGCAAAAAAGATGATTGAAAATTGGATTTTGAGACATTTTCGACATTTCCACCGAAACGGTCGAAATTTCCCGAAATTTCGATTTGGGGGTTTGGGGGTGGGGGGAGTCAAAACGAAATCGAAATTGAGATTTCGAACCAAAGTCAACTAGTGGCAACCTATCCCTTCTACGGTAACCTAACAATAGCCTCGAAGGCCATTGAGGGCCTGACGATGTAAGAGAAGGTCCCTAAAGGGCCTAGCGATGGCACGCAGGGGCCCTATGGGGTTGGTGGTTGTGCACGGGACTGCAAGGGGCCTCCAAAGAGGTTGGTGGCAATGCAATAGCCAACGGTGACACCGTTGGGGCCCTCAAAGGTGTCCCGATCAACAACAACTCACCAGAGGCGTATCCAGGAAAGAGGGGGGGTCGACGGGTGGGGTTAGGGCACAAGGTACGAGAACTTAGGTCTAGGATTGTCACTCTAATACCATGTGGAGAGTAAAAGAATGAGTTATTTACTCATGAGACCCTAGGGTTACATAAGATGGATAGAAAAAAATCAACAAACTAACAAATGATAACTAATATCTCAACAATGTTGACAAAAAAAATCGTTGAATAATCGGATCGACTAATTGGCTGATAAACTATTAACCGAATAATCAAAAGCAAGTCGATCACGCCACCAACACGATTACTTAGGTTAGTCGATCGATTTTTGCAATTATGAATGGGAAAGACTCAAATGTGAAGGGGAGCATGTTACATTGATTGCAATCTTGGTAGTAGGATCGCTGGATTGCACGACTCAAGCATCATCTTGCAAAGACTAAACAAAATATGAAAGGTTCTTTAAAGGTCCCAATTGAAATGATCAATGAAATCAAGGTATATTGACATGCAATAGAGGAAAAAAAGAATAGCAATTGAAGAGATAGAAATAGAAGTTGAAGTATAGGGAAATAGATAAAAGACTATGAAGTATCCCATATGCTTGGACGACATGGATTATGGTCATGACATATCAAGAGCTTTATGGAGATACTCCTTGAGGAAGATGTTGTGGAAGTTGAGAAAGCATGGGACAGTTCATGACGGAGAAAAGAAAGAAAGATAAAGGTAATGCTAAATATACAAAGCAAAACTTATTTAGTAAGTAAGAAATGAATGATGTCGATGATACAAGGTCAGCACTGAGGATGACGGCGAAGATGATGCAAATTTGAAGTATAAGTATGACTTATTGGATGTTCTGACTAGCACTTGTGAATGATGTGATCATCATGTAGAGTAGTTACATATGACAACAAATATAAGTTTTTAGGTCAAGCCCACGCCACTCTTTTCATATCCTTTTTTTAACATGAATTAGAAATTAGATCTTGGAACATGTACCATGGTTTGTGATCATTATCTTGTCTTGTATTTTAATAATAATAATTTTATCAGTAACACGTTTCTCTTATATGTTGATGCATTATGCAATTGATCCTTTAATTGCTTAAGATGTGTGAAGAATTTTATCATAATATAGGTCTTTTTTAAATATTATGCAATTTCTGTTCATATTGGAAATTCACCCCAGTATGCCTAACATTTTTTTAAACCCTTATCTAGCTATGGTTGGACAGATACACCCTCGCCATCGCCAACAATAGTATCACACTATTTACATATATTTGGGGCATTCTTGCATGGACAACAAAAAGATTAAATTGATCACTAAAAAATTGGCAACTGATATTCACCTTCCTCTGCCTCGAAGACAGTACATCACCATATTCTGCAAAGAAAAGAAAGTTTACAGATAATGCTGCAACAAGAGCAGAGGTAACGTGAAATCAGCATTAACCATTGCGAGCAATTTTGTTTTTTACCTGAGGAATTACAGAGCAATCCCTTCTTTTTCCTGATTGCCAGATTACCTGTATACAAGAAATTGAATGAAATTTAATATTAAAACAAATCGATGTATAATAATAAAGCAAGAAAATACAAGTTGAACAAGCATTGAAGAAGAGCAGTTGTTAAAACTTAAAACAAAAGTTGTACATCTAAAGACAGGAATGATTCTGAAAATAACCTGGCCTCGCCAATCTCAACCAATTGGCTTGGGATTGGATGCTCTTACATAATACTAGGGCTGCCGTAGATCAACTTCCAATTAACCTCTACATCGATCACTTATTCTTCCCAATGTTGGACCTAAAATGGCAGTGAAAAACCTCACATCTAAATGTGTGAAAATTAAATTTCTTAAAAATGGCTTGTCCTCCCCATCTTTGCCTTTAAATTTGACCTGGATGCTCTCAGTGTCATTGACAACAAACAGAATGTATCGAGAAAATGCATAACTGCAAAAATTGATGTAGTTAAGAAACCGTTCAAGACTCCTCCAAGATTCCAAAAGAGGCCACTTGATGCTGTTGAAGGCGGTCCTCTGAGCGATTATGATTGTCTTCATCTTATTGAGGCTTTCACCAGTTGGCATGGCTTTTGCACCATCTTGAGGCAATTATGAGGCATATCTTCTGGAGTAGTCCCAATATGGGCATCTCCTAGTGTACATCTAGTGGACTAGGATTCTATGTCATTACTTTGTGAGGAAGGTGGCTTGGGTGCATTGAAAGTAAATGAGATGAATATAGCCCTCTTATTAAAGTGATGGCTACAGAGATTTTCATGTTGTTGAGGTTTCGGTTCCCACTCTACAGTATGTGGATGACATCACTTTTTTGTGGAGAGTGGTGCGGTCGAGGCGCTGGGTATGACCAGGGTTTTTGAGCTTTTTAGGATGGTCTCTGAGTTGAAGATCAATCATGCAAAGTATATTTCTGTGCCTTTTAGGATGGGCGATGGGAAGGTGGCAGGTTGTGAGACAGCCGTGCAGACATATAGAGGGACTCTCCCTATCATGTACCTTCAATTGCCTTTGGTGGGCAGCAGGTTGCGACGGTCAAATTGGCAGACTGTCATTGAGAAGCTGGAGAAGAAGTTGGCGAGCTAACATGTTGCATGTCTGTCTCAAGGTGGTTTCCTCATTTTGCTGAAGGCAGTCCTCTCAGCTATCACGATATTTTCCTCTCATCACACCTTCTACTCGCCGAGGTAAAGGGGAAACTTGATGCAATCATGAGATGTATTTTCTGGGGCTCGAATGGAGATTTACAGGGGATGCCTCTGGTTGGGTGGAAGATTGTTATGCTTGCAAGGGAGAATGGTGGGATGGGTATATGCAATCTGGAGATGATGAATTGGGCACTGCTAGCGAAGTGGGTGATCTGAATTTGGGGAGGAGGGACTGACTTGCTGTGCAGAATGTTGTATTCTATTTACGAGGTTTAGACTGAACCCTGGAGTTAGATGTGGGTGTATTGCGGCCTTCCAACTTCTAGAAGGGGATTCGCTTTGTGCTCCCAGATGTAGTGTTGTTTTTAGGCATGTTTTGGGTGATGGTCATTGTTTTAGATTTTGGAGAGATGATTGGACTGGTTAGGGCCCCTTGAGGGGCGGCTTCCCGTGTCTTTGTGCGTCGGCAATTAACATAGAGGTGCTAGTCAGAGAATGTTGGGAGAGCGGTAGCTGGATACCTCCCTTTCGTACTGAATTATCCGATCAGCAATTCTTGGATTTCTTGCTTGTACTCGAGGCACTACCAGCTGGCGGAGGGACAGATGGGTATAGTGACTTGATCATGGGAAAATGGGCAGTTCACTGTGCGAGAGGCTTATAGGGCTCTCTATCATCGAGAGAGTTGGGATCAGGCATTGGTCTCGGATCGATTCACTTATTTATGGCACTGGAAGGCACCTTTACGAATCCGAATTTTAATTTGGCTTTTGTGACGGAAACATCTTATGACGGGGGATACAAGAGCACGGTTTGTTCCTGGTTGTGATGGCACGTGTGTGAGGTGCGAAGTGTTGAGGAGAGTGCCAAGCATGTTTTCTTTGCTTACTTTGTTTCTAGGAAGGTATGTGCTAATGCGAATGTGCAGAGAGTTGCGGCACTTGTGTGGGTTGATTTTTGGGACTCCATGTACGTGCTTGGTGGTGGGACGGTCCGAGTTTGACCAAAGTTTAAGTGGTTGCCATCTTGTGGCCCTTGGGACTGGCCCGGAATGGTTCTATATTCAGAGGTGAACAATTGTATGTGGAAAATGTTTTTGAACATGCAGAATTACATACTTTTTAGTCCTTGTAAAAGTAATACTTTTACATAAAAATATATAAAAGCTGATTGATAGGCATTTTTCTCGACGTCTTACCCTTTTTTCCTCTAAAAAATTAAAGTGATGGCTAGGCTCTAGGAAGAGTAAGGATTTGATTTGCAAGCTAATCAAAGGTCCCTATGGTACCGCTACCCAGAGCTCTCTTCCTACAAGAATAACACCTCCGCATCTTCTTTCTGGATGGGGTTCATTCGATTTTATATGAATTTCGGAATTGTACGTGCCATTTTTCAAGGGATGGATTCTTATTCAATTTTTGGATCGATGATTGGACATGTAGTAGGCCTTTCCAGAATGTTTTACAAAGTCTCTGACTGTGTTCTTTTATGGACCGCTACATGGTGGTTTCTGAGGCGTGGTCTAGCGATACCCGGTTCCCTACTTTTCATTTTATTTTCTCATCAAAGGTTAACAGAGTTCTTGAAGCTGAGAGACGACATTGCTTCATCGTGGGTCCCTTGGAGTGACGAGATTACAAGACTGGGTGTATGGTGATTATCTATGAAGAAAGCTTACATGGCTAGACTTAGCATAATGGTGATTAGTTTGTGAAGAAAACTTACACGGTTATCTCTGGACTTGTGATTTTTGATCTAGGAGAGGTTAAAGGTGCCCTTAGGTGAAAAATTTCCTTTGGATGTTGGAATGTGGGGACTTATAACCGATGTCATAGAGAGGAGTTCCCTTCAGATGCTGGTCGTCGATATCTGGAGCTGACAATAGAGGAATTTGTTCATTTTTCTTCTTCTGATTGGGTGAGAGAGTTGTGTTTAATCACCAATGAAACATACTATTGTGGAGGGGGAAAATCCTAGCAACCTCAAGGTTATAGTGATAGTTAATCTCCACCACATCAGGGCAAAAAGTTTCCATTTATAATGTCCAACCACGGAATAAAACCATGTCATGAAATTATGCGTAATATAAAAGTAATACCAAATTGAACAGTTTAAATAAAAGATAGAATAGATCTTTATTCCGAGAAGAAAATGCTTTGTAACATTCTCCACTACATATCCAAACATATTTGGATGGACTTAAGAGAAAACATATCATAACAAATAAAAAACGGCAACATTGACCACATAAACGTAATACCAATTATGACCAGGAATTAGACCTGGCCATTGTGCCGGGGGCCCGCCCGCCCAGCCCGTTCATGGGCCGAGTTTGGGCAAGCGATTTTGGAAATAGGCCGGCCCGGCCCGCTCTTTGGCTCGCCCATCAGTTGGGCGGGCCGTGGGCATGTGTCATAAAACCCGACCCGGCCCGGCCCGCACATATAAAAATATATGTTTAAAAATTATATTTTAGATACATTTAATATAATATACTTCAAGTTTTTGTTTTACATTATCAATATTACATCTTATTTTATATTTTACATGCAAAGTAACACATATTATAGTTACTTGGATTTAGAAAGATTAGATGATGCTAAAAAACTTAATTATCTCCATAAATTTGGTTAAAAAAATCATAAAAAAATATATTACATTCGGCCCATAGGCTGGCCCGGCCCGATCCGGCCCAAAACTGGGCCGGGCTTGGGCCTTGAAGTATGGCCCGTGGACCGGACCGGGTCGGGCCTTGGTCAAGGGGTTTTAAAACCTCAGCCTGTTCGGCCCGGCCCATGGCCCGACCCGGACATTGGCTAGGTCTACCAGGAATACAACTTGGCTCCATACATCAAAATAAAAAAGTCGAAAAGACAACTAGAACTGTAACTGGTATTGTTTGGGAATGAACTATGGTAATGTTACTCAACTAACTAGACTTACAATGAAAGGTAGACCGATGCGAGCTACATGTAGCTTGAGACAGTCCCCATATAAGTAGAAGCATGCCCAACATAAGGAAGCTACACCAACCTACATTACCACTCTTCTTAAGACCATTGATAACCACCCACCCCATACATATAATCTTTGTTGAAAATAAGAACACAAAAGTGATAATATAAACAAGAACATAAAATAAGAAGTAGAATGTTCAAATTTATGTTGAATCCTACTATGAGAGGAGCGGAATGAAACCACGGGAGAAGGCTTCTAGGGCCAGATAATTTATTATAAGTCTCTCTCTGTCACACACATACAATGAGTACAGTGGGTGTAGAGCTCTTTATATAGCATGATCACAATCCCCCTTACAAATGATGTGGAACCAAAAATGAGGGAAGTGTAAATGGATCCTCGAGAATCCAATTATTTGTCTACTATATATTCTAGTACCCCCCCTCAACTTGGAACTAAGAAAGTTGCAGCTTGCAGTAAAATAAAAGAAACACAACACATGATCACACAATACATCCTAAAGGGGACAGGAGGAGACTCGCTCAGTGTAGTCGTTGCTGGGAGGAGACCTGTGTGGAAGGAGTCACACTAGGAGGAGACATGTGCTTGGAATAGTCACACTATGAGAAGACTTGTGTCTGTACTATAGTCACACTAGGGGGAGACATGTACCTGGAGTAGAGTCGCACTAAGAGGAGACTTGTGCCTGGAGTAGAGTCGCACTAGGAGGAGACTTGTGCTTGGAGTGGATGCTCGGGAAGATGGCTGATATGCAGTAGATGTGCTGGAGTCCAATACAGATTTGCATGTAAGGTAATTTATTTCCCCTCTGGTTGGTAGAATGCAGAGGATGAGGTGATAAGAACAGAGTTTTCTGGTCTTTCTGAAGGAAGGCTAGAGTGCAGGTATAAGAGTTCCACTAATACTCTACGTGTGACATATATGCTTCATATTAGTTTATAATAAGCTTTGTCAATACATGTTTTCAACAATCGTATGTGAAACTTGATGGAGACCTTGGACATACAAATTAAGAAAAATAAATGAGGTGCCCGAGATCATTGCATTGAAAACAACCTGAGTTTCAGAATTGATTGGTGAGAATACAAGTGCAGATCTGAAATTTGTGGCATGTACGCAAATGTTGACAGTATCAAAGTCTATTCATCCGTGCAAAGTGATGAATCTGTGATTCATCACTCTAAAAGTTGAAAATAGAGCTTTGTTTCCGAGTAATTAGCTGCATATTTACACTTCTATTGCATAATTAGCATTCGTGCATGCATAAATAATATCTGCATTTTAGCATTCATATTTGCATAAATAGAAGCCAAATTCACTTGTAAAAATAACCTGTAAATACCATATTTGTATATATTTCATACTACCTCCAAATATAATATAATCAACTCTATAGTGTATATATATATTACTAACACTAATAAAAGAAAAATATCAAAAAATACTAACTTGTAAAATTGACCAATAAAACCTGAGTCCAAGTTTGAAGCTAGGAGCCTTAAAATACACATATCTCTCCCATGCAGTGTCCATTTAGATCTACTCACTTTTAAAGTAATATACATTCAAAGACCTTCAAAACAAGACCAATTTCATTAAAATCAGAGATCGTATGTGAAACTTGGATTTTGGGCCCCTATGGTATAGTGTACTTATTGGCATTTTTACCCTTGTATTTTCTCCCTTTGTTTGACTCTTCTCCGATTTTGGTCAACATAAAACTTGTAGATCTCATCGAGATCTACAATTTCATGTTGTGAGTTTTTCCAAAATCGACCTTCTTCTCCCTCTTATCTCATGTTTCTTCTCCTAATAATTTGATTGGGTCATGTGGCGCCTTCTGGTTGCACCACGCGACACATCTCTTCGCATGCCACACACCTCCATTTTCAACCATCTGATCGCTTCCATGCGATTCCATCACAGCCGTGCCTTCCCGAAACCATCATCCACCCTTCGATCAAGCTCATATCACATCAAGGTCGTCCGCCATTGCCGCGCTCTCAGCTTGCCACGTGTTGTATCCACAGCAGCCTGATCGTGGCCTAGAAACTTCCATCTCAACCACTTATCTCCGCTGCATTCCTATCTGCCCGATCAACATCCACCTTTCATCATCGCCGTTCGTCTTAATCTCCTTCGCCTCATGACATGAGGCGCTCTCTGCCCTTCGTTCCATCCTCCTATGATCTAATATCCACCACAGGTACGCACCCACTTCGCATCTGTTGGACCAAGAGATCCAATGGCCGAGGTCCTTCGTCTACCTCCGAACTTCCCTCACCCATGTTGCCCACCATGCACATCAGTCTCCCCCTTTTCATTTCCCCCGCCTCGTCCGCCATCTTCTCCACCCACCAACCACTCCAACACGTAGCCCATTTATCCCTCATCCTTGCGAATAACCACTCGTCTCACGACATCTCCCTTCTCATCCCACAATCTCCACGCAAGTCGCATCGCCACGACATAGTCACCACTACTTTATCCTTTAAATACTCCATTGCCGACACCCCCACACCTCATCCACCTTTACATGAGATACCTCGAGCTCTAATCTCTTGATCTGTGATAGACATCCAGTCAGTTATCAACTGATGACAGGGATTTCTCCGGTGTGATGCATGGTGATATTTCATCGTGATGCAGCTCTGTTGAACCAGGTTTTCTGGGATTTTTGAATTTCTCTTTTTTTATCCGGCAACGGCAAAATTTTGTTGAGCAAGGAATTTATTGCCGAAAATTAATTGATGAATAGGTCGTTGCTTTTATCCCCAAAACCCGCGTCAACAAAAGATTTATTTTTTTATGATTTTTTTTTGCTACTTATTAACCTATATAGCGGACAGGGTCGAACTCAGGGAGGCTACAATTCCCGAGGGTTATTCAATTAATCAGAAACTAATTAAAAGAAAACATGAATCTCAAAGGACAACTATCCTTGGTTTTTGTGATTTTTATCTTTTTATTTTTTTATTTCTAATTTTTTTTATAATTTCTGATTTTCAAATTTTTAGTGATTTTGATTTTGCAATTTTTTTAATTTTTTTTTTAAACTAATGCAAAGCAATATGAACAAAGAATAAAAATATCCATACACCAACTCTTTTTGCAATTTTCAATTATGCCAAAAATACTCAGAAAAATTTAAAGAAAATATTTTTGTGTTTTGAAAGTTTTGAAATGTTTTTGAGAATTTTTGTGGAATTTTCAGATGTTTTTGTATTTTTCTAAAAATCAGACAATGAGGAAACAAGAAAATGTGGACAGCCTGGAGTAATTTGCAATTTAAAAATCTTTTAAATGCCCAAAACTCCTGGCTATTATTTTTAAGAAAAACTAGATGCAATTATCTACAAACAGGAACTGAAATCACAATTTTTGGATTTTTGTAGAATTTTTTATGATTTTTAGAAGATTTTTGATATTTTTCAATTTTTTTGGTTTTTATAAATAATTAATATGTGAAAATTGGTCTGAAATTAAAAGACGATGAAATCAAACTACCCTAATTTTTTTGGAATTTTTGGAACAATATTCGAATTTTTATGAATTTTCAAATTTCAAGAAGACAAAAAGGTATTGTTTTTGATTTTTTTAATAATAAGAAATGATCACAAAATGCAATGAAAAATTTATGCTAGGAAGATCATCACATCAGGAGCATAGCACATTTTTCTCAAAATTTTTGAAGCATGAGAAACATTTATTTCAATAAAAGATCATGCAAATTATTGTTCTGCAGTTCGGGGACCAAATTGTAAATTCTGTGAAAGTTTTGGACTGAAATGTAAAGATTCAGAGTTTTTTGTCTCAAATAACCAATAAAAATAAACAGAGAAGTGAAAGCTCAATTTTACCAATATATCCTGTGCATACCATGTGCTAGAGGCTTCTGGCAGGGACGTTCTTGTAAATATGAAATCTTCTGGGGGCTGATCTGTAAATTTCAAATCTTTTGGGGGCCTCACTGTAATTTCTTCAAATAAAATAATCAAACCCTAAGAAGGGTTCTTCGTTTCTTTGCAATCTCAAAGCAAGAGGGGACCAGGAAGGACAAGGCCGCCGCCCCCTTCTTCTTCGTCTTCACGCGGAACGGGCGGCTAGCGAGGTCAGGCGGTGGCACGGGGTTGGCGGCGGCCGATGGCGCGTGGCACGCCGCGCGGGGCGGAGATGGGAGGTGCAGCGCAGCTTCGGAGATGATGCGGGGGCTCGCGGGGCTGGCCGCAATCCGCGACTCGAGGGGGAGGCGACGCGGCTTCGGCGTCAGGTGGTGCACAGAGGGGCGCGGTGGTCGGCTTGAGACGGTACTGGCGGCCGCGCGCCTCGCGCTGGCGGCGCGGGGGTGGCGGCGCTGGAGGATCAAAGGCGGGGCTCCTCCTGAAGGTCGATGGCGATTTGCTGGCGGAGGGCGGAGTAGCTGGAGGTCGGTGGTGGCGGCGCCGCCCCTCGCGGAGCGGCTGCTGGCTCCAGAGGAAGGCGGGCAGGCGGCCGGCGGCGCCGCTGGCTTGCAGTGGTGGGCGGCGGGGTGGGCAACCCCGCGGCCAGTGGCTTCTTTTTTTTTTTATTATTTTTTTATTTTTTTTATTTTGTTTTGATAGCTAATGTAAACAGTGAATGATGGAAGAAAGAAAAAAAAACTTTTTTTATATATTTTTTTTTGTAAATCCGAAAATAATAAACAAAAAAGGAAAAGAAATTTCTTTTTTTTTATTGTTATCCTGCAAAACAAATGTTAGAAGAAAAGAAAACAAATGGAAATTTTTTATTTATCTACAAATCGAGAAGTGAATGGGGATTCGGCGAACGTGAAAGGAATCGAATCCGACTCTCCGGCCACCGGACGCGGCCGTAGTTGATAGATCGTGGGAGGTAGAAAATAGAACGTGGAGAGATTGCGAAGATGATATGGAAAAATCGAGTCGGTGGCGAAAAAATCGAGATGGAGATTTTAAGATCTAGAGAAAAAAATGACAACGAGACGAAAATGCGAAAAATTATCCTACGATTAAACTAAGATAAAGTGCAAAGAAAAAAATACGGATCTCACCTTAGGAGCGGAAAATGAACCGTGATCGCCTCGACAAGGCCGACTCGCTGTCACCGGGCGGCTTGGAGGCTAGGCAACTTCCTCGACGAAATTTCTCTCGGAGATCGGGCTCCTCTCTCTAAAGATTGATCCGGTTGGAATGAGGGAGATGGAGCCATATAAATAGAAATGGGATGAAGTTTGAATTTTGAAGAAGATAAGAGAGATTTTTGAATTTTTGGTGGGAGAGAAAAATGAGAGATAGAATAGAAAGATAAAATTATTTACAAAATTATCTAATTTTTTTGAATTTTTGTCACTTTATTTATTGGAATTTGAAAATGTTATTTTTTTATTTTTTTATGATGGTTGGTTAAAAATTGCAACTATATACATATACTATACACATATATGGTATTAAATACAAGTATAAATGGGGAAATTAGCCTCTTTTTTTTTGTTTTAAAAATTTAATTAATTTTTTTTTATTTTTATTTTTTTTGTTTTAAGTAATTAGTAAAAATATTTACAAATATATATACAAATACAATATGCACAAAATACAAGGGAAAATTGCACAAACCACCCCAGAAAACCAACTTTTCAACCGTAACTCCAAAAATTATGAAATCACAGCCATTTTGAAGATAATTTAATTTGGAATTCAATGGAAGTGAAAGTGGTTTAATTTGATATCATATGGAGCCGGAATTGATCTTTCAATTAGTGCTTAGTGGCTTTTTCCATGTGTGGCTACTTTTATTCTGTACATGATTTAATTGTGCAATCAGTTTTATTAATTAGGACCCATTTTTATTTACAACTTTGATGTTGAATGTTATTTGATTCGGGGTCAATTAAGGTACAAATAAATTAGTGTTAGTTTTATACAGATATACACAAAATAAGTGAGAAACACATTTTTTTAGATTTTCTGGTTGAGGACCCTATCTCCCCCTACTTTATTCCTGGTCGATCAGGTCAAGTCTTGACCTTCTCTCGGGGTTCGGGTCAGCCTGTATACAGTCTTCCTTTTTTTTTTATTTTCTTTTCTTTATTTTTCCTTTCTTTCTTTATTTATTTATTTTAGGTTAAAATTAGTAAGAAATGTACAATATTTACACACAAATGCAAGTTAGTAAGAATATGGAGTTAGCGTTATATGCAGGTGTTTTATAAGGGATTTTAAGCTAAAATAAATGAATAAAGATGACGAATCGCAGATTCATCATCCCCCTATGCTTTACCTTTGCTAGTCCCTTAGCAAACACTTATTTGAAAGAATAAGTGAAGAAGAAAAAGAAAGGAAAGGGAAAATAAAGAAAGTAGGACAACATTGAGTATTAAACTTATCTTCATAAAATTGTAGTTTGGAGCTTTGTCGGACCTTTGGATTATTTGTGTGTCGGAACTTCTGTGAGATTTAGAATTTTGAAAACAACAGCCTTCAAGTTCTACACATCATTGTCACAGTTTCGGCTCAGAAGTCATCTTAGATCAATCCTCTTCCTAAAGCACACCCTATGAACATTGAACAATCGACTCATGTGTGTGAAAAATTTTTAGCTCTTCCCATCCAGAATGCCGGACTACCATGCAAATCTCCTCTCCAATAACTCGTCCTCGGGGAGTCAGGTATTTCCTTCTAAGGTCTGTCGTGCTGTGTTCACAATCGAATTGGGGGAGAAGTTAGAAGAATGAGAAAAGAACTGGAGGGTGGTTTGGTGTAGACACCTCTCCTTGTGAAGCTGGCCAGTGTAGCCGAGTCTCCACCAAGATCTGCAGGTTTTCTTGAAGCTTGGACCTTTTTGGTCAGATTTTTATTTGGTAGTAGCTTCTTTGTATTTGGAGTTTTGGTGGTTCTGCTTGGATCTTGTTGTGCCCCTACGGATATAGCATCTTTTTATTCCGTACATTTTTTGGGGTCTTAGAAAAAATTGTGCCCAGCCGTCCATCCCTTTTCCGAAGCTTTATTTCAACCCGTGCTCCGGTCTTTAGATTTCCACGCTACCAGAAAAGAAAATCACACAGTCTTCCAACATCCCATCTGAGTTGAGCTAAGTGCATAGTGCGAGAGTACAAATTGATTCCCTATTCCAGAGTTATACCCAGAATGAAGAGACCAGGTTAGACACTAAGAGTCAAACGCTGCACATTGTCATGTGGGACTCAAAGAATTAAGTCAAAGACCTGAAGCTTCTAAAATCCTATTTCTCGGTGAAGTTCCTCTTAGAATTAGGTGGATTAAGGTCCAACTAAGCTCCATTCTTCAATTTTATTCCAGACATAGTTTAAATATCAGTACTATCCAGAAAAATGCACATGCAAATGCAGACTATGAACAATGCAGAGAGTTTTTTTTTTTTTAAGGAATGATGCACATGTGAAAAGAATCATTTTTTTTAAACAATTTTCTACTTTTGAACTTTTTATGTATTTTTGGAGAAAAATGCAGAATGCAGATGTGAAAGAAGTTTTTTTTTTATGCAAATTTTTATGATTTTTGGTTTTGTAGTTTTTTTTTCTTTTTTTTTAAAGGGAGAAAGGGTTAGTAATATATACAAGTATATACAAGAGACTTTTTTTTTGTTTGTTTTTTTTTTATGTGTTTTGTTTTTTTTTGTTGTTTTTTTTTCTCTCTCTCTTCCCATTTTTTTTTGTTTGTTGTTTTTTTTTTGGTTTTTTGTTTGTTTGTTTGTTTGTTTGTTTTTTTTTTGTTATTTTTGTTTTGTTTTGTTTTTGTTTTGTTTTTTGTTTTTTTTTATGTGGATTTTATAAAATATACACATAACCCTCCAAATAAATATATATTTAAAAGTACGAGTTATGTCTAAAGTATATATACAATATATACGACACCCCCCTATACTTAGCTCGAACTATGTCCTCATAGTGACCAGAGAGCGACAAAGGAAGACATAACTCGTGCTAAGCAAAGAGAGGTGAAAAGACTCCTATGCTACAACGACTCAAAGAAAAGATAAAAATGAAGAGAAGTTGGTGATCCCCCCCTATACTTAGGATCAAGTAATCCTAAGTATAGTGGAATGTACACAGGGGAATCGATGGAGAGAATGTACAGACTCACAGAGACACGATATGAACAACATCACCCCCCCTATACTTAGGGTAGAGTATCCCTAAGTATAGGCAACAACAACAAGGGTGATAAACAGGACGAATATGAACAACACAAATCCTTCACCCCCCTATACTTAGGATAAAGCACATCCTAAGTATAGCATATATACACACACACACGGAAAAGGGGTGAATGATAAAACGGGAGAAGACGGAGTGAAACGAAAGGATATACAAGAGGAGTGGATTTACAAAGGTTAAGAAGGTCGAAAACGAACCTTCTTGCGGGACCGCTGAGGTATGGATTTGACAAGATGTAGGTCGATATTGGGATTATCATTAGATATGAGCTGAGTAGAATCGACCAAGAATGTATGCTCAGCGGTTTCAGAATGTGCAGGCCTAAACCGGTTATTGGAAGTAGTATGGTCATTTCTGGCCTGGGAAGTCTTGCAAACATCAAAGTAAAATGGCTCGAAATCATTATCAGAAAAAGTAGGATCAATTTCAGCCTGACGAGCCTCTACTTGATCATCATCTCTATCAAAAAGCCCAAATTCTTTTATAAAAGCAATCAAATCAAATTGAGCATGATCGGTCTCATCTGAATCAGGGTGAATAGGAACGGACTCATCAGTGGAAGTAGTCAAATCATGTCCGTCCTGTCTAGTATCAGAATCTGCCTTCCGCTCTAGGGTGTCTATCGTGTAAATCCCGCGAATGTCATCAATGCATCTCCACATTCCAGAAGGGGGAACTCCAAGGTCTATGCTTTCCGAGTCCTCCTCCTTGAAGAGGAATTCTCGGGTTTCAGTATCATCCATCATATAGCAAAAATCTCTGGTATTATCATCATGATCAAAGTCCTTGGGGTTGTCTAACACGGGTGGGCTCTCATGGGATACGGGTTTCTGGACGGTAGTGGGTGTAGTGATTAACACATCGCTCCCTACATCAGAACGGAAGCGAATCTCTCCTGAACCATAGTCAATAACGGCTCCCGCAGAGGCAAGGAAAGGCCGTCCCAGGATGATTGGAGGGTGCTCCACATGGGTGGAGGTCTCCATGGGCATTACAACAAAATCCGAAGTAAAATCCATGCCCTTAATGATAATGACAGCATTTTCTAAAATACCCTTCGGCCTCTTGATAGATCCATCAGCAAATTGAACTATCATCCTGGTTTTCTTGAGAGGCCCAAGATGAAGAGACTGTACCATAGAGAAGGGTATTATGTTGATTGATGAACCGCCGTCGAGGAGAGCGTTATCACAAAAATAGTCAGATATGGAGCAACTCACAAGAGGTGTGACCGTGTTCCCTTTCTTAAAATATGGACGGTGAGAGATGGCGTAGGCAGTGGCCATGGTCAAGATATGACGCTCAGATCTTCTCCTTCGCT
Source organism: Ottelia alismoides (assembly GCA_037367405.1). Taxonomy (NCBI): domain Eukaryota; kingdom Viridiplantae; phylum Streptophyta; class Magnoliopsida; order Alismatales; family Hydrocharitaceae; genus Ottelia; species Ottelia alismoides. The sequence goes on along the minus strand of JAZKJV010011809.1, from coordinate 721,935 downwards.
TTCTTTTCTTGTGTTGAGGAGTAGATAAATCTGTCATGGCCTGTTGAAGTGGGGCTTTAATGATCTCATGAAGGGTGGCCACCACTTCGGGTTTAGTCAACATTTTTTTGAATTTTTGGACCTCATCCATACAAGGGAGGAGGTCGGAATCAGCATTTACATGAGGATTGCCAAGAGCAGTCTGTACAGTGGCATCCTCGGGATCTAGGTTGGGACATGGCTGTGTGGGTAAATGATCAGGCATTTGGGTTCTTTTCTCACAAAATGAATCAATAATATGTCTCCCAGAATCTTTTTGTATTTTCAAAATTTTCTCATTTTTTTGTGTTTTGGATGATTTTAAGCTCTCATGATTATCCTCGAGTGAATCAATATCCTCAAACATTGGAGCAGCGTTCTGTCTCTCATTTATGTTAATAAAATTGGAAATCTTCGAAGTCATATGCTCCACCATTTGATTCAATGTATTAAGTGTGGAAATCATGAAAGGTGACTCCAAAATCCCAGGATCGGGTGGGTTGAATGAGGGTGGGTGAAAATCAAAGTCCTCCGTCTCCTGAAATAATGGGTTAGGCGGATATGCACAAACATCAGGAGGAAGATCCTCCTGGAAAAGGGAAGGTGGATCGTCTGGAGAGTACGAGGTATCTGCGAAGATCGGATTAGAATAACTCCAGTCGGCCATCTTCGAAACAAAAGATGGGAGAGCACGAGGGTCAAGCCAAAAGATATGGAGAAAAAGGCGCAAATGCACAGAAAGATCTGATATGCACACAAGCAATCAAACACAATACAAACCCCCAATTCACCAACTCAACGCAATATGAAGACCGTGAAGGTTCGGTCTCTTAATCTTATCTGTTTTAGAGTTAGGTGATACTCACAAAGTTGTACAAACACTTAGGTTGAATTATGGGATTTGGGCACTAACCTTAGTGTGTACGCGAGCAAGTTAAAACGAATACAATGAGGGGGTTACTCTCCCCAAAACAATGATTTTTCCTTGTATTTTTTTAGGATCGAGTTTTCTTTAGCAGTCCCAAATTTTAGGCAGTTATCACTTGGTTAAAATATTTTCAAAGAATCGCCTACCGAGTGTCCAATTTCCTTTTTATCTTATGTGAGTGAAAACAAGGAAGGAGATCGGAAATGCCAATGCGCGATTAAAAACGATGATGCATGCAGGGGTTAGAGATGCGTACCTTGTCGCCAGCACTCTACATGCAAGTGATCCACGCAGAATTTAAATACAGAAAATAAACTAACCTATATGCAATGCAAGTGAACCGTCCTAGATGATAACTTCTATTAACGGGCAAGAACAAGTTAATTTGACTAAGTCCAAATTACGCTCTACTCTATAGGCACAGAAATTCTTGTTTAAGGTGTTTGGACCTAATTAATTACCTGGCTCAAGCAAATTAATTAAAGCAATCAATAGGTGGCTCTCGAAATCCCGCGGAAAACAAAGAAAATAAAGGCGATGAAAACAAAACCGGTGAGGTCCCCCAAGTGCACCGGCACTTGGCGAAACAGACCCCGCAACAAATGAATGTCCGTTTACAGGAGTTCAAATGCTAGAAAATAAAAATTCTCTCTTTTTTTTTCTTTTTCTCTCTTTTTTTTTCGGCTCTTTCAATTTTCTTCTCCTCTTCTCACGCTATCCTGCGGCTTGGTGAAGAATCAAGCCGCCTCCACGTCGCTTGGGTGCTTCGGCTCTCCTAGGATCGCCTCCTTCGCTCCGCGGGCCCTCGCAAGAAAAAGAAAAGAGAATGTGTAAGAAACACAATTTTCAAAATATTAGAAAATGATGGAATGAATGCAGTGGATATAAACAACGAAGTGATGCGGCAAATTATGAACAAATATTTACAACCAAGAATAGCAGGTCAAAAGAGAAACCTAACTACCCTCGCCGTGCCTCTCCGGCAACGGCGCCATTTTGTTGAACGCGATTTTCTAGGGATTTTTGAATTTCTCTTTTTTTATCCGGCAACGGCAAAATTTTGTTGAGCAAGGAATTTATTGCCGAAAATTAATTGATGAATAGGTCGTTGCTTTTATCCCCAAAACCCGCGTCAACAAAAGATTTATTTTTTTATGATTTTTTTTTGCTACTTATTAACCTGTATAGCGGACATGGTCGAACTCAGGGAGGCTACAATTCCGAGGGTTATTCAATTAATCAGAAACTAATTAAAAGAAAACAGGAATCTCAAAGGACAACTATCCTTGGTTTTTGTGATTTTTATCTTTTTATTTTTTTATTTTTTTATTTCTAATTTTTTTTTATAATTTCTGATTTTCAAATTTTTAGTGATTTTGATTTTGCAATTTTTTTAATTTTTTTTTTAAAACTAATGCAAAGCAATATGAACAAAGATTAAAAATATCCACACACCAACTCTTTTTGCAATTTTCAATTATGCCAAAAATACTCAGAAAAATTTAAAGAAAATATTTTTGTGTTTTGAAAGTTTTGAAATGTTTTTGAGAATTTTTGTGGAATTTTCAGATGTTTTTGTATTTTTCTAAAAATTAGACAATGAGGAAACAAGAAAATGTGGACAGCCTGGAGTAATTTGCAATTTAAAAATCTTTTAAATGCCCAAAACTCCTGGCTATTATTTTTAAGAAAAACTAGATGCAATTATCTACAAACAGGAACTGAAATCACAATTTTTGGATTTTTGTAGATTTTTTTATGATTTTTAGAAGATTTTTGATATTTTTCAATTTTTTTGGTTTTTATAAATAATTAATATGTGAAAATTGGTCTGAAATTAAAAGACGATGAAATCAAACTACCCTAATTTTTTTGGAATTTTTGGAACAATATTCGAATTTTTATGAATTTTCAAATTTCAAGAAGACAAAAAGGTACTGTTTTTGATTTTTTTAATAATAAGAAATGATCACAAAATGCAATGAAAAATTTATGCTAGGAAGATCATCACATCAGGAGCATAGCACATTTTTCTCAAAATTTTTGAAGCATGAGAAACATTTATTTCAATAAAAGATCATGCAAATTATTGTTCTGCAGTTCGGGGACCAAATTGTAAATTCTGTGAAAGTTTTGGACTGAAATGTAAAGATTCAGAGTTTTTTGTCTCAAATAACCAATAAAAATAAACAGAGAAGTGAAAGCTCAATTTTACCAATATATCCTGTGCATACCATGTGCTAGAGGCTTCTGGCAGGGACGTTCTTGTAAATATGAAATCTTCTGGGGGCTGATCTGTAAATTTCAAATCTTTTGGGGGCCTCACTGTAATTTCTTCAAATAAAATAATCAAACCCTAAGAAGGGTTCTTCGTTTCTTTGCAATCTCAAAGCAAGAGGGGACCAGGAAGGACAAGGCCGCCGCCCCCTTCTTCTTCGTCTTCACGCGGAACGGGCGGCTAGCGAGGTCAGGCGGTGGCACGGGGTTGGCGGCGGCCGATGGCGCGTGGCACGCCGCGCGGGGCGGAGATGGGAGGTGCAGCGCAGCTTCGGAGATGATGCGGGGGCTCGCGGGGCTGGCCGCAATCCGCGACTCGAGGGGGAGGCGGCGCGGCTTCGGCGTCAGGTGGTGCACAGAGGGGCGCGGTGGTCGGCTTGAGACGGTACTGGCGGCCGCGCGCCTCGCGCTGGCGGCGCGGGGGTGGCGGCGCTGGAGGATCAAAGGCGGGGCTCCTCCTGGAGGTCGATGGCGATTTGCTGGCGGAGGGCGGAGTAGCTGGAGGTCGGTGGTGGCGGCGCCGCCCCTCGCGGAGCGGCTGCTGGCTCCAGAGGAAGGCGGGCAGGCGGCCGGCGGCGCCGCTGGCTTGCAGTGGTGGGCGGCGGGGTGGGCAACCCCGCGGCCAGTGGCTTCTTTTTTTTATTATTTTTTTTTATTTTTTTATTTTGTTTTGATAGCTAATGTAAACAGTGAATGATGGAAGAAAGAAAAAAAAACTTTTTTTATATATATTTTTTTTGTAAATCCGAAAATAATAAACAAAAAAGGAAAAGAAATTTCTTTTTTTTTATTGTTATCCTGCAAAACAAATGTTAGAAGAAAAGAAAACAAATGGAAATTTTTTATTTATCTACAAATCGAGAAGTGAATGGGGATTCGGCGAACGTGAAAGGAATCGAATCCGACTCTCCGGCCACCGGACGCGGCCGTAGTTGATAGATCGTGGGAGGTAGAAAATAGAACGTGGAGAGATTGCGAAGATGATATGGAAAAATCGAGTCGGTGGCGAAAAAATCGAGATGGAGATTTTAAGATCTAGAGAAAAAATGACAACGAGACGAAAATGCGAAAAATTATCCTACGATTAAACTAAGATTAAAGTGCAAAGAAAAAAATACGGATCTCACCTTAGGAGCGGAAAATGAACCGTGATCGCCTCGACAAGGCCGACTCGCTGTCACCGGGCGGCTTGGAGGCTAGGCAACTTCCTCGACGAAATTTCTCTCGGAGATCGGGCTCCTCTCTCTAAAGATTGATCCGGTTGGAATGAGGGAGATGGAGCCATATAAATAGAAATGGGATGAAGTTTGAATTTTGAAGAAGATAAGAGAGATTTTTGAATTTTTGGTGGGAGAGAAAAATGAGAGATAGAATAGAAAGATAAAATTATTTACAAAATTATCTAATTTTTTTGAATTTTCGTCACTTTATTTATTGGAATTTGAAAATGTTATTTTTTTATTTTTTTATGATGGTTGGTTAAAAATTGCAACTATATACATATACTATACACATATATGGTATTAAATACAAGTATAAATGGGGAAATTAGCCTCTTTTTTTTTGTTTTAAAAATTTAATTAATTTTTTTTATTTTTATTTTTTTTGTTTTAAGTAATTAGTAAAAATATTTACAAATATATATACAAATACAATATGCACAAAATACAAGGGAAAATTGCACAAACCACCCCAGAAAACCAACTTTTCAACCGTAACTCCAAAAATTATGAAATCACAGCCATTTTGAAGATAATTTAATTTGGAATTCAATGGAAGTGAAAGTGGTTTAATTTGATATCATATGGAGCCGGAATTGATCTTTCAATTAGTGCTTAGTGGCTTTTTCCATGTGTGGCTACTTTTATTCTGTACATGATTTAATTGTGCAATCAGTTTTATTAATTAGGACCCATTTTTATTTACAACTTTGATGTCGAATGTTATTTGATTCGGGGTCAATTAAGGTACAAATAAATTAGTGTTAGTTTTATACAGATATACACAAAATAAGTGAGAAACACATTTTTTTAGATTTTCTGGTTGAGGACCCTATCTCCCCCTACTTTATTCCTGGTCGATCAGGTCAAGTCTTGACCTTCTCTCGGGGTTCGGGTCAGCCTGTATACAGTCTTCCTTTTTTTATTTTATTTTCTTTTCTTTATTTTTCCTTTCTTTCTTTATTTATTTATTTTAGGTTAAAATTAGTAAGAAATGTACAATATTTACACACAAATGCAAGTTAGTAAGAATATGGAGTTAGCGTTATATGCAGGTGTTTTATAAGGGATTTTAAGCTAAAATAAATGAATAAAGATGACGAATCGCAGATTCATCAAGCTCCACCTTCGATCTGCTTGAGCTCTGGCATTTACCGGCCTTAAAGTGACGATCGGGGGCTCCACCCAGAGCCTCTAATCCCAGGCAAACTCCGTCCATCTCCAGATATATTTCTTCTTTTTCTTCTCTGGTTCTCCACTTCATTTTCTCTGATCTTCCCTGAATTAATTAGGCCTCCCCGCTCAGTATCACCCTCCATTGATCATTGATTGAGCTTCACCTCGAATCTACCATCTTCGCGTATCACTCCGCTCCTTTTCTCGACCTATCGAGACCTCAGACCACCCCGACCACTGCTCCGCCCTGCATGGAGAAGGAGCTCATAGGTTGTCCACTTCTTCGCCATACAAAGCCTCCGTACCACCCCACTTCATCCACGAGATCAAATGCACCGTGCTTCATCTATACTCTAACATGCATGTACCTAGTTCGTCATTGGTCGGAGTTGTCGCTGGAGCCTCCTTGGCGAGCTCTAACTCCGGTGTTCAAGGGAACCAAAGACACTCCAAGTACTCGAGATGCTCCGCCATGCTTCAGCGATGACAACTGGCCGATAAGGAGCAGCTGGAGGTCTTCACCGAGCTTAGAAGAAGGTGGCGGAGCTCTGAGGCCTTCGTTGGAGACCTGCCTTCACCGCCAGGCGCAAAGGAGGAGGAAGCTACAGTTATCATACGATTTCCTTGATCGGAGGGTTAAGCAGGAGCCACGTCATCACATCCCCGTGCAGCAACCAACGTCAGATCGGTTGTGTGATCAAACAGTTCACAATCGGCCACGTTGCCTCCTCCGCAGTTCACAGAAGCTACCCGATCTCTAAGATCCGACGACCAGCAATTGTCCACGTCGATACTCGAACCTTCTCTCCGAGCCTCTCCTGACATCAGCTTTGGGTTCCATCGAAGCACCGGTGACAGCCACGTATAGTTTCGTTCTGAACCAACCGTCGAACCAGCAGCTCACGTGACTTGCATGTAAGGACGGTGGGTAATTTACAGCCGTGCACCTGCAAGTGTTGGAAATTACGTTCACATCCCCGCTAGTCAGCATCAGGTGATGTGCATGTGACCTCGTGGGTCTTTTGCATTGAAGTCCTCACCAATTTAGGTAATTGCACTTTAGTCATGTCAGCACGTTTTCTTTTTAATAAATTTATTCTCTGTATTGCATCCATACCCTTGTGTTGGCATGTTTATTTAAACATTCATTTAGCATCATTTCTTAATTCTAAAAATTGCATATTGTAGAACATCTTATATTTTATCATTGTGAATGCTTGTTATATTTTTGTGAGCTTCAAGGTATTTAATATAATTCTTTTAGTGGAAAATAACATATTTTGCCCACTGTCTGCCTTTAATTGATTATTAAATTGATTGTTGCTTCAAAAATCACCAAAAATTCACAATAGGTCTAATTTAGCTAGTTCTACATTGTGCCTAAAAATCACATCACTTGCACGTATAACGAGGACTTAATAAATTAATTGGTGTTTTACTTAATCGATAATAGGTCTTAAATTAATTATTTTTGAGGTCTAGTAATTTTCCTGGAATTTATCTCACATAAAAATATCTAGGATAATTTTTATCTCTGAAAATGAGTTAATTTGATATTTATTAAAAGTAATTTTGCGAAAACCACCCTGCATCCATATTTAATTCATAGTTAATTCATATAGAGTTAAAAACTCCAAAAAAATAGGGTAGCTTTATTTCATTGCATTTAACATTATGGCCAAGTTTCATAATTTTTAGACCTAATTTGATTACACTTTATATTTTAACCCTCGAACTTGGTCTGAATTGCATTTGCATTTTCAATTGCATAAAAAAATCATAAAAAATATATTCTCCTAAAAGTCTAACGTCTGAATCTACTTTAAATTAATCTAAGGAAAAAAGTTACCTCCCTGAGTTCGACCTTGGGCTTGCCCAAGTAAAATAAAAAAAATTGCCGCTTGCGTTTAATTGACATATTAATCAAAGTGGTTTTGATAAGTCTGATTTTACCCGACTGCCACAAAATCAATAAACTTAATTGTTAATCTGATTGAATTAAGAAGGTTAATCTAGGGTTTTTCACAAAGCACAAGCTTCCTACTAGTAAGACTAAGAGTCCGTTGGGAGTATTATTCCCGCGGCCTCGAGGTCCGATAATTTATACCAATCTCTAAACTCCAACTCAACTTATAATAATCAAGATAGAACATTTTTTCCAGACAAAAAATTTTACTTTTACGTTTTCTCTTTTTTTAATAAACATGCATAGAAGGAAATTGCTAGAGGCAAGCAGAGAAAGGTTATATTTTCTTTAGTATTATAAGTAGAGCTATGACTCAACATCTTGGAATAAAGAAAGGAATGTTCTCCTTGTAATGATTAGGGAAGAAAGTTGTGCATTCAAACATACTCCTTCACACTATATGAACCTTTCTTTCACGAATATATCCAATCAAAATCTTGGCTAATTGATATCAAACTTTTGAAAATTTAACCAAGTGTGTTTGTATGTATATTTTATCCTTAATTTTCATATATCATGCTCAAATAAGTAGAACACCATTAAGATGACTAAATAATCGATAATTTGATCAGACACAATATGAAGAAGTGAGGATCAACACATAGGAAATTGGACCAGTTTTAACAAAGTTCACATGTAGAAAATGCCAGTCAAACCTAAGACCATTTATGAAATTAATTATCTAAGAAGGAAAATCTAATTTCTATTAGCTAAAAATATTTTAAGTATCTAAGATTTACTTGTAAATATTTTCAATTGAGCTAATGAAAAGTAATCGAGCATGAATAATGAAAACAATGATCTAGTGACCTCTTTGAGAAGAAAATATGAAGTCGAAGCTAATGCAATTTGACATGAAATAAAATAATTGAAATGAACTAACGAAAAATAGATAGTGCTTAAACAGACAAAATGTAGCATTTGCTTTTACAATAGTGAAAGAAAAGTCAAATGGAATTTTATAGAATAATAGTTGTTATGCACTTAGAACAAAAGCTACATAAAAAATAATAAATTCAAAATTTCAAGAGGTGAATTTGTGAGGAACCCTTTTACATCATCCTTCATGGAGTTACTTATAGGTTATAAATAAAGAGTAGTTATCTTTAACAAATATAGTATTTGCTAGTCTTCAATCAGATCCGCAGTTGAAGCAATGAACCTAGTCTAAATCTAATGGTGCTCCAAAAGTGAAGCTCTAATGTGGCTCTGATGATGTTTGAAAATCATTGTGACTGGGTTTTTTACTTGACAAGCGTACTAATATCAAATTCAACAAATCGTTAATGAATTTATATCTACATCAGTCTTTTTAGCATGTTCAATTAATGCGTGAAATATTTATAATACGTAGTGAAATGTATGCAATTAAATTCTATAGGATTAATGCAAAAGAAATGTGAGTGAGTGATGCAAATGAAATGGCATAAATATAATGCATGTATATATGGATGCAAAAGTTTTTTTAATGTTTTTTTTATTTTTTTTCTAATTCCTTATTTTATTTTTTTTTTATTTTTAGTTATGGATATTTTTAATTGGTTTTTAAATTTAAAAGAAAAGAAAATGCAAAAGATGATACTTAATATAATAAGTGAAACAAAGATGATGGTTTTATTATTTTAAAAGTTAGAAAAATATAGTCAAAAGGAGAAAAATATTTGAGTTTTGTTATGTTTTAGATGGTGTTGGGTATCTTTAATGTAGGAAATAGAATTAACATAAAACAAACAACAAAAAGTTTTTTAATAGTTTTAAAGGGAAGTTAGAATCTTTTGTAAATTAGGGTTCTATGTAAAAAAGTGTCGTAAAAGTCCAATATATATTTTCCCCTAAGATCTTATTTAATGAGAAATCTAGAATTTATATTTTATATTTTTTTTGAATTTATTGAGAGTTCAATACGATAAATGAAAGATGTTTGACCTTTTTCATTTTAATTAATGAAATATATATTTTTTTAAAATAAAATAATGGGTGCATGGGAATGAAAAAGCAAGCGATGAATATGTTATTCGTCGAGTTAATATCGAAATTTCGTCTAAATTCCTAAGTAAACACCAATTATATCACTTAAAATAGAAATATAATAAAAATAACAGTTGTAATAAATGAACTAGTTGTATAGTATTATATTGCAAATAAGTCCAAGAAATAAATCAAAATAAAACTATAAAATAAGGAGTTGAAAATGTGCATAAAATTACCTTCAAATAGCTCAAACTTTCCATATTTTTAAATTATTCACGCTAAATCTAAAATTTTAAAAAAATCTAGTAGTTTTTTATCATCATATATAATTTTTAAATTTCGTAAAATATTACATTTACATCATTCAAATTGAAAAAGATAGAAAATATTACAACAAGCACTCTAATTTGTTTTAAATCCAAAAGTACCAAAATGTGCTTTCTGGATTCCGTTTAAAGTATTTTTTAAGGAAAATTAATCTTAGAATACTTATACTCATTTGTGCATAAATCTCATTTTGTGAAGTTGGTTTGATTCTCCATTAAAACCGGCTTTCAAGATTCCTTTATGTTTAGTTTCTTTTAATCATGTTCTCTACTTTCAAAATTCCCAAAAATATTTCAAAACCATATAAAAAACAAAAACATTTTTTACCATATTATTATATTTTTATCAACATTTTTAAAATAAAAAACCTTTCTTTTGTCATCATTATATTAGTTGTATCACAATTTCTCATTTCTTTTCAAATTAAAAAAATAAAATTTAGCAAAATTAAATAAAATACCCAAAATATAAATACAAAAACCTTTGCATTTCATTACATCTATACCTTTTGTACAATAATCATTATCATTACATTGCATTGCATACGTCGCACTTAGCAAACAAACTCTACTCCATGCTCAAATATTTTTTTACTAAAATGATATACATCGAATCGACCCGAATCACACAGCTAAGGCTAGCCAACTTCTTTCTATTTGAACTTGATGAACTTACAATGTAAAATAAAACTGATTGCATTCATAACTTATAACATATATGACTTCTACTTAGGAGTTTATACCTGATAACACAACAATTCGACATTTAGGGCAAAAGGCTTACTTTTCAATCATTCTACTATTACATGTAGATCACATGCTTGTTGTCAATTCTAGTAAGGAATATATAACAAATCTCGAAGCAATACACTGGAACAAGCTTGAGATGAAGTATCTAGGTCATGCAAATAAAATCTTTGAAAGGCAATGAAACAGAGATAGGAAGAATAAGAAATATGAGATAACCTTAATTGTAGTACATGAAGAATCTAGTAGAGAGATTTTGATGTGAAAAATTCAAAGTCTATTCAAACATCTGAAGGCAAGTGATTATGCCTTGTGTATCACAGAAACATGGAGATCGAATAATATCCGATCTAGGTCGACTAGTCAATCTAGACGATGGTACAACAGAAATAAAAAAAAAAGAGAAATCACATGGCATATGAACAATTCTCAATTGGTTTCATCAAGATAACATGAGTAATAGGATTACCTCTTGAAGCATTATTATGATCGACAGGTCTCTAAGAGAAAAGACCTCCTGTCTCAAGTCCGATGCGATGTAGACATCACTTGCGGGCACATGGACGAGACACATGTTTCCTCCAATATGAAGCGATGAACTGAGTAGAGAACCTCCTGATTTTATCATTTGAAATCCACCATGATCCCAATCTATCACGACCTCAAATTCTGAGCTGTCGGATCCTCCCATATCTGAATCTGGTTACTTAGCAATAATTTATTCAGCAAGCACAACCAACATTCAGAAATAGACTACAACTAAAAATACTAAGAAGGAAGTATTTAATACCTTTCCATTCACAAAATAAAGTTTACATGATACATTGTCCCATTATAACCATTTACATGTACATCAACCGAAAAGAATATACACAAAAAGATTACCAATTACCTTATAGAGTAAAGCTACTATAGCTGGATGGCTACTATGTTAGCTGGTTGGATTACTAAAGTCCTTGGGATGTCTCACGGACACCTGTTGGGTTTTCCATAAATCTTAGGATAACAATTAGTGAATGTTAAGTAACGAAGAAGAGAAAAGCAAACAAATGGTGTATTGTTTCCAAAACTTGTTATCGCAAAAAGTTTCATTCCTTCTCATTAGTTTAAGTCTTATTCCTTTCTATTCCACGTCAGGGATTAGTCCAGGGAATTACCTCACCACTATATGGACTCCAAAGTTATGGACACTTCCGGATTGGAGATTGCGTTGATCTGGTAAGCTTATGCCTCCGTACGTAACCTCAACCAATCCTCCAATACTACAACAACAACAACAAAGCCTTTTCCCACAATTAAGTAGGGTCGGCTACATGGATTCTTCGCCTCCATTCAGATCTATCTTGGGTCAATCTCGGACTTATATCCAAAAAGCTAAGGTCCCTTCGTATAGTCTCTTTCCAACACTTCTTGGGCCGTCCTCGCCCTCTCTTAGCCGGCTCAACATCCCAACACTCGCATCTCCTAACCGGTGCATCAGTTGAAAACCAATCCTCCAATACTACCCTGACAAATTCCTTTTCTTTTATTAACCAGGGTTTCAAACCCTAAGCCTGACAAAGAAGGAGCACACCGTCCTCGAGGATCCGATTGCTTAAAACCTCGGGCTAACCTTTGATCACATAACCTCGCGTCTTTAAATACATGTTTTCATGACCCAGCCGCTATTGAACTACCCGTGCCTCCACATGGCACGATCACATCTTCCGTTATTCAACTTGAATATATTGACCCCCGGTACCACTTGTTACAAATCATTCACTTCGTGCACACTTATCATAACAGGGCAACCGTGTACCACCTAGGTAGCGAAACACCAATACGGGTTCCTTTCGACAAATCTACAGGTTGCATGCTCGACCTGTAGTTCTACTCTCAGTCATTCTTAACGTAAGACACAATCCATTTCAAGATCCAACTCAAAACACATCTATTCCCATGATGTAATTCCTTCGTTAAGGCTTAGATTTGCATAAATATAAATATTGAGTATAGACTTACATATATATTAATTCATATATTTATATACTCATATTTATGCTCATTTTAACTTCCAAACCCTAACTTTCCAAGCCACTACATCCATTCGAGGCTTAGACCTTATTTTAGTTGAAATCACAAAGCAACTTTTCATACTTTCTCAAAAATAGCCAAATTAGGCTTCTTCATAGTAAGGAGCATAAATATAGAAATCTCAGTGATCTCATATGAAAACCCAACAGTAAAAAGAAGGATTTCTTTATCTAATCGAGCTTTCTCTCACGTATGTAGTTCTTTATCGTGATTCTTTTTCAAAAAGGATGATTTATAGCTCCTGAAATGATCGAATTTCATTTTCGTATCAAAAATGCTATGAACGCGCCAAGAACATAAAAAACGAACGAACAACACGAAGAACACATGAAGAACGTAAATAATATATTTTTCTCTTAAAATTTCAACAAAGTTTCCCCTTATATGGGGACATATTTCTATGAATTTTTTGGTAGAGTTTCCCCTTATACCGAGACATATTTGTATAAAAATTTTGACATAATTTCTCCTTATATTAGGACATATTTCTATAAAAATTTTAGCAGAGTTTCTCCTTATATCGGGACATATTTTAAAGAAAATAAAAAAGAATTTCCTCTATAAAATCACCGAGAGGGAGCCAACAATGAATATGAAAGAATATAATCAAACTGCAAGAGATGAAGAATCGGTAGACACCACACATCTTAGGTTAGTGAAGGTGTGACGAATCACATGGTTCACTGATGTGCATAGCCACCCACACCTAAGTAGGGTAGTACACATATTTCTCCATCAAAATAACTATAAAAGCAGAAAAGAAAGAATAGAACCATAAGCAATGGAGAATCGATAGACACCAAGTGTCTTAGGTGAGCGAAAGTGTGACGAAATACAGGGTTCACTGACGTGCATAGCCGCCCGCACCTAATCAGGGTGTTACACAAATTTCTCCTCGAACCACAACAGAAAATGAATCGGAAAGAAAGATGAATCGGGAACAAAACTAGAAAAAGAAAATGAATCGAAAACCTAGCTTACGAAGCAAACTAAGAGAGTATCGTACCTTCCCCCTCCTCGTTCTCCCGGCAACACTTCGCTAGCGTTCTTTCCCCTCCTCCATCTCCTCCTCCCAACCTCTCGACCCTAGCCCTTGGGGTAGTGGTGGTAGTGGAAATCGTAGAGAATGAATGGGTAGAGGGGTATTTATAGGCTCTAGAAAACCACTAATCATGGTTAGTAAACCATGGTTTAGACCTTAACCACGGTAAGCGGCCCATGATTTTGACCAAGTCATCTTATCCAAAAGTTAAGGCTTAAGTTAGAACTTTCTCGAGGATTCTAGATTTAGTAATGATGCTTAATTAACACTAATCATGATTAACTTTCACTAATCGCAATTTATCTTTCGCATCTCACTTAACTTTTGCTAGCCATTGATTAGTGTTCGCTAAATGTCATTAGCCATCCTCAGTCCATCATTAGTTTCTTTAATCATGTTTAATTAGTCTTAATGACGATCATTACAGGTTAATGATGTCTTAAACCTCCTTACTTCTCTTTCTTTTAAAAATCATAACAAATCGAAACGAAGTCCGATTCGCACGAAACAAATTCCGTTGGTTTCCTCTTGATGAGCCGGATCTTATGATATAGGATCCAAGAGACGACCAATTTCAAGGCTTTATAATTATAACAACCTTAAAGGAAGTCTCGTCCTTGAGACTAGAAATGCAAGCATAACAACCTTAAAGATGATTGAAACCATAACAACCTTAAAGAGAATGGATGCCATTTCATTTATAATAAAGATATACACAATACATAGTGTTATCATTCAAACAAGTGGGGGTATTTTTCTCTCATTTCTACCTCAGGTTTCCATGTGGATTCTTCAAACTCATGGTTGCGCCCCAACACTTTAAGTAGAGGTACCTCCTTTTTTCTCAACTTCTTGATATCCCTATCTAGTATTTGCATAGGTATTTTTAGGTATATCAAGTATGGCTCAACATGCAGATCATCATAGATTATCTTATGCTTAGTATCCTTAATAATACTTTCTATGATTTGATACATGAAAAATATCATGTATTGCCGAAAGATGTGGAGGAAGTACAAGTCTATATGCAACTTTCCCAATCCGCTGAATAATTTCAAAGGGACCCATGAACCTGGGTGCCAACTTGCCACGCAAACCAAACCTCTGAATTAACTTCATAGGCGATACTTTTAGGAATACAAAGTCACCTACCTCAAAGTCAAGGTCTCTTCGTCTGGTATCAATATAGCTTTTCTGGTGACTCTGAGCAGTTTTAATATTTTTCGGAGCAAGCTCTACATCTTCTCGTGTCTCCTAGAGTCTATCTGAATCATAAAGGTTCTTTATCCCAACCTCTTGCCAACACAAAGGAGTATTACACCTTCATCCATATAGTGCTCCAAATGGTTCCATGACAATAATTGTATGGTAACTATTGTTGTAGGTGAATTCTACAAGAGGCAAATGTTTTACCCATGATCCTTTCCATTCTAAGGCACATGCTCGCAACATATCCTCTAGCGTCTGAATCGTACATTACGATTGACCATCTATTTACGTATGATATGCCGTGCTCAAGCATAACTATGTGCATAAGGCTTTCATGAAGTTCTCCCAATAGTGTGAGGTGAATCGTGAATCTTGATAAGAAACTACCTCTTTTGGGATACCATGGAGATGGATGACATGCGTAATATATAACTCAGCAAGCTGATCTGGAGTGGAAGATAGGCTTATTGGAATAAAGTGTGCTACATTGGTCAAGCAATCTATTATAACCCATATACTATCTTTACCACCAGTCGTCTGAGGTAAGCCAGTAACGAAGTCTATGGAAATTCTTTCCCATTTCCACTCAGGTATAGGGAGGGGTTGTAACAATCCCAGTGGCTTTAGGTGTGAAGCTTTTACCTACTGGTAGGTAAAACATGAATTCACAAACTCAGCAACATCTTTCTTCATTACCGACCACCAAAAGTATGAATAAAGATCCTTATACATCATCGTAATTCCTGGATGAATAGATAATCTAGAGTAATGTGCTTCACGTAAGATGTCTTTTCTCAGTTCATGTGTGTTTGGTACACAAACTCTATGATTGTTATATAATAATCTATCTTGTATCTGGAATCCTTCTATCTCATTCTTCTCAAGTTGTTGTCTCAAGTCTTTAAGGACCAGATCATCCTCTTGTCCTTTCTTTATTCTATCCCAGATCTCTGGTTTGTATCAGTGAGGAATAGTTATAATATCAACACTACTATAAAATGGTTTCCATTCACTCAACTTTACTATTAAGCCCCGAAAGTGGATAGCACTCGCCAACCCAGGTGAATAAGTTCTTCTGCTAAGGGCATCTGCTACGACATTCCCCTTAGCAGGTGGTAGGAGATGGTGCAATCATAGTCCTTCAACAGCTCTAGCCACCGTCTTTGTCTCATATTGAGCTCCTTCTGATCAAACAATAAGCTTTTATGATCAATGAAGATTTCAAAAGTAATACCATAGAGGTAGTATCTCCATATCTTTAAAGCGAAAACTACGTCAGCTAATTTAAGTTCATGTGTCGGGTAGTTCTTCTCATGTGTCTTGAGCTGTCGTGATGCATACGCAACTACCTTACCATGTTGCATACGAACTACCCCAAGTCCTTCTTTAGATGCATTAGTGTATACTGTAAACCCTTCACTCCTAGAGGGTAGAGCAAGGATAGGTGTAAATGTTAGGCATTCTTTCAGTGTTCGAAATCTAGCTTCGCATGCGTTAGGCCATGTGAATGGAACTTCCTTCTGAGTCATCCTAGTCATTTGCAATGCTATTCATGAAAAGTCCTTCATAAATATTTTATAATACCTAGATAAACCCAGAAAAGATCGTATTTCTGTGACAGTCTTTGAGCGTTCCCAACTTATCACCACACTAACCTTTGTAGGATTAACTGATATACCTTCCCCAGAAATAACATGGCCTAAGAAGGATACTTCGGACAACCAGAAGTCACATTTGTTATGTTTAGCATACAGTTTGTTCTTCCTTAGTATTTCAAGTGCTTGTCGGAGATGGTGTTCATGCTGGTACTTATCCTTGGAGTAAATAAGCATACCATCAATAAATACTACTACAAAGTTGTCTAGGAACTCCTTGAATACTCTATTAATGAGATCCATGAAAGTTACTGAGGCATTTGTTAGTCCCAAAGAACTAAATATTCATAATGTCCATATTTAGTTTGAAAGGCTATCTTGGGGATATCCGCATCTTTAATATTCAACTAATGGTAACCAGATCTTAATTCAATCTTGGAATACACAGTTGAACCCTGCAACTGGTCAAAGAGATCATCTATTCTTGGCAGAGGATACTTGTTCTTTACTCTCTTCCTGTTTAGTTGTCTATAGTCAATGCACAACCGCATTGATCCATCCTTCTTCCTCACATAAAAGGCAGGTCACCCCATGGTGAATTACTAGGACGAATGAATCCTTTATCTGACAGTTCTTGTAACTGTATTTTTAACTCTCGCAATTCAGCTTGTGCCATCCTATATGGAGGGATAGAGATAGGCTGAGTATTAGGTGTGAGAGAGATTTCAAATTAAATCTCTCGCTCATTTCGTAATCTGGGTTGTTCCTTTAGAGATACATCAAGAAACTCGCACACTATAGGTACATCTATCATTCTGTCTAACTGATGAATCTACGATTCATCATCTTTATTAATTTATTTTAGCTTAAAATCCCATATAAACCATCTGTATATAATACTAACTCCATTTTCTTACTAATGTGCATGTGTTTAAATATTTTATACTTGTATATTATTTTAACCTAAAATAAATAAATATAGAAAGAAAGGAAAAATAAAGAAAAGAAAAGAAGACTGTATATATGTAATAGATACAGGTTGACCCGAACCCCTGAGAGAAGGTCAAGACTTGACTTGATCGACCAGGATTAAAGTAGGAGAGATAGGGTCCTTATTCAGAAAATCCAAAAAAATTGTGTGATGTGTATATTTGTATACTTCACTATTTTATTTGTACATAAATTGACCTTAAATAAAATAAGTTTCAAAGTAAAAGTTGTAAATAAAAATGTGTCCTAAATAATAAAAATAATTGCACAATCAAATCTTGTACAGAATAAAAGCAACCACACTTGGAAACACCACTAAGCGATAATTGAAAGACCAATTCTAGCTCCATATGAATTCAAAATTAACCAAACTTACTTCTGTTGTTTTCTAAATTAAATTATCTTTAAAATGGCTGTGATTTCGTAATTTATGAAGTTACAGGTGAAAAGTTGGTTATCTGGGGTGGTCTGTGCAATTTTCCCATGTATTTTGTACATATTGTATTTGTAGATATTTGTAAATATTTTTCCTAATTATTTAAAATAAAAATAAAAAAAATAAAATTTTTAAAACAAAAAAAACTAATTTGCTTATTTACCCATGTATATAATGTCATATATGTATATAGCATATGTATATAATTAATTTTCTTAATGAATTAACACAAAAAAAATTAACATTTATTTTTCAAATAAATAAAGTGACAAAAATACAAAAAAAATTAGTTAAATTTTGTAAATGTTTTTAACACTAATATCTCTCTTTATCTTTATCTCATTTGTTTTTCTCTCTTATCTCTTATCTTCATTCAAAATTTTAAAAAAAAATCAAAGTCCATTATCTTTCTATTTACATGGCTCCTTCTCCCTCATTCTAACTTGATCAATATTTAGTGAGAGGAGTCCGATCTCCGAGAGTCTTCTTGTCGCAGAAGGGTGCCTAGCCTCCGAGCTGTCCAGTGACAGCGAGTCGACCTTCGTTGAGGTGATCAAGGTCTTTTCAACTCCTAAGGTAAGATCCATTCTTTTTCTTATTTTTAATATAGGTTAATCTTAGTTTTATTTTTTTGCATCTTTACTTCGTCGCATTTTTTATCTAGATCCTAAAATTTATCACTATTTGATTCACCATCAATCTCGAGTTTTCATCTCATTATCTCGATCTCTCCACATTCATGTTCTACCTTACGTAATCTCTCAACTCCAGCCACATACAATGGCTGGAGACTCGGATCCATTCCTCATTTTTTGCTGGATCCCCATTCACCTCTTCCATTTGATTTTGGGACCGAGCCATCATGCTCGTGTCCTCATTTGTTTATAAATATAAATTTATATATATAACAAAAAAAATAAATACATAAATAAATATATTTTTTCTTTCTCTCTAACATTTGTTTTGTAGGGTCATTTAAAAAAATTAAAAAATAAAATAAAAAATACATTTTTTTTTCTATTTTTAAATTTTTCTATTTCAGATTTACAAAATAAAAAAAATTAAATTTTTTTATTACTGTTTACATTTAAAATTTTTAAAAAATAAAAAATAAGTTGTCGGCGACAGCACCAACGCCTCCAGCAGCGCCGCTACCGGTCGCGCCTCCACCGCTTGGACCTCCTGAAGCCACGACCGCGCCACCGCCGACAACTTCTTTTTTTAATTTTTAAATTTTTAAATGTAAACAATAATACTTTCATATTCAATGATAATATTGAATATATCTCTACTTTGAAGGCACGATAGTTGTTAGAGCAAGGATGCCAAGGCTATTTAGCTTATGTACCCACTACAGCAGGGTCTGTGTCGTATATATTGTATATATACTTTAGACATAACTCATACTTTTAAGATAATTATTTTAAGGGATATGTAAATAATTTTTAAAATCCATGTGTGTAAAAAAAAACAAAAAAAAACACAAAACTAAAAAAAGAAAAGGGTTAGTAAAATATATACAAGTATATACACGAATTTTTTTGTTTGTTTTTTGTTTTTTGTTTTTTTGGTTTTTTTACACATGTGGATTTTACAAAATTATATAACATATCCCACAAAATAATTATCTTGAAAAGTACGAGTTATGTCTAAAGTGTATATACAATATATACGACACCCCCTATACTTGGCTTGAACTATATCCTCATAGTGATCAGAGAGCGACAAAGGAAGACATAACTCGTGCTAAGTATAGAAAAGTGAAAAGACTCCTATGCTACAGCGACTCAAAGAAAAGATAAAAAGAAGAGAAGTTGGTGATCCCCCTATACTTAGGATCAAGTAATCCTAAGCATAGTAGACTGTGCAAAAGGGGAAATCGATGTAGAGAATGTACAAACTCAAAAATAATAAAAAATGATATAAACAACATCACCCCCTATACTTAGGGTAGAGTATCCCTAAGTATATGCAACAAAAGGAGTGATGAACATGACGAATATGAACAATACAAATCATTCACCCCCTATACTTAGGATAAAGCACATCCTAAGTATATCATATATACACACATAGAAAATGGGTGAATATAAAACTAAAGAAGAAAGAGTGAAACGAAAGGATATACAAGAGGAGTGGATGCTCATGTATCAGATGCAAAAGATGGAATCAAAAGATCATCATCTGATACCACAGATACCGAATCAACGACAAACTTGAATGTATCATGATCTAGATATGCCATCAGCAACTGTCCGTTCACAACAAATGGCTGTGCGTCAGATGACAACCCAGATATGACAATACTCCCATTGTCACGCACAGCTCTCACGATGAACGGTCCTGACCACTTGCTTTTCAATTTTCCAAGAAACAACTTCAACTTAACATCAAATAACCAAACTTTCTGATTAGGGGAGAAAGTCTTCCTTCAAATGTGTTTATCATGTGAGCGCTTGACTTTCTCCATATACATGAGTGAGTTATCATATGCAAAGTCTCGGAATTCCAGTAATTTATTCAAATCCAACTTTCTGTTCTTTCCTGCCTTCTCATAATCTAGATTGCATACACGAAGTGCCCATAAAGATTTGTGAATTAACTCCACTGGCAGGTGGCAAGGCTTTCCATACACCAATCAATCTGTAGGGAGACATACCCAAAGGAGACTTGTACGTCGTCCTATAAGCCCATAGAATCGAATCAAGCATCCGAGACTAGTTCTTCCTATCTGTACTTATAAGTTTTTGCAATTGATCTCCCTATTTGAAACTTTTGCCAAGCCATTAGTCTGAGGGTGGTAAGGAGACACAACTCTGTGCTCAATGGCGTACTCCTTTACAAGCTTCTTTACTTCTCTATTTATGAAATGGCTTCCCCCATCTAAAATTAGTATTTTGGGAATCCCAAACCGTGGAATAATATGGTCCTTGAGTGTAAAGCCATGAACTTGGCATCCCTCGGATCCTATATCATAGGATCCGACTCGTCAAGAGAAAACCAACGGAATTTGTTTCGTGTAAATCGGACTTCGTTTCGATTTGTTATGATTTTCGGAAGAAAGAGAAGTAAGGAGGGTTAAGAAGTCAATAACCCATAATGACTGTCATTAAGACTAATTAAGTGTGATTAATGAAACTAATGATGGATTGAAAATCGCTAATGATCATTAGCAAACACTAATCAATAGTTAGCAAAAGATAAGCATAAGCCGCGAAAGTTAAATCACAATTAGTGAAAGTTAATCACGATTAGTATTAATTAAGCGTCATTTGCAAATCTAGAATCATCTGGAATGTTCTGACTTAAGCCCCAAGTTTGAAATAGGTCTTGGCCAAAATCATGGGCCAAAACCATGGGTCGCTAAACCATGATTAAGGTCTAAACCATGGTTTTCTAACCATGATTAGTAGTTTTCTGGAGCCTATAAATACCCCCCCACCCATTCATTCTCTACGATTTCCACTACTACCACCACCCAAGGCCTAGGGTTGAGAGGTCGGGAGGAGGAGTGGGAGGCGGGGAAAGAGCGCTAGCGAAGCGCTGCCGGGAGAACGAGGAGGAGAAAGGTATGATCCTCTCTTAGTTTGTTTCGTAAGCTAGGATTTCAATTCATCCTCTTTTCTTCCAAGCTTTAATCTTGATTCATCTTTCTTTCCGATTCGTTTTCCATTGTGGTTCGAAGAGAAATCTGTGTAATACCCTACTTAGGTGCGGCGGCTATGCACGTCAGTGAACCCTGTGATTCGTCACAGAATTCACTCATCTAAAACACGTGGTGTCTACCGATTCTCCATCGCTTATGTTTCTATTCTTTCAATTATGCTTTTATAGTTATTTCGATGAAGAAATCTGTGTAATACCCTACTTAGGTGCGGGCGCCTATGCACGTCAGTGAACTCTGTGATTCGTCACACATTCACTCACCTAAGATGTGTGGTGTCTACCGATTCTTCATCTCTTGTTGTTTGAGTATATTCTTTCTGTTTTGCTGTTGTTTTCCTCACGATTGATTTTATAGAGAAAACTCTTTTCATTTTTATTTTGAAATATGTCCCAATATAAGGGGAAACTCTGCCGAAATTTTATGAAATATGTCCGGATATAAGGGGAAACTCTGCCGAAATTTTCCGATAAATATGTCCTGATATAAGGGGAAACTCTGCCGAAATTTTCCGAAAAATATGTCCCAATATAAGGGGAAACTCTGCTGAAATTTTCCTAAGAAATATCACCCCGTATAAGGGGAAGCTTTGCTGAAATTTCAAGAGAAAATATGTTCTTGACGTTCTTCGTGTTCTTTGTGTTCTTCGTGTTCTTCGCGTTCTTGACACGTTCTTAGCGCTTTTGATACAAAAATGAAATTTGATCGTTTTAGGAGCCTTAAATCATCTTTTCTGAAAATGAAACACGATAAAGCACTACATACGCGAGAGAGAGCTCGATTAGGTAACGAAATCCTTCCTTTTGTTGTTGGGTTTTCAAAAGAGATTATTGAAATTCTTGATTTTATGTTCAGTGCTATAAAGAACCCTAATTTTGACTATTCTTGATAAAGTCTGAATAGTTGCTTTATGATTCCCACTAAAATAATGACTAAGCATCAAATCGATGCGGTGGATTTGAAAGTTAGGGTTTGTGAGTTAAAATAGGCATAAATACGAGTATATATGCATATGAATAATATATATGTGATTCTATACTAAGTATTCTTGAGTATGCAAATCGAAGATTTAACAAAAGAATTACATCATGTGAATTGATGTGGTTTGAGTTGGATCCTGAAAAGGATCATGTGTCAAGTTAAGGATGACTGGGAGTAGAACTACAGGTCGGGCATGCAACCTGTAGGTTTGTCGGAAGGAACCCGTATTGGCGTTTCCCTACCTAAGTAGTACACAGTTGCCCTGTTATGATAAGTGTGCACGAAATAAATATTTTGCAACGTGTGGTACCAGAAGCCAATATCTTCGAGTTGAATGATGGAAGATGTGGTCGTGCCATGTGGAGGCACAGGTGGTTCAATAGCGGCTGGGTCACGATAATATGTATTTAAAGCCGCTAGGTGATGTGATTAAATGTTAGCCTGAGGTTTTAAGCAACCGAGTCCTCATGGACGGTGTGCTCATTTCTTTTTCGGGCTGAGGGTTTGAGACCCTGTGTAATAAAATAAAATAAAATGGTCAGGGTAGTATTGGAGGATTGGTTGAGGCGACGTGTGGCGGCATAAGCTTACCAAGATCAATGCAATCTCCAATCCCGAAGTGTCCACAGCTTCGGAGTCCTTATAGTGGTGAGGTAATTCCCTCGACTAATCCCTGACGTGGAATAGAAAGGAATAGGACTTAAATTAATGAGAATGAGTGGAACTTTTTGTGATATCAAGTTTTGAAAAATTACACAATTTGTTTGCTTTTTTCTTCTTCGTTACTTAGCATTCACTAATTTTTATCATATGATTTATGGAAAACCCAACATGTATCGGTGAGCCATCGCAAGGACTATAAAAATTCATCCAGCTTACATACTAGACATCCAGCCAGCCACAGTAGCTTTACTTTTTAAGGTAGTTAGTAATCTTTTGTATATTTTCCTTTCAAGCTGATGTACAGTAAATGGTTATAGTGGGATAGTGTATCATATGAACTTTATTTTATGAATGGAAAAGTGTTGAAATACTTTCTTCTGAGTATTTTTTTGCAGTCTATAAATGAATGTTAGTTGTTATTGCTGAATAAATTATTGCTGAGTAACCAGATCCGGATATGGGAGGATCTAACGGCCTGGGAAACGGGGTCGCGAAATTGAGAAAGGAACACACTCTACGACTATCTGCGGCTCGGGTGAGGATAGCCTCGACCCATCGACTAACATATTCCATGATGAGCAGGATGTACTGAATTCCCTAACTGACAGAAAATGGGCCCATGAAGTCTATGCCCCAAGCATCAAAAACATCAGAAATCTTTATATATCTTAGGGGCATGGTATTTTGGAACCAACCATTCCTCCCATTTTCTGACAATCAGTACAACCTCAAACATACTCTGTAGCATCCTTAAACAATGTGGGCCATCATAGGCCACTCTGTAAAACCTTTGTTGCCGTGCATTTCCCCGAATGATGCCCACCAGATTGTAGTTTGTGATAGTGCTCAAGTACACTGGTGTGTTCCTCCTGAGGAATGCACCTTCTCTAGATACAATCCGCACCCTCGCAAAAGAGGTACGTATCCTCTCACTGGTAATAATGAATCTCTGACAGAAATCTGTCTACCTTTTACTTCGACTAATCTTGTGGAACTTTCTTGGAGACAAGATAGTTTACAATATCAGCATACCATGGGAGTGAGTCCACAGATAAAATGGCCTCATCTGGAAAGGTTTCGGAAAAAGGTTTCATGTTCTGCTCAGAGGTCTCTGCATCTGTGATACGGGAAAGGTGATCTGCCACAACATTATCTTGAATCTCTAAATCAAATTCCTGGAGAAGAAGGATCCATCTGATAAGGCGTGGTTTGGCATCCTTCTTTGCTTGCAAGTATCGTATGGCAGTGTGATCCGTGTATACAATAACATGTGAACCAATGAGGTAAGATCTGAACTTTTCTAGCCCAAACACAACTGCTAACATCTCCTTCTCTGTAACCGTATAATTCCGCTGTGCTTCATCCAGAGTCTTGCTAGCATAGTGTATAGCAAATGGTATCCCATCCCTTATCTGTCCTAAAATAGCTCCAACTGCGAAATCTGATGCGTCCGTCATAATCTCAAAAGGAAGAGACCAATCTGGTGGCTGTAAGACAGGAGCGCTAGTAACCATTTCTTTCATTTGATTGAATGCAAGGAGGACTTTCTCATCAACAACAAAATCACTCTCCTTACACAGAAGATCAATCAATGGTCTGGCGATTTTGCTGAAGTCCTTTATGAATCGCCTATAGAATCCTACATGTCCCAAAAATGACCTCAACTGCTTCAAATTCTACGGTAGCTCTAACTTTGAAATCACATCAATCTTGGCCGGGTCAACCACCATACCATGTTTGGAGATGACATGGTCTAATACAATTCCCTTAATCACCGTAAAGTGACTCTTCTCCCACGAGAGCACTAGGTTTACCTCACAGCAACGTTGAAGAACTCGGTCTAAATAAGCAAGACATGTGTCAAAATTATCCCTGTAGATTGAGAAATCGCCATGAAGACTTCAATAAAATTACCCACCATGTTGGTAAAAACGGCCAACATACACCTTTGAAATGTAGTGGGGCCATTACACAATCCAAAGGGCATCCGTCTAAAGGCGTAGGTGCCAAACAGACAAGTGAAAGTAGTTTTCTCCTAATCCCCAAAAGCGATAGAAACTTGGTTGTATCCCGAGTACCCATCCAAGAAGCAAAAGAACTCTTTCCTTGCCAACCTCTCAATAATCTGATCAATAAAGGGCAACGGAAAGTGATCCTTCTTGGTAGCTGAGTTCAAACGTTGGTAATCTACACAGACACACCATGAAGTAGGTATTCGGGTTGGAATCTCCTCACCACGGTCATTCTTTACAATCGTAATCCTGGATTTCTTCGGGACCACATGTAAAGGGCCGACCCACTTAGAATCCAAAATGGGATATATAAAGCCAACATCACACCATTTTTTGATCTCCTTCATGACAACCTCCCTTAGATTTGGATTTAGATGGTGCTGACATTCACAAGAGGGTACAGTCATCCTCTAGGTAGATATGATGCGAGCACAATGCTGGATCAATCCCACAGAGATCCGAGATATTCCATCCTATGGCCTTGCGGTTTTTCTCAAGAACCTCTAGCACGCAAGTATCTTGTTCAGCGATCAATTGTGAGCTGAGGATGATCAGAAGCATTCGGGAGAGACCCGCAAGGAAGGCATATTTCAACATTGATGGTAAAACCTTAAGCTCAGGTGGGGTATGAATCAGCTCTGCAATAACCTCTGCTACTGTACTAGTAGATGGTATGCGATCTGTACTTTGTGGACTGTCCACCTTGGCTACTGACGGCTCAACAAAATGAATATTTGATAGGTCTGCATTGAATGATCTCTACTCATAAAGGAAGGGCTCATCAGGATATTC
Organism: Ottelia alismoides; assembly: GCA_037367405.1. Taxonomy (NCBI): domain Eukaryota; kingdom Viridiplantae; phylum Streptophyta; class Magnoliopsida; order Alismatales; family Hydrocharitaceae; genus Ottelia; species Ottelia alismoides. The sequence goes on along the minus strand of JAZKJV010011809.1, from coordinate 695,849 downwards.
AATATTCTTATCAATTAACGGCTAATATATCCCATCAATAATTTTAGAAATATGTCTCTCATCTGTGCATAAATCAGGAAATTCAATGAATGACTCAGATATATGGACCTCAGAACTCTCAGAAGGAGACATATCATCAGTAATCTCAGAAAAGTGTGTCAACATAATATCAGAAGGTGCCTCTAAAAACTTAGATTGATCCTTAGAAATCAGCTCAAACTGCTCATCAGCAACTATCTCAATTGGACCACCAAGGGAACTCATGTCAACTGTACTTTACATAGAGTCCTTTTGGGAAAGGAACTCCTGGGTATCTATAAAATCAGCAAAAAGATCTGTCTCATTGAATTCAGCAAGAAAATCACAGTCATCTAGCTTTGATACAACTTTCTCTATAGCATCTGTTGCTGGTGGCGGTGATGGTATAGGATCAGAGATCGTCTCAATTTTCACCTTGTCACTACGAGAGTGAAAGATGATCTCTCCAGTACCGTAATCAACTGCTGCTTCGGCCGTTCGGAGGAATAGTCGACCTAGTATGATCGGAGTATGGAGTAACGGTGTAGGTGTGTCCATATCCATGACACCAAAATCAACAGGGAATTTATTCCCTGCACCGTTATAATAACGTCCTCTAAAATGCCTCTTGGCCTCTTAATTGATCTATCAACAAACTGAAGGATCATCCTGCTTGTTTTAAGAGGCCCTAAACAAATTTGTGTTAGTAAAGAGGAAGGCATGAGATTAATGGAGGAACCGCTATCGAGAAGAGTACGATCAAATTCTTGATCAAAGATATGGCAACGGATGTGAGGTGCTCCCTTGTCTTTCTTTTTAGGCGGGAGGTTATTGATGGCATGAACTGTGGCCATGGTCAAGATGTGTTTCTCTATTTCCTTTTATCTGTTCTTCCTTGGTTGACGCTTTTGTGTACATGCCTCTTTCATTCCCTTTTTTACTATAGGCAAGTATTCCATGGCCTTAATGAGTGACATCTTCAAAAAGATGTTCCGTAAGATCTCAACCACTCCAGGATCAGATAAGGTTGTTTTTATTTTTTGGATTTTCTTAGTTTTGAGAGCAGAAGGAAATGGTACGGAATCAGAATAAACATGCAAACGTTCATTTCCATTATTCAAAGTAGAATCCTCATGTACAAAAGGACAACCAGAATCAGTCTGTACAGTGTTGTCCAAACTAGGTGAAGGAAAAACAGAATCTAAAATAGAACAAGATGCTGCTGCTGGTGAAGAGGAAGAATCTGCGACTGGTATATTCTCCCTTGTTGATGGTGATCTACATCTACCTGGTGAAGATGGTGGTGAAGGCAGTGAAACTCCAGACGTAGGTGCTGCTACACTGGGACTCTCGACTGCTAGTGAAGGAGATGATGTAGAAGATGATGCTCTCTCAGTGGATCGATCTCCCAACCTCGATTGCTGCATAGGAGGCTGCAATCTCCTACCGCTCCTGAGATGAATGGCATCAGATAAACATGTAAAATCAAGGGACATACTTGTCTCGGGGTGGGTGGCCTATTGTCTACCTGCTCCTTACGTCTGAAGTTGTTGGGGTTGGCTTCGACTTGTGCTGGAATCAGTGTCTTGGTGGTGGTAAGGTCGTCGATCTGCTGAGTCAGTCCATTCATGTTCTTCATGAGCAATGCAAGTTGGTCCAATGCTGGATTGACTGAAGGGGCCTCGGGTTGCTCATTGACTGGCTGCCGCTGAGGCTGATAGTACATAGGCTGTTGGTACCCATATGGATTCTGATAATGAGGAGGAGGAGGGGAAGGATACTGTCCATAATATGCAATTTGCTGCTGATTAGGATGAAGAAAATACATGGACTGCTGTTGTGGCTGGGCTTGTCTCCAATTTTGGAACTGTGGTGGAGATGAAAGTGAGGCTGGAACTGCTGGTGCTGGTACTGCTGTTGTCTGCCTCCATTAAATTGGTGGGCTGATGAATCTCAGATTCATCACTCTAAATATCATTAATTAAGCTCAAATCCCTCAAAATCATTGGCATTTCTTCATTTATTATGCATAATTAGCATTCATGCATGTTTTGATAAGAATTGCATTTTATCCCTTATTTTTACACACAATAAGAAGCCAAAAATCCCAGCTAAAATTGACCTGCAAATAGCCTAACTTCCCTGATTTTAACTCATTCATGATAACTCCGAATGACCCAAAACCTCCACTGTTTACATATCAATAATAAGGATAAATGAAAAATATAAAAAATCACTAACCCAAATAAGTGGACCAAAAACCCAAACCCTAGTTCTAGGATTCCCAGACTAAAACCTCATATCTTCCCCATCCAGTGTCTGTTTTAATTCTACTCACTTTTGACCTAATGTACATTCAATTACCTTCAAAACAAGACCAAGTTCAAGTGAATCGAAGCTCATATGTGAAAATTGGGTTTTGGGCTTCTTTTGTACATTTTGCATTTAAGTGGTTTTTGACCTAATATTTTATGTACATAATTGACCTATTTTATTTTATTTTGTCTTCTTTGATGAAAGTTTTATTAAAATGCGCAAAAATCCAAATCCAAACTGAGCTTGAAATCAAAGAAACTAACTGATTCCAGGTCTTCACTAACTGCCTGCAAAAAAATTGTGATTTTCGTCTTTTAATTTATTTCTTCTTTTTCTTAATCAATAAAAATCCAAAAAAATTATATTAATGTGTAAATTTTTATCTTTGAGTTTATCGTATTTTTTTCCGGATTTTTATCTAGTTTAAAAATGACAAAAAATTATAAAATCCAAAAAATCAAGGTATTCTATGTACATGTGATACCCCAAAAATATCACTTTGTACAAATGATAGATTTTGATTTTGGTCCTTTCATGAAAGTTGTAGATCTCATCGAGACGAGAAATTTTCATGAAGAAACTTTTTCGATCCGAGGTTGTTTTCTATTCCTTTTCTATTTTTCTTTGTAATTATTTTTCGAATTTTGTGGGGCTGACACGTGGCAGCTCGTGGAGCCGCCATGTGTCACAAATTTTTGGATTTATTTTTATATCATTTTTATAAAAAAATAAGGACCGCACGTGTAGGACACATGCCTCCTTGTACGTGCCCTGCACGTGCATTGCCAACCTACCCCATTTGCCACTACGTGGTGCCCTTCTGGCCGCTCGATCTCGGCCGATCGGACTACCGGGGCCCATCGTCCACCTCTAGCCCCTTTCCCAATTTGGGAGCCTCCGTCACCTTGTGATCCCCTAATTTCACTGGCTCCGCTCTTAAATCTCGTGCGTTCCCCAATTCCACCGACAACATCTATTGAATGGCAGAAGCGATTGTGACAGGGTTGTCTTCTACCCCCATCTTCATCGGCGAGATCCGGCGCCTATCCTCGATGCCGTTGCAGCCGCATCCCTCCGCGCAACTGCTCCTGCTCCCGCCTGACCGTAGATCCCACGATAACCCACTCCAATGCCGGCCACCGCTTCTGCCTCCGACGACCTTCATCGATCACCAGCGTTGCCTCCAGTTACCACGACGCATCTCGCCACGCCAGTTGCTCCCAAGTCCCACCATCGACAATCAGCATCGTCGTTCAATGACGAGCAACGCCTGTGACCTCCAGGAACTTTGCCGCTCCCCCGCCGACGTCATCGACAGCTTCGTCATCGACAATTGGCAAGGGAAGATCCTTCATCCACTCGAGCGAATCTCTACTACCGGCCGGAGCCTTGCCGATCTCAGCCAACCACCGGGCGTGAGGCCCGAGGCTTTCCATGCACATGTGAGGCACGTACGCTGGGGGAGGTCGTTAGCCATCCCCAGGGGTCACGTGCATAGCACGTGTGCTGGGTAAATTACAAAGACTCCCCTAAGAATTCACACATCTGCTGAGAAGACGCGCCACCCAAGGGTCAGGTGCCTAGCACGTGACCCCATGGGATTTTTGTAAAAATACCCTTAGGAGTATAGGTATGTACGATTTAACCCTTCTTATGCATTGCCTTTATTAATTATTTATTATAATTTACATAAATACCCCTATGTTCCCCGTGATTTTGAACCTCTATATTGCATTATTTTATTCGTCAAAAATTGGCATTGTGTTCTACAACTAATTCTCTTCATTATGGCATATCTTTGACATTTTTGTGACTTGTGGTTAATTAATAATAATTATTTTATGGAAAGTTGCATACTTTGCCCATTTTGTACTCTGATTTTTATAATTGATTAACCGTTGCTCTAAAAATTGCCAACAAATCACGGATTGTAGAATTAGTTGTGTTTAACACTGTGCCAAAAAATAATTTCATTTGCATATATGTCTTGTCTAGTAAAAATTATTTTGCATATTTCCATTTTTTATTTCTAATAGGTATTAAATCTCATAATTTTGAGTTTTAGGATTTTTCTGAGATCGATCACCTAGTGATAGATCTTAGATAATATTATCTCTTAAGAATAAATAGGTTTAATATTTATTATAATTAAATATTAAAATTCGCATCATTTACATTCGAAAATTCATAAAAAAATTCATCTTGCATCCAAAAATTACAAAAAAAGATTACAATGCATTCATTTCATCGTAATTATCATCATGGCAAGGTTTCATATTTTTCGGACATCGTTTGATTGATTTTTACATTTTATTCCCTAAAACTGGCCAAAGTTGCATATGTGCATTAAAAAATTGTAAAAAAACCACCTCGAAAACCGCCCATGAACTTTTTAGATAAAATCACTAAAAAATATAAAAGAAAACCCATACAAATAGAAAAACAAAAAAATCTTAATAAAAATATAAAAAATTCTTAAAAATAAAAAAATATTACATTTTCTATTTCTGATTTTTCTTTATATTATCATTAGTATTTTAAAACTAATTTGGATAATTTTTGACACTGTTTTGTAATTTTTATCTCCATTTTTTTCGTATATTAAGTTTATCCCTGTTTGTGGGTAGTTTTGACTTTAAAAATATATAAAATTTAGCAAAATGACTTAAAAAATCACAAAAATGGTAAAAATTATCTAAAATCCAAAAACGTTTTGTTTTCTTATTTTTGATTATTTTTTATTATCTTTTGTATCTATTATAACCTATATTGTATATATATACTATATAAAGTTGTATATATATTTTAAAAGAAAAGAAGAAAAATATCAAAATATAAAATATAAAAAGAAAATACAAAATCAGTAAATTAAAAGTCAAATTATAAAAATATAAAATTAAAAATAAAATTAAAAAAATATAAAATTAAGAACCCTAAAAAAGGTCATATAGACAAATACATCACACTCACTTTTTTTGCAATTCATTGCCCGATCTATCCTGATTGTTTCCTGTGTTTGACACTCTACACATACTTGCACACTATACACATCTTTGTTGTAGAGTTATAATAAATTTAACTCTACATCTGCTTTTCATTTCTTGATTATCTATTGTGGGTTAATTGTTGTCTGAAGATTGGATTTCTTGCGGGTCGCCATAGCGACTTCATCTCCACCTTGTGCGAGACATATTTAGACCCATGAAAAATCCTCTTCAACAAATGGCGTCGCTGTCGGGGAGCAACGTCGCTTAGATTGGTCCTTGCTTGATTGTGGTTATTTATCTATTTTTGCTATATTTATTTTATTTTATTTGATATATCTTGTTGAAATGTCTAACCTCCTCTCTTGTTGTCTCTGTGAGAGGTACCGTGGATCGAGGGAGGTGCTCTACTACAGGCGCCTGTGCACACACGTGAAGTCAGCTTTAGCTTGTCAACCAAGCACCAAGGATACTTAGATAGATTTTTGAAGACTGAGCTCCGTTTTCATTTATTGTATTTATTTTGTAATTTAAAGTGAGAGAGAGATACTTTAATTGTAATATACAACGACTCTGACACTACTTCACGCTTCATGAGGTCTAGTGCCCGAGGGATTGTTCCCTTGGGGGCCTCATCGGTTTTCCACAGTTTTCTTTGCATTTTTATTTTGTTTCCGACTTTGTTTTATTTACTCTGTGTGATTGAGCCCTTAAGTGTAGGATTGCTTGTCGATATTCTTAAGGCCAACACCTACTACTTTGCATGTTCCTATAGATTACGTTTGGACTTAGACAAATCTAATTGCTATCTATTTTGGATTTGAGATCGAGCGTCGATAGAAGTGCTATATAACACTTTTAGGATCTGCTATGGCGGACATCGATGCACTTCAAAGACTGGACATTTGGTTCTCTCTTCTAGATATTTAGCAGTTACTCATCTAGGACGATTTCATCGGCATTATTTGCATATAGTGAGGTTTAAGTTCTGCTGAGCATCTTTGCATGTAGAGTGCTGGAGGCAAGGTGAGCATTTTACGCTTAGCATTCATCATCGTTTTTGCTGCTTGCATTACTTTTCTGACTCTCTCCCTCTGATTTTGACCACCTAGGTGCTAAGTAAAATTAATTAACCAATAGGCTCGTGCATTTCTTACTAAAAATAAAAAATTATAACAATAACATTGGGACTGCTAACATTACTCGACCTTAAAAATAAATTAAAAAGGTAAAATCTTGTTTGGGGCAAGTAATCCCCTCATTGTCTTTGTTTTACATTGCTCGTGTACACACTAAGGTTAGAGCCCAAATCCCATCAAGATAAACCTAAGTGATTGTACAACCTTTTGACTTCTCACCTCACTCTAAAACAGACAAGATAAAGGGACCACACTTTTGCAATCTTCACCGAGTTGAGTAGGTGAATTGAGGGGTCTGTTTGATTTGTGTGAGTTTGATTGTGAATGTTTTGTGTGCATTCTAGATCGTCTCTGTTTATTTGCGCCTTTTTCTCACTTCTCTTGATTAGACCTTCATGCTCTCCCGAATCATTTTCCTTTAGATTTCGAGATGGCCGAATGGGGCGATTTCTATCCGGACTTTGCGGATCCTTCGTACCCTCCAACTGGTCCGCCTCACTTTTTCCAGGAGGACTTTGCTCCTGATTTATGTACATATCCGCCCCAACCACAATATTAGCCCTCAGACTTTTATCTACATCCACCTCCGCCTCCCTTTTTTCCACCTTTACATCCACCCGAGACTGACCTGTTGGAGTCACCTCTCACAATTTTTGCACTTGAGACCTTGACCCAGTTCATGGAGCTTATGAATTCGAGGATTGATGACCTTACCCACCTAAATAAGATCCATATTGATGCTTCACGATCTGAAGATTTGAACTTGATTGAGGATTCTTGTGAGAGCTTGCAATCGCCAAAAATACAAAAAATGAGTAAAATTTAAAAATCTAAAAAGATTTCAGGAGACACGTGATTGATTCAGACTGTGAGGAGAGGGCGCACCTGCCAGACCATTTGACCATACCTGCACTCACACTTTTTCCCATCTTTGACCCTGAGGAAGCCACGGTACAGACTGCTCTTGGCCATTCTCATGTATATGATGATTCCGATCTCCTCCCTTTTTTGGAGGAGATCCAAAAATTGAAAAATATATTGACTAAACCTGAAGTGTTGGCCACTATTCATGAGATCATTAATGCCCCACATTGCCAGACCATGGCCTAATTATATGTTCCTCTTCATAAGAAGAGAAAGAGGAGGAGCAGATCTGAGCATCATATTTTGACCATGGCCACTGCCCATGCCATCACACCCGTCCCATTCCTAGGAAAAGAAACACTGCTACACCTTTCATTAGCTGCACCATCTCTGACCATACATGTGATCACACTCTCCTAGACGACGGTGCTTTGATTATCATCATACCCTTTTTGCTAGTACAGTCTCTTCACTTAGGGCCTATCAAGAAAACGAGGATGATCGTTCAATTTGTTGATGGATCTATCAAGAGGCAGAAGGGTATCCTTGAGAATGCCATCATTTCGATCCAGAGCATGAGGTACAGTGTTGATTTTTCATATCCATGGAGACCTCCCCATGGGAGCACTCTCCAATCATCTTGGGATGACCATTCCTCGCCTCTGTGAGGGTTGTTATTGAGTATGGATCAGGATAAATTCACTTCCGTCCTGTCGACGAGAGCGAGGTGATCATCACTATACCCACTACCAATCAGAGACCTGCACCTGATGTGACTTCACCTATTCTAGATAACCTCGAGGACCTTGACCTTGATGAGACGATCAGAGACTTTTGTTGCATGTTGGACTCCACTGAGACCTGTGAGAATTCTGCCCTATAGAGGAAGACCCGAAAAGCGTGGACCTCAGAGTTCCTTTTCTAGTGTTTGGCGATGTGTTGATGACATCCATGAGATTTACACGATTGACACCATTGAGCAGAGGGCAGATTTAGAGACTATACAAGAAGGACATGACTTGACTTCTTTCACCAATGAGTCCGTTCCTGTTCACGTAGATTCAGATGAGACTGAAAAGGCCAAATTTGATCTTGTTGATTTTATCCAGGAATTTGGGATTTTTGATGAGAATGATGATCCGATTGAGACTGTAGAGGATGAACATGATTCAACTACTTCCACTGATGAGTTCGTTCCTTTTGGTTTTGATCTATATGAGACCTCACAGGACGACCTTGATTTTACTTCTTCCGATGATGATGAGTCCATCCCTTTTCACTTTGATATCAACGAGAAGACACCCAAGGCTGGACCTAGTCAGACTACTTCCATTGACTCATCTGTGCCTTCACACCCTAGGACCACTGAGGACCTTCACCATGTCGACCCTGATCAGTTTGTGTCACCTGAGGACCACGATGTCGACCTACACCATGTCAGATCTATTCCTCAGCGGTCCCACAAGAAGGTTTGCTTTCGACCTTCTTGATCCTTTGTACATTCACTCTGTTGTATATTCGCCTTCGCTTTCCTCTGTCTATCTACCATACTGCTCATCCACCCCATTCTCGTGTGTGCCTTGCTTAGGATGTGCTTTGTCCTAAGTATGGGGGGGGTGGATGAGCCGAGTGTTTAGTCTTCAGTCCGTTTCATCACTCTTGTTGTTGCCTATACTTAGGGCTTCTTTCACCCTAAGTATGGGGTGAGTGATGTGTACATCCTCTTCTATCATCTTCTGTCTTCATTTATCTTTTCTTCTCTTCTTCTTTTCCTATTCTTTTTTCTTTTTCTACCGGAAAGGTGTCGCCCGTTGTTGTCAGTCTTCTATACTTAGGACGTACTTTGTCCTAAGTATAGGGGGATGTGAACCCCGAGTTCTTTCATTTTTCGATCCTCTCCATTGTCTCCTCTTCTTGTCTATACTAGGGATACCTTACCCTAAGTATTGGGGGAGACAGTATGAGTACAATCTGTTCATTCCTACCCTTGACCCTACCTGCTTTGTGTACAATCTATTATACTTAGGATTATTTGATCCTAAGTAAAGGGGGATGATCAACTTCTTATTCATTCATTCATTCGTTATTCATCTATTCTTTAGAATTTCCTATACTCAGTATGAGTTATGTCTTCTCTTTTCTCTCTGATCTATGAGGACATAGCTCAAGCTAAGTATAGGGGGTCATATATACTCCGTATATACTTTAGCCATAACTCGTACTTTTGTATTTTATTAATAATTATGGATAAAAATAATATTATAATTCATTAAAATCATTTAAGAAATGATGTTTATTATTCCTCAAATTCTTTTTGTATTTATTGATTAATAAATCATGTAAAAATATTTTTTGCAAAATGTTTGAAAATAGTTTGAAAATCCTTTTGAAAAATATTTGGAAAACATTTTGTTCAATATTTTCAACCTTTGTAAAATGTTTTAATTGTAAAATTTATTTTCTTTGTGTGAAATAAAAATTTTTGAAAAATTATTTGCAAATGGTTTGTAAAATGGTCGAAAAAATATTTTGAAAAAGCTATATATACAGTTTGAAAAACATTTGCAAAATGATTTTCAAATGTGTGTAATTATTAGTAAACTTATTTTCAAAAAATATTTTGACTGTTGTTTTCAAAAATTGTTTGAAAAACCTTTTTCAAATAATTTTGAGGAGTATATGTGTCACACAAAAATTCTTTATTAATTATATATATTTCAATAAAATTGACCACTTACCCGTTATAAATTCTTAAAATTTAATTCTTGTAAATATAAGAAGCATCCTTGTGTAAATATTTGTACCTAGTTTTTATCTAAAAATCTCTTGTTTTCAAAAATCACAACATTCGTAATAACTAAAATACCAAAAACATTCGCAAAATCTTTTTGAAAAATACAAAAATGCATTTGCATCATCTTTTTAAAAAATACATAAAAAAACCAAAATCCTTGAAATATGCATCACAATAATATTTTCTTCATTTGCATAACATTCACATTTTTCAGATTGAGTTTGGTAATTGGAAAAGTCTAAGTAAAATCCAAAGATTGGAGCTTGGTTGGACCTTAAATCTACCTAATTAACATGAACCTTATAGGAGCTGGAATTAAGGTACTTCAGATCTGGTTGGCTTAATTCTTCGAGGATCACGAGACTTGGTTCAGTGGATTCTTGACTGCATAAGTAGAGTATTTTGGAGCACACGCACGACTCTTGTTGATAATGACCTAACTTGGACACCTGCACCTTTCACTTGGCTCAACTCAGTTGGAGTGGTGAGGGGATTTGATTTGCCGGTATGAGACACACACAAATGGAAACATTTGTCCTCGTCTATGGAGAGAAGTGCACATTAACTTGTCCAGTGGCATTGATGTCTAAATACAGGAGAGCGTGGGTTGCAATAATGCTTCAAAAGAAGGATAGTCTACTGGCTCAAGAGGAAAAACTTCGTATGTAAATGCTGTTGTATATAGTATTTAAAAAAACTCCAAAAAAGTGGACATGCCTGATTGAAAATAAAATGCCTGCCAGAGTATGTATTTATGTTGTATAGAAAATAAGCAAGCTTGAGCTTCAAAGTCAAATCATGTGAGCCTACAGCTGGATGACTTGACTACACTGGTCTTGCATCCTAGGATAGGTAGCTACAGTGGCTACCGTCCATTCTTCTCTTTACCCCCTCCTCTTGAGCTAGTTATTACTTAAACTTAGAAAGGAATACCCCGCTCCTCGAGGAAGGAGTTGCTGGATTGGGGAATTACTGGGTTGTCATGCTGGAGAAGTCAGTCTCTTTGTCATTTCAGTTGGGGAGAGAAACTATCACTTACACTGTATGAGTCAGATTCATAGTTGTAAGGGTTTGTATATGAGTTGAAGTATTCTGACCTGACTATTGAGGGGACTTGAATATAGTTTTGGGATTCTCGAAACCTGTTGGATTTCAATTCCGATTCCCATTAAGGTTCCGCCTGTACTAAAATTTCAAAGGTCCGACTTAAGCTCCAAACTTTGATTTTGTGATGTCAAGTTTGAGAATAAAACTTAATCCATTGTCTTTATTTTTCTTTTCTTTTGCTTTATTTTCTGCATTTATTGCATAAGTGTTTGCTAGGGACTAGTAAAGGCAATATAGGGGGGGTGATGAATCTCCATTTCATTACCTTTATTCTATCATTTTGGACTTAAAAACCCTAGAAAAAGCTTGTAAATACCCTTGATTCATGCATTTTAACATTCATGCATCATTGTGTAAATAGGGTATAAAATACAATTTTTAAAGCCAAAATGATGGAATAAAGAAGAAAAAGAATAAAATATTGAAAATATTTTATGATCTTAAATCCCGAGACCTAGGCATCTTTATTAGTAGGTCGATAAGGAATAAAGTAAGGGGAGATTTGGGTCCAAAATACAATTTTATTTATTCAATTACTCTTTATTTTTGGAACTTTTTTTATTCCACTTTTTACACCTCAAATAACGAAACTTTATACATGAAATTTGTAGATATTAAAATATAGAAAAATACAAAATTTACTTCACACAAAAATAATGTACAGATAAAAGTTATACTCAGAATACGATTCCAAAACCCCAACATCCAAGATCCATATCTCTCAAATAAAAACTCAATATATATCAAAATCACATTTAATCGTATATAACTTTTAATAAGCTATTTAATGAAGTGGTTTCATATTTTTTGGGGTTAAAATGTGAAAGTTAGGTTTTGGACCCCTATTGTATATTTATACCGATTAAAATATTCAATTTATTTATTATTTATTATATTATAATTTATATTCTTATAATTTTGTAAATATTATTTATAATATATGAGCATATTAAAACATGAAAACATCAAGAATCATTAAAATAAAATACGTGTATAAAGTACATAGGTAAAATACCTATATCTATACCTATATAGATAATACATCTATTTCATTAATTGTATATAAAACATCAGAAAAATAAGAAAATATATATTTAAGTCAATAAGAATAAGTTATAAATTTATAAAATAATAAACTAAATTATTAAAATCAAAATTACAAATAAAAATAAAAAACTAAAATATATATTGAAATATACCAATATATAACCCTCAAAAAGTAACTTGTAATTATGAAGCCTTAAAAAATAAATACAAATCACAATAAAATAACTCAGAAAATAATAATTATTTTTTATTTTATAACCTAAAAATAATAAAATCGATTATTATTTTTAATTGGGTTTAGAAATAATTTCAGGCTGGTTTTTCCTGATTGGTCTACGTGGACCAATCAAGTTGCATCAAAGGTTGACCCGCGGTCAACTCTCTGCCCAACGCCCAGCCCGTGTCAAGCCTCTTTTGGCCTCTTCTTCTCGGATTTTTCCAGGCCGCTTCTTTCACCAAATGGCATCAATTCCTTCTTGAATTTTTCTCCTCGAACACCCTCTTACACGCCCAGGGATTGCATCGGGGAATGGAGCATCGATACGCCTGATCTTCATCATTTTTTGAGCACCCAGACCCCTCTTGTACAAAAACCCATTCGAGCTTCCCTCCTCCTTTTGAACCCCTTTTGGGTCATTTCTTCCCCTCCTGATGCGTCGTGTGGCTATAGGATTTGTGATAGGATCCTCTCCACCCCTTTAGGGTATCATAGAATCGGTTCTAACGCGGTCTCCACCCATCTCCAGCGAGGTCCGCGGTGAGGTCCCTATCTTGCCCATCTTGCGGCTCGAGGTTTACTTTATTCCCTTTTTTACTGCATTTATAACATAACCATAGTCCTAGGTTTACTCTAGCATCTTTTTCTTTGCTTTTTAGTCGATCCACTGCCTTCGCCCGTTGTTTGTTGGAGCTTCGCTCCGGTGAGCTTCCATCTCGACCACCCACATCGTTTTCTGCCTTTTTCGCCCTACTGGAGGGTTGAGGCAATTTGCCCTCAACCTAATAACCTTTTCATGCTGGAACAGAGCAAACCACACCACCTGGGAATAATTTTGAGCTCCACCGGAGCTATCTAGGGTACCCACGCTCCACCGTCCTCGCGGGTGTATCCCAGTGCCCCTCCGGTTGTTTTGAGGCTCTCGGCATCCGGAGAAGACCCGCAGGAGGATCCCGAGCCATTTAGGCGCTTCAGAAGACCTCAGATGAAGAAGGAACTAGGTCGGGGAAGTTCACCGTCGCCATCCTTCTTCCCTATCCTCCAACCGCCGTTTGATCGAAGGCCCGCACCAGATCGGTATGCCTACCTTCGGATCTACTAAGCCCATCACCGTTCGATCCGGGCCTACCTTGGATGTAATCCGCACCGTAGATCTGCAAAGGGGTATCGATGCACCAAAGCTCGATACGTGTCAAGTGGCTCCACAACCACCATCGGATCGTGCCAAACGTTGGGTATTTTGCACCTTCACCCAATGCCTTTTTATATTTAATATTTAGTTACAAACTTTCGTCTACTGTTTAAAAGTTTTGTAAAATTTATTAGTAGACCTCTGCATTTTCTGTTATTTCATCAAGGTCCTCGGCCACGTGCCTGCGCGTGTAAGGTGCACGACTACTATTGCTATTTACATATATGCCCTTCCTAGTAGTGTAGTTTCTTTTTATTGCTTGTATTTATTTTAAATAGCAATTAAACTCTAAAAAATCTCAAAAAATAGCTGTAGCTTGTTGATTGCACACACTTTCACGCACAAATTTTAGTTTGTAATTCTGAAGCATTTTATTATTTATAGAAAATAAAAATGTCCATTTTTTCTCTGTTTACAGAAGAAAATACATAAAAAATGTAAAACTTTTTTAAAAACTCCAAAAAAATATATTTTATGTTTATTTATTTATTTTACAGCTTCAGACCAAGAATAACTAAACAATATAAAAGAAAACCTATGAAAATAGAAAAAACTAAAAACCTTTATAAAAATATAAAAAATTCTTAAAAATTCCAAAATTGCATTTTCTATTTCTGAATTTGTTTATATTGTCATTAGTATTTTCAAATTAATTAGGAGAACTATTGACACTATTTTGTATTTTTATCTCCGTTATTTCGGATATTAATTTATCCTGATTTTTGGGTAATTTTGACTTTATAAATATACAAAAATTAGCAAAATTTCTTAAAAAATCACAAAAACAGTAAAACAATATCTAAGACCCAAAAATTTTTTATTATTTTTATTATTTTTATTAACTTTTATATCTATTATAACCTATATTGTATATATATACTATATAAAGCTGTATATATATTTTAAAAGAACAAAGAAAATATAAAAATATTAAATATAAAAAAGAAAATACAAAATTAGTAAATTAAAAATCAAATTATATAAATATAAAATTAAAAATAAAATAAAAAATATAAAACTAAAACCCACCAAAAAGGACATATAGACAAATAGATCACACTCACTTTTTTTTGCAATTCATTGCCCAATCTATCTTGCTTGTTCCTTGTGTTCGACACTCTAAACATACTTGCATACTATACACATCTTTGTTGTAGAGTTATAATAAATTTTAACTCATTAACTCAGCATCTGCTTTTCATTTCTTGATTATCTATAGTGGGTTAATTGTTTTCTGAAGATCGGATTTTATGCGGGTTGCCACATCGACTGTGTCTCCGCTTTGTTTGGTTAATCCATAATCGCCTCACCACCATCATTGTCATCATCAAACAGAAACCACCTCATAACCATATTTTTAATTTTTATTCTTACATCATTATCATTATCATACATCACCAACACCACATCTTCATTCATATATTTCTATTTCCTGATTATAAAAAATACAAAAAATTACATTATTTTAAAAGCAGGGGAAGCAGCCGCAACCGCCACCCCTTCTCTCCTCATCGCTCCATCGGCCGTCGAGTTCTTCTCCACTCCACTGACTGTCCTCCCTTCCTGCCTGCTCTAGATTGTGCGTACGGTCACACCCCAACCCTCTGTCGCCCTCGCCACGCCCCCACAACCAGCAACAACGAACCCATTCCCCCCTTGCCATGCGCCCCAACACCGCACACCACCTCCACCACACTCCAGCAGGAAGCCACTCCACCAACCTTCAACGTGCGTTCAGCACTCGCGCTGCTCGTTCGTCTACCTGCACTAGACTAGCGAACGCACTGCCCCTTGGAGCCACACCGCCTGCACGTGACTGACTGCCCAGCTGCACCACGCCCATCGCCATCGCACCATTCGCAAGCAACCACTACCCCGTCACTCCTCTGCTGGCGCTACGCCTCACACAACCGCGACCCCGAGTATGCCAGTAGCTTGACTCCCCAACCACGCCTCCCCTTGGAGTTGCACCACCCACCCGCGACTGACCACCCTGTTCCACCTTGCCCGTTGTCGCCGCATCATCCACGAGCAGCCACCGCCTCACCGACACCGGGCCTTTGCCGCCTAGAGCCCATCTCCTCCGCACGTCCACGAGCCCTCTAGGGTTCATCCACATTCTTAAGGTCATTTTATTTCTTTTTTTATTTTTTTGGAAAAATTACAGTTTATTCTCTTAAAGTTTCTTTAATTGCAAAAGTGCCCTTAGGCATAGTTTATTTCATTGAATAATAATTTATGTATTGCAAAGACACCCTTTACATTGAGTCGTAATTTGGACATTCATTTAATATCAAATTTTAAATCAAATATAGTATAGCATTTAATTCTGTATCTTTTGAATATTTAATTGGATTTTTCTGAGCTTTGGGTAATAAACTAAAATTGTTTTGATGAAAAATTGGATATTTTTTCTAATTCATGATTTAAAGTTCATATTTAATTAGATATTGCTCCAAAATTTGTGAAAAAGTTTTAAATGATGCTACTAAGTGATCTTTAACTACTAACCAAATTTAACCAAAAATAGATGTGTCTTTTTCCTGAAATAAATTATTGAGTGATTTTTGTAATTGATTTCAAATTAAATTCACGAATATCATTTTTACGAAATTTAAAGTCTCCTAGATTTTTCATTAAAATATATATTTGAGATAATTTTGCTTCTAGATAAATTGATTTCGTGGATTTATTAGGAACTAAATACTCATAATCACTCTATTCTCATTAACAAATTCATAAAGTTTCATATATTGTCCGAAAATTCCAAAAACATATTTAGCTTAATTTCATCAGGCTTAACTTTCAGTAAAATTTTCATAATTTTTGCATTCTGTTTGCATGAAAAATTGCATAAAAACCCCTAAAATTATTGCATTTTTCGTTGTTGCATCTTAAATCCAAAAATTACAAAAAATACATTTTGCATTCAACATTAGATTAGGATTTTAGGAAAACTTTAACATGGCTAGATTGACTTAATTCACATTAAAATTAATTTAGCTAAGTGGCTTATTGTCTTAATAACCTAGTTCAATCGCATTTGTGCATTTGCATTTTTATTGCATAAAAAATTAAAAAAGAATTTCCTCTTGGAAAACCATGAGCTAATTCATATAAATTGATCCAAAGTTGTTCCTTTGCCTCCTTGAGTCGACCCTAGGGTTTGCTTAGATTAAAAATACATAAAACTACACTTTAATTAATTCGTTGATTCATCGATTCGTGCAGTTAATTTTTGATCGATTCTGATTACCCAACTACAACAATTTTGCATGATTAACTAGGACATTTAACGGATACGTCAAATGACGTCGTTGCCATGGAGGCAAACAGCTTAGGATCATTTTAGAAAATTAGATTTAGATTTTCCATTCACTCGGGTAGTCTGACCCCCTAACCACCTTGTAATTATTACATTTTTTCAATTATTTCTGTGTTTATTTTTTTATATATTTTGATATCTCTCTCTGACATAATTTTTATCTTTTTATGTGAGGCTCAGGTGGACTTGTAGCGGCTTTCTTGAAGTCGACGCATCTCGAAGTGCATCGGAGGCTGACGATTCAGGGATTGAGTCGACTGCTGAGACACTAAGAAGATTTTCAAAGAGAGATTTTAGTTTTTTTTAAAAGACATGTAATAATTGCTTGATTTCCAGCAGATTCCATTTGGAATCTTGCGCGTGTATCAGGACTGGACATTGTATCCTTCATGGTAGTGTGGTTTACTTAACGTAGACTAGGACCTACACTCGCGGCTCTTAGAGCAAAATTTTTTTGACTTGTGCTCGTACTTTATAGGAGCAAACATTACATTTATCGAGACACACTTATACCACAGAGCTGTTAGTCAAAATTAAGTTCA
This sequence comes from Ottelia alismoides, assembly GCA_037367405.1. Classification (NCBI taxonomy): domain Eukaryota; kingdom Viridiplantae; phylum Streptophyta; class Magnoliopsida; order Alismatales; family Hydrocharitaceae; genus Ottelia; species Ottelia alismoides. Next base: position 678,304 of record JAZKJV010011809.1, on the reverse strand, counting down.
TCACACGCTAATAGAATTGCTTGTCTAGGAACTGTTTTCTCTTTTGCATTTCATATAATGTGAACTTTCAATTCAGTATTACATCCCGCATTGTAGAGAGCTGGAGGCACTATAAGTCTTCTTACTCAAGAATTCATCATCGTTTTCTCAATTGCATCACCTTTTTCTGACTCCCTCTCTCGGTTTTTCTAACTTATGATAAAGGAATTGGAATTGGATGGTAGACGTGATTGCTTGTGTGGATTAACTACAGTGATAACTAATCTCAAAAACCGGGACTACTATTTTAATTAGACCAAAAAATTGACTCAAATTAGACCTTGTTTTTAGGGTGCATAAAGCCCTCATTGTATGATTTACTTGCATGTGAGAGAGAGAGATGACACTAGGCTAGAGCCAAAGCCACTATTTTCGTATAGACTACTGGTTCAAAACGATTAGCCACTTAGGTAGCCGATAAACGTTTCGGATTTCCTTAGCAGAGTGGGAGGTTTAGAGGATGCCTTATAAGGCTTTGTCCTCAAGAAATGGGTAGTCGTATTTATACGGTCCGCACTTACTCCTGTACTGGCTAAAAGTGTATTTCATTAGAATGGGGGCAGTCTGTAGGGAAATACATGAATCCAACAACTCATTAATCTTTCAAGTCTTGCATTTATCACCAACTAAAACTGACAAGATAATTCAGCCAAACCTTTACGGCCATCACGTGTTGAGTTGTTGAATTTGAGGGTTTTGTATTGTGTTTGTATTGTGTGAGTTTACTCCACACATTTATGTGCACCGTAGAACTAGGGTATGCTCTTATTGTTGTTTTTTTGTTTGTCCGTATGTGTATTCTTCTGTGAAATTGCACGTTTCTCGACCGCCATCCACTTACATTCATCTCTCGAAGATGTCGGGATATTGGTTCCCATACCCTGACCTCTCTGGTCACTCCTCCTCAACCATATACTATTCATCTTCACCTTCTCCTTCTTCCATGTATCCTCCATCATCAGCGTGAGAGCCTTACCCGTGGTCGGTTCCACCTCGACCCGATTATGAAGCCAGACCTTCGACTGACTTCCCCATTTCTTTGCATTTATTACCTATCCCGCCATCTTACCCCCTGAATCCACTTCTACTCTGGGCTGGTTCACCATATAGTCGGATGCTTGCTGGAATTAAGGAATCATTTGAAGAGCAAACTACTACTGAGACAGAAAAATGGCAGAATTATGTGCCCCCGCATACCTCATTCTCTCCTCAAGTAGGGACCAGACGACAATTCACACATCCCGACTTGACCTTAGGGCATGACATGGGCGATCGAACATACTGAATGGAGAGGCATGCATCTTATGATCTTCTTGACTTGATTGACCCTAGTAATCATGCCTACATTGACCAACCTTCATACCACACATTCGGAGAGCCTACACACACTACACAAAGGGCGGGATTGGCGTACACATAAAGGCTCGTAATGTGCACGCAAAGTGCACGCCATGTGCACGCCCGACTGGTGGGCGAGCACATGTGCTCGTTCAAGGCGTGCTCACTTTTACGAGAGTCACTCCGGCAGGTGGGTGAGCATATTGGGATGCTATGTGCTCGCCCGCTTGCTGACATGCACAGATGTGCTCGCCGCAATGATCACCCCTATTAAATAGGGCGATCAATCACGGAGCACCTGGCGAGCACATGTGCTCGCCCAAACTGATTTCCAGGAAAAAAATTATACAGGTTCGACAGGGTTTTGATGCCCCGTCGAACCTGTATAGCCTGTCATTAAACCACTGCAGGTACTTATCTGAGCTCGCTAAGCGTATATATAGTATACGAGTTTGACAACTAAGATAACTAACACTGACAAGTCAAAGTCATGCAATATACATGAACTTAGAAATAAACATTCAAATTTAACATCTAAATACTACAAATATATGTTTGAAGCAACAACGACAATTAAAATTACAACAAATTATATTATCAAAGTTCATATAAATTAAAAGACGTGCTAAAAGTTTAACAACAATACAAATCAATACCAATAACAATTTACTTCTTCTTTGATCTAAAAAATTTAGACATTAAACCCTGCTTTGATTTCTTTTTTTCCTTCTCCTTTTCTTTGAACCTAGCATACATGCGTGCCTCTTCTTCAGGGTCGTTCTCCTCCTCCTCTTCGTCATCCGATTCAATCTCCTTAGGTTGAGATGCACGCCCTTGCGACCTATATTATATATGGAAGATATATACATGTTACTTGCATTTTGTAGATATAGAAATATAAAATTATTACTCATTCTATACATAGAATACTTACATGTATGCCGTGAAATCTTCTCGGTGCTTCATCACCTGCTCCACCATCATCACCATCTGCGACTCCATTGGAATTGATGATTGGGACGGATGTGGTTATGTGTACGACGGCTGGGAGTATGCAGAATAGGAGTGACGATGTTACTCCACATAGTATGGAGGAAGACCACCAAGCGTCTGCTTCCTGTTTGCCACAACGTCCCTCTCCTCCAAGACCTTATAAGATTTTCATTGTTTAATATGAAATTATATATTAGAAATGAGTATAGTCAGATAATATTTATCTATACCTGCTTCCAGATTGTTTTATCAAATGGTGGTTGCTCTCCAGTTGGATCACCAGCCCATTTTTCTACAGATAGTGTCAAATAACGATCCTGAAATACAAACTGAAATATAGAAAAATGAGTTATAATATATCATTCAATTGCAAATAAATTGATAGACTTACCAACAATTCTCCTGCTTCAAGAGTGGACCATTGCGACTCTCCTTCTTTCCCACTCATTTGGGACCTCGACCACCACTCCTGAAAAGAGGGTTCTCTTTCAAACCTAGCTGCCTGAAAGTTTTATTAAGATGTGATAACAACATTGCATTATATTAAAGTATATTTCAAAAAATAAATTTTATATTGTAATACCATCTCCACTCTAATCTGATTGTGTCTTTTAGAGCCACTTGTCGATTTAATCCTTTGTTTTTGGTGGTTTGTCCTTCCCGCCGTGGATCTTCTTCCAAACTCCGCTTCTGCAACAAATGCATCACAGAAATCTACCCATCTGCAAGGATTATGTTATGATTATTGATTACTTTAAAAAGTTTATTATAAATTATTTGAGAAATATAATACCTATCCTCCGTACACCATGTTGGCGGGAACCTCTTCATCTCCTCAAAATTCAGCTCCTCACATCTCGTCTTCGCATGCGAGTCTCTCCTTGCCTTGAAAAATGCATCGCTCATTCTTTTTTCCGCCAAACGAATAAAGGCTCGACGATAAGCCTCCTTCCCCAGACCAGAACCAAGGCGAAACCTACTATGAAAATTAAAACAAAATATCAGATCCAAAAAACTTGACCAAAAATTTCTATATCACTTCTTAGAAATTTTTCTTACCAGAAACATGTCAAACAGTCTCTCCTATTCTGCAGCAGGGATGCGACACCATCTAAATTGCATGGAAGTCAAGTGGGTCTTGATTATGTTGGTTATCTCCTTTGCCACGCTGTTGCTATTCAAAAAAATCCCCGCATTTGCTAAAATTTTTAAATATGATACAATTTATAAATATTTGGAAAAAATTTAATGACAAAATTTAATAAAATTTTACCTCCCATCTGCCATAACCTCCAACAAAGGGTGGGACGCTAAAGTCTGTCCAAATGCAGCAGGTAAAGGCAAGAAGGTGCTCGAACGTCTAAAAGAAGGAGAATCAGAACCCATCGATGTCCGTGCTGGTATGGGGACCGGGACCGGGAATCCAGTAGGAGCTGCTGAGGTAGATGGCTCTCCATAGCCGCCTACATAAAAGGGTGGCAGAGGATAACCAAGAGACTCGTAGTAGGTTATGACCCGTCGGATCTCGTCGGACTGTGAATCTAAAACAACATCTGGGGTGGGCTGCCTACTGGATGAAGGTGTGTCTGAGGAAGATGGACGATTGGATCTACGTGATCCATGAGCCCCGCCACGTCCAAAACCTGCCATGACTGTAATAATGATGTAATACTTAATTACATAATTATTACTAAAGATTTTAGATAATTAAATTATAATTGTGTAATAAAACTTACAACTAATCTTCATCATTTATTTCAGTGGGATTAAAGGATATTTCTTCATTTTTTGAGTTTTCTGAATCATCAATTCTGTAGTCGGTATCATCTTGTAAGTCAACACAAAAAATTTCATTATCAGCCAATCGAATCGATTCGATGATTGGGACTTCTTTTGTTAAGTCTATTGGTTCATGTGTCGATGTGAATGCTTCATCTATGTCATGTTCATGATGAGTGTAATCATTAAAAATATAACCTCGAGAATTTATCTTCACAACAGTTACAGTTTCAACGCTCTTTCTCTTCTTTGATACTTGTGGGAGATAACATACTTGATCCGCTTGAGAAGCTAAGATGAATGGTTCTAATCTGCATATAAATTTTCTTGGTATCAAGTCGACAATGTTATTTATTCCTTCGAGTACTACACCTCCATTGGGTTCATACCTATCACACAAGAAGAGAATTACTTTATTCAAGCCTGGTATACTATATTCCACTTCTAGTATCTCCTTTAAAATTCTGTAATAATTCATATGATCTTCCTCATAACAAGATCCACGACATAGAACCTGGAAAAATCTGCTAACATCTGAATAAACATCGACAACGTTTTTTGGTAACAATCCTGTGAACACTACCGGTAGCAATCTTTCCATAAAAACATGACAATCATGACTTTTCATTCCTTTAAATGAAAACTTCTTTAAATCGACCAAATTAGAAAAATTTGATACATATCCGTCTGGAAACTTCAATTTGCTTGTCCATTTCCAGACAAGCATAACTTGATTTCTATCTAAGGTATACTTCGCTTTGGGAAGTTCAACCCTTCCACTATCATGTTCCTTTATATGCAACTCTGGCCGATTGCATATGATTTGTAAATCACGACGAGACTTTACTGTATCTTTTGATCGACCGGTTACATTCATAACAATATAGAAATGTTATCAAATACATTTTTCTCTATATGCATAACATCTAAGTTGTGTCATATCAGTAACTTACTCCAATATGGTAATTCCCAAAATATACTCTTCTTAATCCAATTATGACTGTCACCAAAACCAGGAAGATTTTTTGTTTTATCTCCATTCTCTAAGGCTGATTTCTTCATTTCTTCCAAGCTTGATAATATCGTATCGCCTATCTTAAATGGTGGGGGACTTGAAAAATCAATTGTATTCCTTTTAAAAGACTGCTTCTGTCTTCGATATGGATGATTATTTGGAAGAAACCGTCTGTGATAACAAAAAAAACATGATTTCTGACCGTGTTGAAGCTGGAATGATTTAGTACTCTCCATACAATATGGACAACTTTTACGTCCATGCGTACTCCATGCAGATAACATTCCATATGCTGGGAAGTCATTTATCATCCAAAGCAGAGCTACTTTCATGTTAAATGTTTGACTTTTATTAGCATCATATGTATCAACTCCATCGACCCATAACATTTTCAACTCATCTATAAGAGGACGTAAATAAACGTCGATGTATTTTCCCGGATGTGTATGTCCTGTTACCAACAACGAAAGAAACATAAACTGTCTCTTATTACATAACCATAGGGGTAGATTGTATGGTGTTGTCATTATTGGCCAACAAGAGTAATATTTACTTCTTCCATGAGGATTAAACCCGTCTGTATATAAACCTATAACGTAATTCCTCTTTTCTTCGTTAAATGTAGAAAAAGCAGACATCAATACTTTCCCAACAATCAGACTCAGATGGATGCTCCATGTACTCATCGACTTTATGTTCCGCGTGCCATGTCATGTACTTCGCCGTTTCTTTGCAATAATATAGTAGTTTCAATCTCAGAGTCAACGTGAAATAATGTAAAATCTTTCTCGAGATTTTTGTCCACTCTTACTAGCTACCTGATATCTTAGCTCATTACATTCAGGACACCGTTGCAAATGTTGGTGTTCACCGTGATATAAAATATGGTGATTTATATATGAGTCTATTTTAACTTCCGCTAAACCCATCTTCTGCATCATCTTTTTTGTTTTGTAATAATTATCAGGTAATTCTGCATCTTCTGATAACATTTTCTTGATAATCCTAAGCATTGCATCAAAATTACGATTGGTCATATTATACTCCATCTTCATCGATAGAAGATCCGAAACTGCAGAAAGTTTTGAATATGTCTTGCAACCCAACTACAATGGCTCTTCCGCTTTTTTCAACAGCTCGTAAAATTCTACAGACTCTGCATATGGTTCCTCATCATCTAAAAAAGTAGCATTAAAATCTGGACCTGCAACGTCCATAACCATATCTGCAAAAGGATTACTATTGTCAGCTTCTTCCACATCATTCATCCTGTCCTCGTAATCCTCACCATGCCTCCACCAAATCTGATATCCTTCCATGAAACCCATTTATAAAGATGTAACTGAGTTTCATCTTTTGATCTCTTCCTCATTAGACAACATTTCTTACACGGACACAAGATAGTTCCATCTGAATCCACGATACGGGAACCTTGTGCGTAAGCAAATTGTATAAATTCCTGAACACCTCTTTGAAAGGTATCTGCTATACATCCATCTAGTATACGGTTGTACATCCACTCTCTATTTGTCATGTTGATCAACCTGAATTAAAAAATTTATAATGTCAAATCTAGGTAAATATGTGAGGATACCTAAACGTATCCCATTATTGAGATAAAAGATGAGAAGAGAGGTGTATTAATTATGTTATCACTTGAGGCCATCCATAAGGATTCAAACTTACTAAAAGATGATCGTTGTCACAAGCTTTTTTATTTCTAATGAAAATTTGGCAGCATAACCCTGCACCTCTCCCGTATACCTCATAAATCAATCGCAATAAATTTTCAAAATAATCATATTAGTGATTATTTCGATAGTAAACTATGATTGATTTGGTATACCGAAGAGGAAGGGGTTATGAACCGAATTTCCGTAAGAAATAAAGAGCTTGTGACAACGATCACCTTTTAGTAAATTTGAATCCATACGGACCCCCTTAGTCCGGGATCTCCAAACTAAGGAAAGCTAACACAAATGTAATACTTTAAGATCACTTTACGTCATACATTTGTACATGCTACAAATGGGACTATAAAATAATCTTAAAATATTTATTCATTTATATTAGCCGGGAAACTACGTAAATTTAGTTGGTTAACGACAGGGATAGGGATAAGTGTGATCCTAATTTAATGCCTAATATAGTGCTTGGGTCACTAATAGTTGATGTGCACCTGCAAAAGAACGAATTTCAAACCTGCAAAAATCAAAATCCACGACCATTGGTCTAGGATAAACATCCGAAAGTGAGTCCAATAGTGCTATGAAAAAAAAATTATAACACAGTTAGAGGTGATCAAATCCTCCAATGTGTTGCACATGCCTCCCATTGTGCAGGGCCACACACCACCCGGTATGGAGGGACGCACTGTGTGTGAATGATTTTATGCAATTTAATATTCTAATTAGTGGTTAGCATTTTAGCCTTATAATCAACCTAACTATAAGTTAATGTGATATACTTGGCCACATTAACTAGAATTTAATGTGATAATAAATTATCACAAAAGAAATATTGATGTATATCATATCTCATATCCACACGATATGAAATTGTCCATCTAATATTAATGATGTTTATCATATCTAATATCTACACTATATGAAATTGACTAACTCATGTTATTCACAAGTTATACGTAATGTTATTCAAAAGTTATACCTAATGTTAATTAATTAAGCACAAATATAAAACATCATTGCATGATATTCCTATATCGTAGTTTTAATCATTTTAAGAAAATTAACAATACTAACTAGTCTAGATGTTGTAATGGATATTTTACCATGTATATTTTACAAAGTCTAAACCTAATGTTGGTTGAGTCATTTTATCGATCACCTACAAGGTATAAAATTCTACATATAAATGAGACAACAAAAATCAAATTGACAAGATTATAGTGATCCACTCTTATCCTAAACATGTAAAAAACATTTAAATACATCCGTTGTATACACTATATCCAACAAGAAAATCAAAATATTGAAACAAAAAACTATCAAAACAAGACAAATTTCTATTGAAATCTTAAAAAACGAGAGAGAGGAGGAAGGACTATACTGAAGGGTAGATGTATATCTACTCAAAACACGAAAACGATGGGCACCGGCGGCGGAGATGAGGGTTGGCAAGTCGCCGGAGGGGTGATTTGGGGGAGGAATCACGTGAGAATGAGGAAGAAAGGGGCACCCGACGTTCTATTTACAGACCTGGGCGAGCACACTTAAGTGCTGGCCCAGCCGTCGCCATGTGCTCGCCCAAAATTTCCTAGGCGCTAAAGTTATCCATGCATAAAATTTCAAGTGGGCGAGCACATGTGAGCGAGCACATGTGCTCGTCCAAATTGGCAATCGAGCCGCTCCTCAGAATTAAAACCGGCGACCCTCATGGGCGAGTACATGTGCTCTTCTTGTGCTCGCCCAGAGCCGAGCAAGCACATGTGCTCACCTAGTGGATGCAAATCTGTGCACGCCAGTCCCACCTTTTTTTGTAGTAGCATTCACAGAAGTGGACTCATGAATTAAATTTACAAGCTCCCTCTTTATTGAGTCCATCATATGAGGCTCCGACCAATATCTTCCATTCAGATGGTTGATGAATCTACATTTCATCACATCTATTCTATCATTGTGGCCTTAAAAATCTCGAAAATGCTTGTAAATACCCTTAATTCATGCATTTTTACATTCATGCATCATTGTGTAAATAGAATATAAAATATAGTTTTAATGCCAAAATTATAGAATAAAGAAAAGGAAAGAAAAATAATAAAATATTGAAAATATTTTATGACCCAAAACCCTGAGACAGGCATCTTGATGACTAGGTCGACAAGGAATAAAGTAGGGGTAGATAAGGGTCCAAAATACAATTTTATGTATTCAATTACTCTTTATTTTTGGGGACCTATTTTTAGTTCCACTTTTTATACCTCAATAAAGAAACTTCGTACATGAAAGTTGTAGTTAATAAAATATAGAAAAATACAAAATTTACTCCATACAAAAATAATGTACAGATAAAAAGTTATACTTAGAATAAGATTCGAAAACCCCAACTTCTCAAATCCATATCTTGAAATATATCGAAATCATCTTAATTCTATATAACTTTTAATAAGCTATTTAATGAAGATGGTTTCGTATTTTTTGGGGTTAAGGTGTGAAAGTTTGATTTTGGACCCTTATTGTATAGTTATACGGATTAAAATATTCAATTCATTTATTATTCATTATTTTTATTATTATATATTTTTATAATTTTGTAAATATTATTTATAATATATGAGCTTATTAAAATAGGAATAAAAACATCATGAAATCATTAAAATAAAATACTTGTATAAAATACATAGGTAAAATACCTATATCTATACCTATATAGATAATACATCTATTTAATTAATTATATATAATACATAAGAAAAATAAAATAATAATATATTTAAGTCTATAAAAATAAATTATAAATTTATAAATAATAAATTAAATTAATAAAATCAAAATCATAAAATAAAAATAAAAGACTAAAATATATAGATAAATATACCTATATATAACCCTTAAAAACTGATTTTTAATGTTCCATTAATAAAGGTCATAGATCACTTCCCTGACCTCAAACAATTTGTGAGAATTAAATCGATGCCTAAGAGGTCAGGCAATAAGAGGAAGCGGTTGCCTAGGGTTGAATGTGAAATAAAAGACACCACCTTTACCCATGAAAGAATTGATGATGACTCACCGATAATTATCCTCTCGACCTCTGCATTTGACGAGCTAAAACTTAGGCCAATCAAAAAGTCGAGAGAGTTTGTTCAACTGGTTAATCGATCAATCAAACGGTCGAGAGGAACTATTTCAGTCATCAATACTTTCCAAGGTGCTCTACTCCAGGTAGACTTCACGGTCATTGACATTAAGCACCGAGGAGAGTTTACCCAATCTCCTATTATTCTCGGGAAGCTGTTCTTAGCCTTGGCTAAGGCGACTATAGATTACAAGACTCAAGAAATCGATTTTACAGCATTGGGAGCACTTCGACCTCACCCATTCTTTGACACACTCTACTCTAAGGTAACCCACAAAGCTGGTCATAATCGTAACCATCAAGAGGTAGATGAGTCCCACCCCTCTGCTACACATGAGATAGCAACTATCAAGCCGACCGTTGGTTTAGAGATTCCCCATACATCCATGGCTCTCGCTGCTTGTATCACCGCCACTGTGTCAGCTCCAATAAAAGACTCACAACCCGAAGCTATCATTGAGTCGGACATGACTTTTGCTGATTGTCTTGACCATTTCAATGATCCGACATCCGTGACTAATAATGCCACGCGAACTGACAACATTAGCACTTTCCCGAGACGTGCGTTGACCCTTCAGAAATATTATAATCTATATGGAGACTCATCCTATTAGGGACCCATGGTCAGCACTGCACCACATATCAGATCTGCAACAAAAGCGACAACCAAGAACAAATTGACCCCACCTAAAAACGTGGTTGCTCCATCCTCGAATCGGTTGTATAGTGAGAGGAAGTCGAGAATTGATTCCTCGAGGTGTTCCCCCGAACCCCTCGAGACACGCCGCTCTCCAATCCCTCTCAATAATTCAGGTTCTAGAAAACCAACTTAGAAAGTTTCCTTGATCATTCCGGAGAAGAAATTTTCGGAGGAATCCACATCGGGTATGGATGAGGTGGTTTATATGAGCGAGCTCAGTTCGACTGTTCTTAAGCCAAATCTGAGCAAGCAACTGTGTGTCGACCCTCATTAGACGATCCCTACACCTCACTATTATTCATCTGAGGATGATTCCGACAGTGACACATATGTATATTACCCACCTCCTCGCTCCCATAAGAAGGTACGCCACAAACCTTCTTGATCCTTGTATATTCTCACTCCTCCTTGTATATATTTTCTTTATTTCATTTCCCTCCCTCCCTAGTGATTCAAATCACTCACCCCGACTCCATATCATTTCATTTTATGGTTATACTTAGGATGACCAGATCCTAAGTATGGGGGGGGGGTGACCCAAGTCTCTTCACCATTCTCTGTATATTATCTAGATCTCATCAGTTCTCACACTCACTCATGTCCTATACTTAGGCTGACCAGAGCCTAAGTATGGGGGGGGGGGCGATGCCTACTCTATATAGTTATTCATCTATTTGTCCTCTTGATCTCGTTCGCCCCATTTTTTGTTCTTCTTCTACACTTAGGCTACCATAGCCTAAGTATAGGGGGGACGGTTTTACTTCTATACTTTTTGTTATTGTAGCTCTCCTGCGCTTAGCACGAGCTATGTCTTTTTCCTCGCTTCCTGTCTCCGAGGACACAACACACACTAAGTATAGGGAGGCGTGTATATATTACATATATACTTTACCCATATCTCATACTTTCACGTATTTATATATATATATATATATATATATACGTATTATGCAATAATTACGGGATGGATAAAATTGGTAAAAAAAATTCTGTAAAATACATGTATACTTGTATAAAATGTATATTGTGTACAAGTTGTAAAATATGTGTACTGTGTCAACTGAAAATTGTTGTAAAATATCTTTTGTAAAATTGTTGTAAAATATGTGAAAAAAGGAAACTTTTGAAAAAAGGCTTCTTATTTACTCTTGCATATCATCCTCGCATTTCAAAAAAGAAGTGCCTTGCACTTCATTCATCTACATTGCATGTCATCTGGATCTCATATGCATATCTAGCATATGCAAAGTGAAACGTTAGTGGGTCCTGAACCAAGTTATTAATATATGTCGAGGATGGATTTGATTTGACCTTAATCTACCTATTTTTAGAGGAACCTTATAGGAAGTGGAGTTCAAATTTTTCAAGTCGAGTGACTTAATTCTTTGAGTCCGCAAGTCTATGTTCACATGTCATCTTGATTGGTCTAAGTAGAATATTTCGTATACGCACGATTCTTTTAGACACGGACCTAACTTGGACAAGCACCATGCACACATTTCTTCATTGACAAGGTGGTGAGGAGGTAGAATCCTTTGGCTTGGAGTAGCACACGGATTGAAACATCCATCCTCCTCTAGGGAGGGTAGTGCATCTTAACCTAGTCTAGTGGAATCAACGTCTAACGACGAGATGCTGTGGGTTGCAATAATACTTCAAAAGAGGGATAGTCTACTGGATCAAGAAGAAAAACTCCTGATGTACATGCTGCACCTTGTATATAGTTCAAAAAAGAAAAAAAGATGAAAAAGGAAAAAAGAGAGAAAAAAAGATAACAGAAAAATGGACAAGCCTAATTGAATATAAAATGCCCCTCGGAGTGTGTATATTTGCAAGGCATATGCTTCACAGTCTAAAACCAAGGAAGCATGAAGTAGGAGACTTGGCTACACCGGTCAAGCTCCACGGATATGTGACTACACTGGTCACAGTCCATTCTCTTCTCTACCCCCTCTTCTTGAGCTGGTTGCACTTGAACTTAGAAGGGAATACTCAGCTCCTCGAGGAAAGAGTTGCTAGACCGGGGAATTAGAGTTACCTTATTCGAGGAGGATGGTTCTTTGCCATTTCTGATGTGGAGAGCTATATTCCACTTACACTGTACAAGTAAGATGACAGAATTTGCATATGAGGATCTGTTCTGACCTGACTGTTGAGGCGACTTGAAGAAGTGACTTGTGAAACTTCAAGACTGTTAGGTCTTAAATTAAATTCCCAATAAGGTTCCACCACACTATTAATCCAAAGGTTAAGTCAAGCTCCATTTTCACCTTTTGTTCATGACCTTGGTATGCAACACAAAATCATTTCACATTTGCATTTCATTTTAGTTGCTCAGGGATGAGCAAGGTTTAAGTATAGGGGGTTGATGAATCTGTGATTCATCACTCTAAAAGTTGAAAATTGAGCTTTATTCCAGAGCAATTTATTGCATATTTCCATTTATTATGCATTATTCACATTCATGCATCTAGAAGTAATGTTCGCATTTTAGCATTCATATTTGCATTAAATTAGAAGCCAAGTTCACTTGTAAATATTCACCAGTATATTAGCCAATATCACCTATTTGTATTTATTTTATACTAACTCCAAATCCAATAAAGTACCTCCATAGTGTTTATATTACTAACAATAATAAAGGAAAAATATCAAAAAAAATAGCAACTTTTAAAATTCTCCAATAAATCCCAAATCCAAGTTTGAGACTATGAATCTTAAAATGCACACATCTCTCTCATATAGTACAAGATTTCGGTCTACTCACTTTTAAAGTAATATACATTCTAAGACCTTCAAAACAAGACTAATTTCATAAAAAATCGGAGTTCATATGTAAAACTTGAGTTTTGGGCCCCTATTGTATAAATTGACCAAAATACCATTTATTTTTATCTTTTTATTTTCTAAATTATTAAAAATCCAAAAAAATAGATTAACTTGTAAATATTCCTTTCATATTTTCTCTATTTTTATTTCAATTTTTCTTTTATTTATAATGATAAAAAATTTTGCAAAAGATAAAAATACAGTATTTTATATCTATAAGACACCACCCAAAAAATGCACTTTGTACATATGACTTCTTTTGATTTTAGGTCCTTCACAAAAGTTGTAGATCTCACTGAGAAAAGCAACTTTCATGTTGACCACTTTTTGATCTGACCCCTTTTGGTATTTCTTTTTGAATTTTTTACATTTAATTTTTGATTTTTTTAAGTGCAACACGCGGCAGCTCCTGGAGCCACCACGTGGTACCCTGTTTTCTTTATTATTATTTTATTATTTTCGAAATTTAATTAATTATTTAATTTATTTATTATTTTTTATCATTTATTTATTTAATTACAATCATTTATTTATTTTCATTTTTAATAATTTTCTTCTACTTTTTTCTCTTCATTATTTTTAGTCGCCTACTTATTTTATTTTATTTTATTTTATATTTTTTCTCTTTTACTTCTTCTTTACTCCAACTTTCCACACAAGCCACCAACTCCCCATTCTCCCCTTATCTTCCACCACTCCTCCAACTTCCACTGTAATTCTTTTTCTAACTTCCCCTTATCTTCCTCCTCTTTTTATTCTCCTCATTCTCCCCTTTCACCTTCAGGTGACAGATGTAGGAGACGAGTTGAGCGACGACAACCTCAAATGTGAGATCGCAACATCACCACTGCCGTGACGTGAGATTTCAATCAGGCTCGCTAAGCTTCGCAACGCATCCGCCACACCACTCATGGCAACGATCGGAGTTGCAACATACCTCCTCTAAAATCCGACGAATCACATGTAAGTTATCCACCTCTATTTTCTCATTTTTTATTTCACATTTTTTGTTGTTGTTTGGTTGATCCATAATCACCTCACCACTATCATTGTCATCATCAAACACACACCACCTCATAATCATATTTTTTATTTTATTCTTACATCATTATCATCATCATACATCACCAACATCACCTCTTCATTCATATATTTCTATTTCCTATCTACAAAAAAATACAAAAAAATACAAAATAAAATCAAAAAGTAGGGGAAGCAGCCCTAGTTGCCCCTTCTCTCCTCGCTGCTCCATCGTCTGTCTAATTCTTCTCCAGTTTACTGGCCATCCTCCCTTCCTGCATGTTCCAGGCCGTACGCACGGTCACACCCTAGACCTCTATCGCCTTAGCCTTGCCCCCATGGCCAGCAGCAACGAACCCATTCCCCCCTCGTGCGTGCACCCGGCACTACACACCACCTCCACCACGCTCTAGCAGGAAGCTGCTCCACCAACCTTCAACGTGCATCCAGTGCTTGCGCTACCCGTGCGTCCACCTGCACCAGCCCAGTGGTCGCGCCACCCCTTGGAGCTGCGCCGCCCACCCGTGGTTGACCGCCCTGCTACACCTCGTCGTCGCCACCACACCATCCATGAGCAGTTGCCGCCCCGCCAACCCTCGGCCGGCGCCACGCCTCGCACAGCCGCGACCCTGAGTCCGCCAATAGCTTTACTCCCTTGCCGCGCTGCCCCTTAGAGCTTTGCCACTTGCTCGTGGCTGACTGCCCTGCTGAACCTCGCCCGTCACCGCCGCACCATCCACGAGCAGTCACCACCTCACCAGCCCCACGCTTACGCCACCTCAAGCCCGCCTCCTCTGTACGCCCACGAGCCTCTAGGTTTCACCCACATTCTTAAGGTAATTTTATTTTAGTTTTTATTTTTTGGGAAAATTGCATTTTATCTCCTTTAAGTTTCTTTAATTGTAAAAGTCCCCTTAGGCATATTTTATTTCGTTGAATATTAATTTCTATATTGTAAAGACACCTTGACTTTGAGCAGTAATTTGGACATTCATTTTGTATCAAATTTTAAATAAAAAATTGCATGTTGTATAACATTTAATTCTTTATCTCTCGGATATTTAATTGGATTGTTCTGAGCATTTGATAATTAACTAAAATTTTTTGGTGAAAAATTGGATATTTTACAAACATGGTCTGAAATTCATATTTAATTGGATATTGCTTCAAAAATTGTGAAAAATTTTTAAATGATGCTATTAAGTGCTCTTTAAGTACTTTCCGAATTTAATCGATAATGGATGTGTCTTTTGGCTAAAATAAATTATTCAGTGATTTTTGTAATTGATTTCTAATTAAATTAACGAATATCATTTTTTCGTAATTTAAAACTCATGGATTTTTCATTGAAATATCTATTTGACATAATCTTGCTTCCGGATAAATTGATTTCTGGATATATAAGAAATTAAATATTCATAGTCACTCTGTTTTCATTAAAAATTTCATAAAAAATTTATATATTGTCAGAAAATTCCAAAAAAATATTGTAGCTTCATTTTATCATGTTTAACTTTCACTACAATTTTCTTAATTTTTGCATCCTGTTTGCACGAAAAATTACATAAAAACCTTTAAAAAATTGTATTTTTCACTGTTGCATCTTAAATCCAAAAATTCCAAAAAATACATTCTGCATTCAACATTGGATTCGGTTTTTAGGAAAAATATAACTTGGCTAGATTGACTTAATTTCACATTAAAATTAATTTGGCTAAGTAGCTTATTTTCTTAATAACCTAGTTCAATCGTATTTGTGCATTTGCATTTTATTGCACAAAAAAATTACAAAAAAATTCTGCTTTGAAAACCAGGAGCTAATCAATCTTAGTTATCCGAAGTTGTTCCTTTGCCTCGAGTCGACCCTAGGGCTTGCCCAGGTTAAAAATACATAAAACCACATTTTAATTAATTTGTTGATTCATCGATTCATGTGGTTAATTTTTGATCGATCCTGATTGTCCGACTTCAATAATTTTGCACGATTAACTAGGGCATTTAGTGGATCCGTCACATTTTCAACCATTACTTCAGTTGTTCAAAGGAACAATTATCCCGATATGATGAAGGACTATAAAGTCCATAGGGAATGACATCCCTTGAATTGTAATGATGACATCCTCCAAAATGCCCCTTGGTCGCTTCACCGATGTGTTTGCGAATTGTAGAATCATTCTTGTAGATGTAAGCGATCCTAACCCAAATTCTTTAGTAGTGATATACGCATCATATTAATGGATGATATACTATCAAGAAGTGTCCTTTCA
Organism: Ottelia alismoides; assembly: GCA_037367405.1. Classification (NCBI taxonomy): domain Eukaryota; kingdom Viridiplantae; phylum Streptophyta; class Magnoliopsida; order Alismatales; family Hydrocharitaceae; genus Ottelia; species Ottelia alismoides. The sequence goes on along the minus strand of JAZKJV010011809.1, from coordinate 661,506 downwards.
AATTCTTTGTTAAACATCTCGCACCTGATAAGAGGTTCTATCGTGTCCTACTTCTTGCTTGGGAGGTGGCTGATAGCATGAATCGTTACCATGGTCAATATGTGCTTCATAGGCTTCTCACATCCATGCTTGAGACTCTTTATTATACATGCCTCCTTCAGTCCTTTCTTTATTACATGCATGTACTCCATGGATTTGAGAAATGACATCCTCATCAAAGTGTTTTGCGATAATTCCACAATTCTAGAACCAAATAAGGATGTTATTATTTTTTTATGATTTTTGACTTCAAAGCATCGGGAAATGGAATGCAAATATCATCAAAAACCTCATTTTCATGCAAAAAAGTGTTCTTAAGTATAGCCATATGACTAATCATAGTACAATCATCCAAAACAGAAGGCAAAACAAATGCTATTCAACTGTGTCAACTTGCACGAGATTGGCTGCTGACGCTGGCGTCTCCTTGGATGCATCAACACAACCTTGGTTATTATTTATTGATTTTTGATTTTATTCATTTTTGTGTCTTTTTAATGATGATGGTTGTGCTGCTTCTCCTTCCTCATCGTGTCTAGAATGAAGCTTTGGCTCAGCTAATGGTTATGAAGACTCACCTACAGAACCTTGACATTTCCTTTTGAATAAAGTAGTCGGCTGTAGTGTTCTACCGCTCATGTTGCAACACAATCTACCTGTTCTTTCTCCAAAAGTTATTGGGGTTTGCCTCCACATGCACTAGTATAAATGTTTTGGCAGTTGTGTGGTCATCAATCTTCTAGCTCATATCGTTCGTGTTTTTGATCAGCTGAGCCGGGCAGTCCAAGCAGGGTTCACCGAAGTAGCCTTCGAAGATTCTTCAATATATGGGCACTGAGGCTAGTGGTATTGCGATTGCTACTGGTAGTACTAAGATTGATGAGGATGGTATTGTTGTTGTTGGTATCGAGGAGAAGATAAGTAGTTTTGATATTGAGCCCCTCATTGCTTCGCTTCTGGTAGAGCTACAGCTAATAGTCCAGTGCCCACTAAGCTTGGAAGATTCGTGGGTAGCCAGCAACTGCTGGTAGTTTGGTTGGTGTTGTGCTTTCTGCTGGTACTAGTGTTGTGGTCTCCAGTTGTTGCCTTGGTGTAAAGATTGTTGAGGTTGTTGGTGCTGGAAGTTCTGCCCACCCTACTGAGGAGTGAATGGCCAGATAGTTGTGGTCAAACCCTGAGGTTGTCCTCCAGGATAGGTCAAAGGTTGTTCATTGCCCCCATAAGGCATTCACCTCTTGGATTTGTAGAGACGGTGGACAGAGAGGCTCAGGATATGACTGGGGCTCTCGATGGTACACTACCATTTGTTGTTGTGGCGATGATGATCTCTGGTCGGGTGTCTTCAAGTAATACACATGCTGAAATGACTGGGGCAACCCCAGATTCTACTGAAGGGACGACTCCTTTGGCTTGGTAGAATGCTCGGTCGGTTCCTTCAAAGACTAGCCGGAATGTATGGTACTTACCACAAGCTCAAGCTGCTTGGAAATCTGATCAAGCTTATCCCACAACTTGGTTACTTGTTTGATTACTTGTAATTTATCAAGGTCTTGTGATCGCTTTTCAATGATATCAACTTTAGAGAGATGATTCCTGGTAATGTTGAGATTGGAACTCATGTCTCTTTCTTCTTCATAGTTTGATGTTGCATTCACAGGATTGTGCAAGATTGATGGAGCTTTTTGGAACACACATGATGAAGATAAGGCGGCTGATCCCTTAGCCATCTCCTCAAAGATCTGCCATACGATGTCTTCATTCTTGTTAAAATATGATCCTCCACATGTGGCATCCATGAGATGTTGGCTTTCTTTGTTTAAGCCCCCAAAAAAGGTCTGAACCAGGATGATCTTTAGCAATTCATGGTGAGGATACTTCTCCATGAGATCTTTGAATCTTTCCCATGTCCTGTTCAATGCTTGGACGTTTGGGAGAAGTTGGAGATCAATGCTGGCATTTGTTCAGATGAACCAGGAGATAGTATTTGTTCAGGAAGTTAGACTTGAGCCCTTCCCAGGTCGTCATCACCTTCCCAAGGTGATTGATCTAGTACAATGCCTTATCTTGACGGCTGAAAGGGAAGAAGATCATTTTAACTACCTCCAAAGGAATGTTAGGGTAGTGCATTATGCTATAAATCCAATTAAATTTGTTAGGGTAGTGCATTATGCTACAAATCCAGTTAAATTTCTGCAGATGAATGTAGGGTTCCTCTTTGGTGTTTCCATGGAAGATCGATAAGAGAGGGAGCAAGGATGGTTTCTACTTGAAGTATCTATAGATCGTAAGTATCCAGATCCACTCAATAACTTGGCCAGTACCAGGATTGTATGTCTCATTTAGAGTTAGTTTGGGTTTCCCAACTCTCTCCTCTCCTCCAAGGGTTCTTGTAGGCAGGTCACCATCATTTCCACAATATTGTTCTTCATCCTCTCCTCATCAGCTTATTTGTCCCTCCTCGAATTTATTGAAGTTGCCAGATTCATCGAATCGATGTGGGTGTCGGCGGAGTGCCGATTGAACCATCCATGAGTCGACATCTTGGAGGAACAAGTGGAAGATCGATGCTAGAAGAAAGATACGATGGCCAACAAGGAAAAAAGGGAGTATAAAATAATAGAATGTTCTAAGTGGGTAGGGGGTCAAAGAGGAGGATACATGAACAAAATATGCTTAAGTGTGCATGACATGATCTTTGCACCTTAATCTAGATCCATACAAACACAATACAAAATTGGATTCATCAACTCAACACATTGTGAATCCGTAAGAGAACGACTATTTTTATCTTTTCAATTTTATTGTTGTTTCAGGAAAATATTATAGTAAGTCCTTATCGCTAACTCTATAGGAGTGTGTGTACTGTTGGAAAAGTATCCTGTACCTCTTCCATCTACTTTTGTGACCTATGTTCTGCATGCTTAAAGGTCCTTGATCTCATGCCTGGGGGGCTACTCGACCAAAGAACAAGAGAGGTAAAGCTGATAGTCGTAAATACAATACCTCAGACCAAGCTCGCAACGGAATCACCCATGAGTGTGTAAGGCCCTATTCGGAAGTGAGACGTTGAGATAGAAACCCCCGTAAGGGCTTGGCCTAAGCTCAGTACTTCAGGCAGGGTTGATGTTCTACATAATGTAGGAACACCATCGTCGACGAAGTCCTACTCGTCCACGTATGATAGAAGAGGCGGTACTTCGCTGCATCCTGGTGATAATCAAGATGCCATATCATGGGTTATTGTCTCTAATCCTTACGGGTCATGCCTTGCTTTGTATGGAAGGTATCTGAAAATAATGAGGGCTTTATTAACCCAAAACAATGAAGTCCATTATAGATTTTAATTAAGGTCAAAGATTTTTTAGCAGTCCCCTTGTTTTAGATTTTTTGGTTTTCACTTTTTTTTATTTATTTTCTTTTATGTCCGCCTTACGATTTTTTTATTTAATAATCTGCCTAATGATGTTTTTATTTCTTTTGTGTCCTAGATGCTATAAAACATAGGGAGAAGGTAGAAAATCAATGCAAGTTATCACTAAGATGGAAATCTCACCTTAGTGACTAATTATGCATGCAATGTAAAAAGACTTACAGTACTTCCCAACGCTCTCCATGCGGTACGCAAGGCAGAATTGAAATATTTATACTACATAATGATATGCAAGCGATGAAATCATCCTAAACAATACTTGCTATTGCCAGGAAGAACCAAATGCAATCTTCTCAAAAGTGGATCATAAGTGCCCGATCTTGGGGACTTCTTGGTGCCCGCCACAACAGGTCCGACAAAAACTGCATGGAGTCCCTCACAATGCACGATTCCTCATTCAATAAAGTTTTAATTAATTATTGTGACTAAGCCAAACATATATCACTATAGGTACATTCTTCTATTAGGTGTTTGGACCTAGCTAACGATGCAAGCAAGCCTAATCTAGGGGCTCCAATCACATAAAACAAATGAAAATAAAGGAGGAAATCTCAAAACAAGAGAAAAAATATAAGGGTGAGAAATACGAAATTTATGATGAGGCCCCTAGGTGAAGAATCACTTAGGCAATGGACCTCATAGGTAGAGTAGTGTCCTGGTACAGAATTATTACAATTAATGAATGAATGAGTCATTATCTCGCAAAGATAAAAATAAATTATAAGCTAGTATATATGCTACAAGGCTCCTTGTTTCGTTTGTGCCGTCTTACTGGCCAGGGAAAGAAGGCAGTCTCCACCACGTTGGCTACATCGACCTCCTAAGAAGTTGTCCTAACGTAGCTGGCCCTTGCATCAAACACAACAAAGAGATGTATTAGAACTGATAATAAAAAATCAACAAATAAAGATAAATAATTAAAAAGGGAAGTTATGTGTAGATAAATATGTACAAAAAAGATGCTATACTCTGTTGCACCTCGGTAAGAGTGCCATTTGATTAGCCCACAAATATCTGAGGAACTTTCTTGTGGTCCACACAAGGCGGAACCACTAAGTCGTTGTGGTGACGACTCTCGAAAATCAATGGAATAAGCAACCATCAACCCACAATAGAATGACATCAAGCAAGCAAATATAGATTTGGATTAAAATTTATTATACTCTACAATACATGTGCATATAGTGACAAGCAGAGTAGGGGTTGAACACAGGGAGAAATATGTGGTAGCACTAATTATTATTTATAAATAAAAAATTATAATAATAATGTGTATTTTGTACAATATACAGGGGACCTTTCAAATGAGGTGGGGGCTTTTCTGAAATTGTAAAGGCCACTATGAATTTAGTAAAAACTCTGTAACAATTTTATAAAAATATAAACTGCACATTGTAAAAAAAATGAATTTTGTAAAATATAGCATCCAAATTTAAATTAACATTTCCATCCAATATAATAATATTTTCATAAATGTATTTTGCTATACATGTTGTGTTAATATTTATTATTATATGTATGAAACAAGAAATTGTAAAATATATTGAAAAGATGCCTAAATTCAAACGAGGGTAGCTCTTCATGGAGGAGGTAGTGAGGAGGCAGAATCTTTTGGTTTGGAGCAGCATACGATGGTAGTACATCTAGACGGAACCTCTCGTCTTCCTCTAAGGTCTAAAGACAGGCTGCTCTTGGCTTGAAGGGAAGTGCGTCTCAACCTGGTCTCGTGGCATTAAGGTCTAAAGACAGGTTGCTGTGGGGTTGCAATAATGCTTCAAAAGAGGGATAATCTACTAGCTCAAGAGGAAAAACTCCTTATGTACATGCTGCACCTTGTATATAATTTCAAAAAAAAGAAGGGAAAGAAAAATGCAGAATCTCCAAAAGTGGATAGATCTTATTGAAAAGTAAAATGACGGCGAAGTATATATACAAGGATAAAAAAAGAAAGAAATTAATAAGAGCTTCAAGGTCAAATTTTTGTAAGCTTGCAGCTGGATGACTTGGCTACACCGGTCATGCATCCAAGGATAGGTAGCTACACTGGTTACCGTCCATTCTTTTCTCCATCTCCTCTTCTTGAGCTTGTTGTACTTGAACTTAGAAGGGAATATCCCTGTTCCTTGAGGAAAGAGTTGCTATATGGGGGGACTAGAGTTACCTTGTTGAGGGAGACTGTTTCTTTGCTACTTTTGAGATGTGGAGCTATATTTCACTTACACTGTACAAGTAAAGATTCATAGTCACAAGAATTTGTGTATATAGACTTGTTCTGATATGACTGTTGAGGAGACCTGAATAGGAGTCTTGTGGAACTTAGAGGCTGTTAGGTTTTAAATCCATCTCCCATTAAGGTTTTGTCACACTAATAATCCAAAGGTCTGATAGAGCTCCGTACTAAAGTTTTATGAAGATAAGTTTAATACTCAATATTGTCCTGATTTCTTTATTTTTCCTTTCTTTTTCTTTTATTCACTAATTCTTTCAAATAAGTGTTTGCTAAGGGACTAGCAAAGGTAAATCATAGGGGGTTGATGAATCTGCATTTCATCATCTTTATTTATTTATTTTAGCTTAAAATCCCTTATAAAACACATGTATAGAATACTAACTCCATATTCTTACTAACTTGCATCTGTATGTAAATATTGTACACTTATTACCATTTTAACCTAAAATAAATAAAGAAAGAAAGGAAAAATAGAGAAAATGAAAAAATAAAAAAATAAAGAAAAAAACTGTATATATGTAATAGATACATGCTGACCCGAACCTCGAAAGAAGGTCAAGACTTGACCTGATCGACCAGGAATAAAGTAGGGGGAGATCGGGTCCTTAATCAAAAAAATCCAAAATATATGTGTTGTGTATATTTGTATACTTACACTATTTTAGTTGTACATAAATTGACCTCAAATTAAATAATTTTTAAAACAAAAGTTGTAAATAAAAATGTTTTATAAATAATAAAAATGTTTGTAAAATAAAATCATCTACATAATAAAAGCAACCACACTTGGAAAAAGCCACTAAGCAATAATTGAAAGACCAATTCTGGCTCCATTGAAACTCAAATTGAACCAAACTCACTTCCATTGTAATCTAAATTAAATTATCTTTAAAATGGCTGTGATTTCATAGTTTTTAGGGTTACGGTTGAAAAGTCATTTTATGGGGTGGTTTGTGCAATTTTACCATTTATTTGTACATATTGTATTTGTAAATATTTTTACTAATTATTTAAAAATAATAATAAAAAATAAAAGTTGTAAAACAAAAAAAAACTAATTTTCTTATTTAACTATGTATATAATGTACCATACGTATATAACATATGTATATAGTTAATATTCTTAAATAACCACCACAAAAAATAAAAAAATTAATATTTTTCATTCAATTTAATTTAGTGACAAAAATACAAAAAAAATAGTTTTTGTAAATAATTTTAACTTTATCTCTTTCAAATTTTTCTCTTATCTCTTATCTTCATTCAAAATTTCAAAAAAAAATTCAAACGACATTCTTTCTCTATTAATATGGCTCCCTCCCCCTCATTTCAATTTGATTAATCTTTGGTGAGAGGAGCCTATTCTCTGAGACCTATCTTATCGCAGAAGGGTGCCTAGCCTCCTAGTCGTCCGGTGACAGCGAGTCAACCTTCGTCGGGCGATCACGGTCTTTTCCACTCCTAAGGTGAGATCCATCATTTTTTCTTCTCTTATTTTTAATCTAGGATTAATCGTAGTTTTACTTTTTCGTATTTTTTCTTCATTGTCATTTTTGTCTAGATCTTAGAATCCCTCACGATTTCATTCACTATCGATCTTGATTTTTCATTTCACATTTCGATCTATTCACGTTCTTTTCTACCTCGCACGATGTCTCACCTTCGACCACACATGGTGGGCGGAGATCCGGTTCCATCTGCCATTCTCCTCGAAACCACACTCATTCATGTCTTCCTTTTGATTTTGAGATCAAGCCGTCGTGCTCGCATCCTAATTGTTTATAAATAAAAAAAATTTCTCTTTCTTTCTTTCTATCATTTGTTTTGCAGGATAAATAAAAAAATAAAAAATATAAAAAAAGACTGTTTCCGTTCTTGTTTTTTTCTAAAAAATATAAAAAAGGTTTTTTTTTTCATTTTTGATTTAAAAAATAATAAAATAATAATAAAAACAAGCTGCATGCGCCACCTCTCCAACCGCCGACGACGCCCGCGGTCGCTCATCCCTCTTGCCGCCCCTCCCTTCGTGGAGACCGTAGGAGCACCCTTCGCCAACCCACGCCTCCAAATCGTATTGCCTGCTGGCTGCCTTCACCGTGTCACCCATGCGGTACAGCCACGCGAGTCGCCATGCCTCCGCTGCGAGCCGACCACCCCTCTCCATCTTCGAAATTACGTACCACCGACCCCAGCCCGACAACATCACCATAGCAGTCCACCTCTGTGGCCGCATCCTCTAGACATTCCGCTGATCGCCATGCAACCAAATCCTCCTCCGTCGAAGATCGCCAGCACCACTCGCGTGCCTGCCCCTGCAAGGCTGCATCATCTGCGCGAGTGCACCACCACCAGATCTCGCTGTCATCCACCGCCCCTGCGGCTTAAGAGAAAGATAAGGAGCGGCGACGCCCTGTGTGCTTGGAGAGAAAAGGGGGGCGGTGCACCTCTGTCCCCTTCCCCTTTTGAGAATGAAGTCATAACCCTAGGGAGTATATTCTATTGGGAAAATTGCAACTTATTCTCCTGTAGTTACCAAATTTACAAATCGACCATCCAAGTTTCTAATTTCGCAATAAAGCCCTCGCCAGAGCAAGTCACACACAGCGCGTGCCCCTATCCTCGGTAAATTGCGACATTATACCCGTATTTTTTTATCTATTATATTTTCAAGCATAAACAATGAATAATTGCTTTTCAGTCCCTGCTTTATAGAATATTTATTTTGCACGTTGTTTTAATTGAAATAAATGTTTTCATTACTTTAAAACTTCTACAAAAAAATGTGTATATTCATGTTGTATTCTTCTTCATTGTATATAAATTTCATTGCATTTTATTTCCATTTGTTATTATAAAAAAATTAAAAATAGTGTCATTTTCTCTTCCTAAAATTCAAAAATTCATTAAAATTTGAATATTTCTTAAAACATTACAAAAAAATAAGGTTAGGTGTATTTCATTGTCTTTAAATTTTTTTGCAAATTTCATCATTAACTCTTTTCAAAACCCAACAAAATTTAAAAGTTCCAAAAAGCTTAAAAAATCACAATAAAATTCTACAAAAAATCCAAAAATCAAGATTTCACTTCTTATTTGTAGATATTTATCTATAATTTAGCATAAAAATAATCTCCAGGAGTTTTGGGCGCTTAAAACATTTTTAAGTTGTAAATTACTCTAGGTTGTGCACTGTTTATCATTTTAGACACCATTTGATTTTTAGAAAAATAAAAAAATCTGAAAATTCTAAAAAAAATTTCCAAAAACATTTCAAAGTCTTTAAAACCCAAAAATATTTTCTCTATAATATTCTGGACATTCTTGATATAATTGAAAAATATAAAAAGAGTGTGGTGTGCGTATTTCTTCCCTTGTGCATATTATTCCTCATTTTTGAAAATAAAAATTACAAAAATAAAAATCATTAAAAATTTGAAAATCAGAAAAAAAAATTTAGAAATAAAAAATAAAAAAAATAAAAAAGCACAAATAACCAAGATAGTTTGCATTTGAGATTCCCTTTTTTCTTTTAATTGATTTTTGATTATTTGAATAACCCTCGGGAATTGTAGCCTCCCTGAGTTCGATCTTGTTGCTATACAAGTAAATAAGTAGCAAAAATTTCTCTCGCTTTATTATTCTTGTAATCATTTTTGTAGCTTGAGAAAGAAAAAAAATTGTTTGTTTGTGCTGGAAATTTTGGGTATCACAACGATAACTTCATATCCATTAATAATTATCACTCCTAAAAAATTCTCGCTCAAAAGCAGGAAGTCCGACTTGAGCCCTTCCCAAGATGTCACCACCTTCCCAAGGTGACTGATCTAATACAATGCCTTATCTTTAAGGCTGAAAGGGAAGGCGATCATCTTAACTACCTCCAAAGGAATGTTAGGGTAGCGCATTGTGCTACAAATTCGGTTAAATTTCTGCAGGTGAATGTAGGGTTCCTCGTTGGTGTTCCATGGAAGATCAATAAGAGAGAGCAAGGATGGTTTCAACTTGAAGTGTCTGTAGATCGTAGGTATCCAGATCCACTCAATAACCTGGCCAGTGCCAGTATTGTATGTCTCCTTTATAGTTGCTTTGGGTTGCCCAACTCTCTCCTCTCAACTCCTCCATGGGTTCCTGCAGGCAGGTCATCATCATTTCCACAATAATGTTCTTCATCCTCTCCTCATCAGCTTATCTGTCCCTCCTCATCTCCATAAGCATTTCCCTGAATGCAACTTGGGCAAGAGCTTTGTCTATCAATAGTTGCAGGATGGCTTGGATTGATTCTAGAAATAGGATGTTGACCTTATTCTAGTTCATTGTCTCATCCCAAGATGGTCACATATCATGTCTCTAGGGAGCCATCTCAATGTTCAACTGTAACTCAAGATCCTGATAGGGTGAAGAATCTACATTGAAAATCTATACCCGATCATCCTCAGAAAAGAAGAAGCAAGTTTGATATGAGAATCCATCTCAAACAATGGATTTATTGTTGAAAGAAAAGTGATGAAAGTGGGAAGATCAGGACAAGAGTCATCTCGATCCTTAAAGAAAGTGAAGATCGGGGAGTCCAAAGAGAAGTCTACAAGATCCGAACTTGATTCTCAGAGATCACCCTACATTATTGAAGATGTCGGTATCAGTAAATTAATGTAGATGTTCACAAGATCTGAATATGGCCATCCTGGATGCGAAATATTGGGAATGAAAAATAAGTGGATGATGGAGAAGATGAAGGTGAAGAAAGTCTTAAGAGGGAGTAAGAAAAGAAAGGCTCAAAATGAGCAAGGAAAGAAAAAGAAGTGAGAAAGTGTGGGATGAAAGGCACAATGGTGCGATATTTTTTATCTTGACATGTTAAAACTAATCAACCAAACCACAAAACAAGTATAATTCACCAACTCAACGCAATGAGTCATAAGAGTTGGGCAATTATCTTTCAATTTTATTGGTTGTATTAGGCAATCTTGTAAATAAGTCCTTAGGTGTCTAACCCTATAGGCGAGTGAGTACTGCTAGAAAAGTATCCCATACTTCCCACTTCCTTCGTAACCAGTATCCTATACTTTTTAAAGTCCTTGTTATCCGATATGGACCACAACTCAACCAAAGAAGTAGATGAGAAAGCTGATGCAACACCGATACTTCAGACCAAGTCTGTAAACAGACAAAGACCAACTTCGATGCGAGACGATGAGACAGAAACTCTCATGAGGGAATATCATATGCTTGATACTTCAGATTAAGTCTGCAAGTAGCCTAAGCCCTATTCGTCTATGTACAATAGAAGTGCCAATACTTTGTGAATACAAGCGATAGACAAGGCAGTAACCATGTTGGGAATTGGGCTCTATTACTTAAGGATCGTGCCTCACTATGTCTGTAAGGTATCTGAATACAATAAAGGCGTTGTGAACCCAATACAATGATAGTCAATTAATGATTTTTAATTAGGTCACGGTTTTATTAGCAACCTTTTTTATTTTTTTAGTTTTTCACTTTTTTTGATTATTTTTCATGCAAAAGACCTAACTATTTTATCAATTCTTTGCTTGGCCTATGTGGTCCAAATCAAAGGGAGAATATGTAAAAGCAATGCAAGTCGGAATTTAAATGATGTGATGCTCAGTAAGAAGACATATAGTTCTACCCAACTCTCTCCATGTGGGTGCAAGACAGAAATTTTAAATCTAATATATATGCAATGCAAAGTAGAAATCTCCCTAGAACATGAGCTTCTATCATTGCGAAGAACTTGCTCAATTTGACTAGATCCAAACATTTGAACTATAGGTACAAAAATGACATTAGGGCTTTGGACCTAATCTAATCGAACGTACACTCCTAATGATCTAAGGGATAATTCCACAAAACATAAACAAAAATAAAGTGAAAAGCATAAGTCGCAGAAAATAAATAGAAATAGAGGGGAAAATAGGGAGTAATAAATGTAGAATGCAATGAAAACACAGAAAACCGATGAAATCCTCCAAGTGAATAATGACCTGGTGAAATGGACTTCTGAAATTTCAAGTGTCCAAGTGTTCGGATCATGTATTATTAAAAATTAATGAATTAATCTCTCTCTCTCTCGCATATACAAAAACTAAACTAAATCTATGCTAAGAAAATTCTGCTTGGCTTCTTGTATCCTCAACTACTCTCTCCTACTAATGGGCAAAGAACCACCGATTTTGAGGCTCTTGGGTGAGTTGAATGTCCAAGGAAATCCTCCCTTTATAAGCGGTACCTCGCAGTAAATTCAAACAAGAAAATGGTCAGAATATTCTCAGATAAAAATAGAATAAAAAGAGAAATATATAGTAAAGTGAATAATGGCAAAAAAACTATGTGTCTACCCTATGCTATACAAATCGATGCTCCCCAACAATGATGCCATTTGAAATGCATGAAAGTTGGGGTATCGAATGTCCGCTCTAGGAGGACCAACGGTGTCCAATAAGTCGGATCCAACAATCACTGTATCGGCACCTTAGGCAATAAATGTTGCTGAGCAATAAATGTTGGCAATCAACTTAATTGACAATTTCAACAATTAACCCATAACAACAATTAAGCAATAAACATTGGTGTGCTAAAATTTATTATACCCTATAAGAATGTCTATAGTAATAAGCAGTAGAGTAACAAAATTGAATAAACAACTTAGGGAGTTGGTTGTGTTTTTAATCTTTAATGTTTTTTGGATTTTAATTGTTATGTATTTTTTATGTTTTTAATGTTGAAATACTTTTTAATTTTAACATAAAGATAAAATATAAGATAATATGTATATATATAGATACACTATATAGAAAAGGAATAAAAAGAGATGTTTCTAGATTTTTAAAATATAACAAATGCACTTAAAAATTTAGAAATAATTTTGTTTAGAGTTTTTAAAATTTTCTCTATTTTTTTTCATTTGTGGATATTTTTTTAGACTTTTTATCAGTTTTTAAATAATGAAATACTCAAAATATTTAAAATCTTAAATCTAAGAATTTGAAATGAGCTTAATAAATATCTATCAAATTAGATTGAGTCCAATATCAATTTTCCTAGATAATAGATAAAATAAAGAAAATTCATAAACTTAAGCATATTTTTGTTCTTTTTTGAATTTTATGTTTTCTAAGTTTTTCAGCATTTTTAAATTTAGAAGTTTTTCTTAAAACTTTGCAAAAATATTTGGTTAGAAAATAAAAGATACAAAAATATACAAATGGGATTTTTTTGGATTTTTTAAATTAATTTTTTAGAAAATTTTTTAAATGCTAAACAAGATAAAATGCAATATTTTTTGTTTTCTATAAATAAAAAATAAGTTTAATTACCTTAAGAAAAATTTTATGTGAGAGAATATGTTTCTAGTCACTTAAAGTAACTTTCTTATAATGTTCACATTCAAAATGATAAATTTAATATTTAAATACCAACAAACAATTAAATTTGCAATATAGGGAACTAGTTATAATTTCCAAGAAAGTTCAGAGCATTTAATAACACTTTAAAGAAGTCCAACGACATTTATAAAACTTTTCCACATTTAATACAATATATGCACTTGCAGGGGGATAAATGCAAATAACTAGAATAATAGGTACAAGCATGTAATTTTACCCAAAATATTTTAACTAATATTAAAAGCTTCTTGACCAGATATAAATATACAACAACCAGAGGGGGTCCACGCAAAATTCCTACCCCCTTACGTGCACATGCATGTAAGGTGATGTGGAATGGACTAAAGTCCAAGTATAATAGAGTCGGGGGTCCTTAGTGCAAATAATGTAGAAATATTAAAATAGTAGATGAAAGTTTGTAGACTAAATAATAAATACAAAAGGAAGAAGGGAAAATGTGCAAAATATCCCTGTAGCGCGTTGACAGATGACAAGAATCAACCCTCTTATACATGTGGCATGTTAGCAACGACAAATGACGGTTCACTATGGTGTAGCTGAGATTAGATCTCAACAGTCGATCTAACGATCCTTCCTCATCAAATCCAACGGTTGCTGTACACTTGGAGCTGAGACTCAATCCAATCATCCTCGTCTGATATGGAAGAACAACCGAAGAACAATCGAGGAGTGAACTTTGATCGAGCCTTTTGCTTCATCCCGATGGTCTCTCGACCAACTGAGATGCGATTCACCTTCCTAGAGTGAATCCACAACTAGGAGATGATTCAAAAAGATCCAGGCCTCGTCAGAGGAGGCATGGTGGGTTAGTGGAGATGAAATGCCTGGAGATGCTTGGTCGAGTCAATTTGACCTTCAGATGAAGACGTTTCCTGCACATACAGCTTCAGGGCTCGAGGGCAAAGCCCTCGACCCATTGGTAAACAAAAATGGGGTTAAAATGGAGTGAGAAGTGATCTCCAGCAACTAGCGGAGGAAGGAGATCTATCTCCCAAATTTGAGCAAGATCTGAGGGTGGAAAATTTATTGGAGCAATAAAAGAAGATGAGGCGAATATGCGGGGGTGGTCAGCGACAGGTCAATGATCAGAAGTGGGAGGAACAAAGGCCGAAGCTTGGAGCTCCAATGAACTACCATATCTATTTTTAGACGAAAATAGATTGAATCAAATGAAACAAAAGACAGAACTATGCTACTGCCACTCCTAAAAATAAAAATGACAAGGAAAATAAGAACCGTTGCCTGGGAAGTTGGGAGCAGAACCACCAGGAGATTGCTCCGGTGATGGCTGAGTCACCTTCTCTGCCCTTCCTCCATGCTATAAATCAGGAGGCTCTCCTTCCTATCGTGAATGGAAATCTCCAAGAACATTTCTTGGGGAGAAAAATAGGATAGGAAGTATTAAATCCTCAAAATGAGTGAAGGAGACATTATATACAAATTTCCCAAATGTTGGTCTTTGCCAAGGTTTTATGGTTGAATCGAGGGTTGACTAGTGCTAACTCTTGATTTGCGTGGATGATCAGAGATAGGTGAAGAAACCACCAGAAGGAATCAAGGGAAAAAGGGATCTGTAGTGAGCCAAAAAAAATGTCAAAGAAGAGAAAATACATGGGACAGACCTGTCCAAGAGGAGGGTGGGGAGTTGACCTTGGTTAATTAGGACCGCTCCTCGTTGGTCCACGTAGGTCAGAAGAAGACAAAACATAAATAAAAATAGGAATAAAAGGAAAATAAAATATCAAATGATTTTATTAAATATTTCTCAAAATGTAAAAGTTGTTTCTTATTTTATGTGTTTATTTAAGGTGATTTTTATTTATTTTATCGACATATTTATTAGGTGTTAATTTTACATGTAGAATGATATGTATAAATACCTATGTTTGTGTATTTAATTTTTTTATTTTTGTTTTATATTTTATTATGATATATATATAATTTATATATTTATAGTATCTTTAAATACATATTAACATATTTTTTATTTCATTTTGAGAACTTTATTTATTTACTTTAATAAATAGAGGTAAGTATATAAGAGATATAATATACCTATGTATTTTATTTTAATGTTATTTTAGTCAATGTTTCATGGTTTTATTATATGTTTATATTTTTAATATATTTTATATATAATTTACAAGGATTTATAAATATAAAAAATAAAATATAAAGAATGAATAAAACGAAAAAAATGTCAAAGAAGAGAAAATACATGGGACAGACCTGTCCAAGAGGAGGGTGGGGAGTTGACCTTGGTTAATTTGGACCGCTCCTCGTTGGTCCACGTAGGTCAGAAGAAGACAAAACATAAATAAAAATAGGAATAAAAGGAAAATAAAATATCAAATGATTTTATTAAATATTTCTCAAAATGTAAAAGTTGTTTCTTATTTTATGTGTTTATTTAAGGTGATTTTTATTTATTTTATCGACATATTTATTAGGTGTTAATTTTACATGTAGAATGATATGTATAAATACCTATGTTTGTGTATTTAATTTTTTATTTTTGTTTTATATTTTATTATGATATATACATAATTTATATATTTATAGTATCTTTAAATACATATTAACATATTTTTTATTTCATTTTGAGAACTTTTCTTATTTACTTAAATAAATAGAGGTAAGTATATAAGAGATATAATATACCTATGTATTTTATTTTAATGTTATTTTAGTCAATGTTTCATGGTTTTATTATATTTTTATATTTTTAATATATTTTATATATAATTTACAAGGATTTATAAATATAAAAAATAAAATATAAAGAATGAATAAAATGAATAACATATGATGGCATAAAATATAATGGGGCACAAAAAGACAACTTTTGTATCTTAACTCCAATATTAGTGAAACCATCTTCATTAGATATATATAATTTAATTTTAAGTACAATAAAAGTGAGTTTGGTGAATTTTGAGTTCGTATGCAAAATAGATGGATGTGCGAAGTTTTGTTTACAGATTTTTCATATGTTTATCCAAGTCACATGGTGAGTTATTTTTAGATGCACTTAATTTTGTATTTTTCTATGTATTAATATGTACTGGTTTTAAGTTGAAAATATCTTTATTTGAAGTGCGTAAGAGTGTGTATAAATTAGTGCAAGTTTCAGCTATATGTATAGTGTATTTGGCACGTAGGGTTTCTAGGTGACTATGTTATTTTTTCTTTATTTCTTTGCCTTATCCTTATCAACCAAGTCAATATTGACTTAGTCTTAGATTTAGTGTCAGACAATATTTACAATACTTCCTTTATTATTCTTTTCTTTTATTTATTCATTTCTTTTGTACTTAACTACTCGTATTTATGCACTATTTATAGACAACAATCATCGTGCTAATTTATACAAGTTAGACATATTTACATGCATTTATCTAGGGATTTAAAGACAAAATAGAGGAATAAAGTTGCATGAATGGGTATTCAACACTTATGAAACTGCATATTTGAAGCATAATAAGAAAGCTAGAAGCATAACATAAAAAAAGACATTAGAAATGCAATAGACTTTATTTTCCATTTACATTCAATAAGTAAACATTTCCACAAAATGTCACACACATATATCACTGTAATGTCCATACACATATGATATACATCTCTCAAAAATGGTACAAGTAAAGACAATAGCAAAAACTACAAAATGTGTACTTACCCAAATGTAACAACAATAATAGCAAAAGAACTGAACTAGTCAAGTCGCTCACCATTGCGGCTGCTCCTAAGAACCCATCAGATTCATGAAAGTAGGTACATCATGAGAAAAGTTGCCCATTAAGGTTCTAAAACAACTAACCAAGAAAGAACTAAAAGATGGAAAGTCCTTATAGAGTGGTTTTTGCAAGACTTCCTAATGCTTGGTCTTGGAGGGTTGGTTCTATCCGAGAAGTCGGATGCGCAATTGCTATGTCGGTCGCTCTCACGGTACTTGGAACATGCTCAACCAATCATCAACAATCAACCCACAATATATGAATAATTAATGAAAATGAGTGAATCTGAAAATAAAATGCTTTTATGCTTTTCTAATTTTTGTCTATTTTTGTGATTTTTTAGTAATTTTTGCTAACTTTTAGCTATTTTTAATTGATTTAAAATTTCAAAACAGAGAATATAATAATAAACCAAATTCTATTGGCTTTTAAAAAAGTATAAATACTTCAAAAATTCCCAAACTAATTTTAATTTATACAATATAGTATAATTAAAAATAAGAAAATGTAAACTAATTTTTTTTTGATTTTATAGACTTTTTGCAAATTTTTATAGGTAAGGAGGGATTTCCAATTTTAAAGTTTTGTTTTTATATTTTTTTATGATTTTTCGTCTAGTGTATATTATATAGTAATATATATTATATAGTTTTTTGAATTTTGAAATGTGATTTTGTTTTTTTTTGTATTTATATATCTAAATAGGGCATAAATAAGCTCCTTTTATTTTTTCAAATGAAAAAAATGCAAGAAAATGCTACAACAAAAATATAACATGGACATGCATAAAATGAAGCATTTGCTTTGATTTTTCTAATCTTTTACCCACTTAGGAGATATTTAATGAAAATAAAAAATGACAAAATAACTACAATACTAGTTGGGGTATATTTGTAATAAAAGTTAAGTACAAGGACCTGCGTGCAAATATTCCAAAATTTTAATATATTACTAAATTTATATACTAATTTTAAGTAAAAGGGTTTGCGTGCAAATATCCTAATCTGACGGTGGAAGGGGCTCAAGACCTAAAGCCTCCTACAGGATCTGGACGGTGGGGGTTGATCAGATGGTGGAGAAGGTGCTTGGATGAACCTGGGTGCTTGGATGAACTGGGAAGAACGATGCCTGGAGCCTCCTTCAATCCGCTAAATCTTTGTCCTCTGGTGGAGTTCTTTTCTACTCGGATGCTCTACGTGATTATGAAGTGATCCATAGCTATTAGAGTCCTAAAAAATGTCCAAGAAACATTGATGGGGTCATGGTGGTTCGAAGAAGTTTTGGGTACCTGGGAGTCAATCTTGGACAGGATTAGGCTTCAGATGGCCCCTTCAGGACCTGCTCTCTATATGAAAAGAACTGCAAGGCTCTGGTAAAGGTTCTTGGCTATTATTGGTGAAGTATGGAGGTTTGGTGAGATGGAATGAAGGTACTTCGATGAAGGGTGGTGGATGGAGCATAGGTGGACCATATCTGAAGGGATCCAGGTGGGCTGAGGGGTCACAGAGATGAAGAAATGGACAAAGACAATAGTGGGGTGAAGGCAGTGGTGGAACAATGCGAGATACGATGGGGAATAATATCCTGAGCTCTAGAACTCCGAGGAACTAAAATATAAAATTTAACTAAAAACTATATCAAATTCATGAAATAAAAGCAGCAACTAAAAGCTACATATACATGCTACCTAAAAAGCAAGAAAAGTATGCATCTCATATTTGGAGATCGGGGAGCAGGAACCATCATCGGTGGAGCTCCGATGAGGTACGGATCACTCCAATAACACCCCATCGGATGATGCAAATCTAATAGGGAGAGAGATGTCACCAAGATAAACCCATACACAAAAGATCTGAGGGTTTAGGGTGTATAAGAAGGATAAAAAATCCAAAATGGGTGAAGGGTATTTTATTTATACATATTTTGGAATGTCTGAAAGATCAAGGCTTTTCACACTGCCCAATGAAGGTATGAGGATGGGGAGTGTTGTGCGTGATGGATGGGTATGTTGACATGATTTTTCATGGAGAAGGCTAGTGGAGTTAAGCAGTGTGCGAAGCGTGAAAATAGTGACAAGTTGGGTATCTTGAGGTTGACAAAAGCAGACCTAGAGGGCTAGGACAGTTGACCTGAGGTCAAATTTCCTTGGGCCCCATTGGTCCACATAAGCCACAAAAAGCCAAAATAGGGGGACTATTACCTTAAAATATAGATTAAAAATAGTAATTGATTTTATTATTTTTTGGTCAAAACATGAAAAATATTTTTTTTATATAGTTGATTATGATTTTATTTATCTTTAAAAGCTAATTTGTTAAAAAATCATATTTGATTATGATTTTTATTTTTTTAAGGTTAATTTGTTAACTCAACCATGGTCAGTCCCAAGCCTGCGTAAATAGAGGAGGGTTGCGCGTTAAGTAGCTGACAACCGACACAAGAGAGATAAATTCTTAAATAATATTTTTTTAAGAACACTATTTAGGAATTTATCTCGAAATCGTTAAGATAAATTTCTAAATAGTGTATTTTTAAGAACACTATTTGGGAATTTGTCTCAAATTCGTTCGGATCTTTTAATCATCAATTTAAGCAAACATATAGATTCCATTGGGGTGTTCCCTACTTGCGATGTGTTTCATCGCCCAAATTCAATGAGAAGGTGGCAAGGGATGCTATATCGCTACCCAGATGTAGTTCCGTTGCGTCGCCGCCCGGATGCTATCCAAAATTTGCAAGGGTTCTCGCATGAAGGACATATGTGAATAAAGAAGTTAGTCCAAAAGAGATTGCAAAGGAAGTTGCAAATAGGTAGTTGGAATATTGGCACTTTGACTGGAAATTTGATGGAGAGAGTTGATGTGATGGAAAGAAGAAGATTCAGATATTATGTCTACAAGAGTCAAAATGGGTTGGAGACAAAGCAAGGGAGATTGAGAAGACATGCGTTAAAATTCTGTATTCATGTAAAGATAAGGGCAAAAATGGTGTTGGAGTGGTTGTTCATAAGGACTTGAAGGATTGTGTGGTTGACGTGCAAAGATCTGGGGATTGGATTATATTGCTAAAAGTGGTGCTCGAAGAAGAAATTCTGAATATCATCTCAGTTTATGCACCACAAATTGGTTTATATGATAGTATTAAACAAGCTATTTGGGAAGATTTGGATAAGATTATGCAAGGAATCCTACAAGGAGAGATGATTTGCTTAGGTGGAGATCTTAATGGACATGTGGGAAAGGATGCTTTAGGATATGCTAGTGTTCATGGTGGACATGGATTCAGGGATAGAGATAAAGAGGGAAAAAGTCTTTTTGAATTTTTAACAGCTTATGATCTTTTCATTGCAAATACTCACTTCAAGAAGAGGGAGGAGCATTTAATTATTTATAAGAGTGGCTCAACTAGAACATAGATAGACTTCTTTGCGTTGAGAAGAAGAGATCGGTTATTTTACAAAGACTAAAAAGTAATCCTAGGAGAGAGCCTGGCAACCCAACATCGCTTGTTAGTCATGGATGTACAAATAAAAGTGCCAGTAAAGAAAAGGATGGTTTCCAAGATCACTAGAACTAGATTGTGAAATCTTCTATTGAAGCGATCAAGCTTCAGGGAGAAGGTTTTAGAAGACTTATCTTGGGATTGTAATGGATTTTCTAATGAAATGTGGGAGGCAATAGCATCTTGTATCCGAAGGGTAGCTAAAGAGATGCTAGGAGAGTCAAAGGGAGGAGCTCAAGGCCAAAAGGAGGATTGGTGGTGGAGTGGAGGGGTGCAAGAGAAGCATAGAATTAAAAGAGATTGCTTTTAAGCTATGTCTAAGGATAGAACAGATGAAATTGTCACAGATTATAAAATAGGTAAGAAAGAAGAAAAGAAGGCGGTAAGCGAAGCTAAGTCAAAATCTTATGAAGTTTTGTACAAAAATCTCGATTCTAAGGAGGGTCAGAATGATATACTCAGGCTGGCTAAAGCAAGAGAAAGAAAGATCAAAGATATTTCTCAAGTGAGATGCATTAAGGATGAGGAAGCTCATGTGCTTGTTACTCAGAAGAATATAGAGACTAGATGGAAGCAATACTTCCATAAGATTTTCATTGGAAAAGGAAATAGAGAGATCACTTTGGGAAATCTAGCTAGTAGTGAAAGTTACTTTAATCATGCAAGCTACATACAAATACAAAGCAAGGAAGTAGAGGAGGCTTTGAAGGTTATGAGACATGGGAAAGGTGTAGGACCTGATGACATTCTTGTAGAAGTTTGGAGAGTTTTAGGTAAGCATGGTTTGACTTGGCTTACAAATTAATTCGATGATATTTGGCGAACCAAGAAAATACCAGAAGAAAGGAAGAGAAGCATTGTGGCGCCTCTTTATAGGAACAAAGGAGATATTCAAAATTGTTGAAATTACAAAGGTATCAAGATCATGAGTCACATTATGAAAATTTGGGAACGTGTGATCGAAAGAAAGTTGAGTCAAGTTTCCAAAGTAAAAGAAAACCAAATCAGATTCATGTCAGGTCGCTCAACTATTGAAGCCATCCACTTGTTGAGGAGAACAATGGAGATTTACACAGGTAAAAGTAAAAACCTCCATATGATTTTAATTATTTAGAGAAGGATTATGATTTTGTCCTACGGGAGATATTGTGGAGAGTTTTGGAGAAGAGACAAGTACCTATCCTATACATTAACCTCATAAAAGATACACATGATAGGTCTTCATCTTGTGTAAGCATACAGTCTAGGAAGACTGACTACTTTGACATCAACACTGGTCAGCATCAAGGTTCAACTTTGAGTCCATTCCTTTTTACTTTGATTATGGCCGAGTTGACAAGTCACATTCATGATGAGATACCTTGGTGTATGTTATTCACTGATGATATTGTGTTGATTAATGAGACTAGAGATGGAGTAAATGAGAATCTTGAGGTCTGGAGACATGCTTTGGAGACTAAAGGATTTCGTATAAGAAGGGCTAAGACTGAATATATGGAGTGTACTTTTGATGGAAGCAATAGTGAATGAATCAATGTTAAGATTGGTGATGATAACATTCAGAGAGAGATTCTTTTAGATATTTTGGATCTATTTTGCAACATGATGGAGAAATTGATGGAGATGTTACAAATAGAATAAAAGCATGTTGGCTAAAGTGGAGAGGAGCCTCTTCTGTTCTCTGTTATAAGAAAATTACTTTGAAAATCAAAGGAAAGATTTACAACGTAGTTATGAGACATGTTATGTTCTATGGATCTGAATGTTGAATTGTGAACCATAGACATGTGCAGAGAATGACAGTAGCAGAAATGAAAATGCTAAGATGGATGCCTAAACACACACACACACACACACACGTAAAGATCGAATTCAAAATGATGCCATCAGAATGAAAGTGGGTGTAGCTTTGATCGAAGAAAAGATGTGAGAAAATCGCTTAAGGTGGTTTAGTCATTTGCAAAGCAGCTAATGCACCTGTAAGGAGATGTGAGTTTTGAAATGTTGAGGTGGGTAAAAGAGGACGTCAAAGCCTGAGAATGACCAAAGATAGATCTTAACGAAGGCAAAAAATTCATGTAGGTGACCCTAGTTAAAGTGGGAAAAGTCTTTGTTGTTGTTATTGATTAAAAGCGAATTTGCTACATGCTAATATTTATATGTATTTATATAGGTATAAATACCTATATTTTGCTTATTTTTTATTTGTATTTTATTATTATATACAAATATTTTATATTTTTATAATTTATTTGAATTCACATTTACATTCTTTTAATGTATTTTTTTGAGTTTATTTATATACTTAAATAATTAGGTACATATATTATATAAGTATATTACATGTATAGTTTACCTATATACTAAAGTACCTTATTTATTTTAATGTATTTTAATGGTTTTATTCTAATCTTATTTTGTATATGTATTTTGAATAATATTTACAAATCTATAAGAAAGTGAGAAATATAAAGAATAAATATGTTGAATATTATATACTGGTATATTGCACAATGAGGGACCAAAAGCCTCCTTTTGCATCTTAACTCCAAATTGAATGAAACCACCATCATTAAATAGACAATTTAATTCTATGGACAATACATGTGAGTTTGGTGAAATTTGAGTCTGTATGGAGAAGATATATGCCTGTAAAGTTTTCTTTGCGGTTATTTATTATGTATGTCTCAAGCATACTGTGCATTATTTTTGAATAAAATCAATTTTGTATTTTTCATTGTTTTTTTATATACAATATCCACGTAAATGGTTTATTGATTTGAGGTATAAAAATAAGAAAATAAAATGAGTCCTAAAATGCAATTATTAGGCTTTAAAATAAGGCTTTTAGCATTTTTCTGTACAATTGATCTGCCATATCTCCCTCCCCTTTGTTCCTTGTCAACCAAGTCATCATGATGAGTGGATCTCGGGATCTACAGTCAATTAGTATCTTTGATACTTCATTCTTTTTCTTTTCTTTCTTTATTCTTTTATTTTGGTATTAAATACATTATATTGTATAATATTTGAATGCCAATTATTGAGTGTTATTTTGCATGAATTAATGCCATATACATGCATTTAGCTATGCATATAAGGCCAAAAGGAAAGAATAAAGGTGATGAAATGGAGATTCATCAAGTGTACAAGAGAAGTAAATGTGTAATGTCTGAAAACACACATTGTAACTAACTAGTAAAACCTAGACCCTTGATTCTTATTGATGAATGTGAAATAGACTAAGTTAATTCGACCGAGTTGTAGCACAACCAATTTCACATCGCATCTGAAATAAGGCTCAAAGGATCTCCGAGAGGATGACCATTAGAAGCTCCATCCCTAGGTCTGTCATCTTTGTCTTCTTTATCATTCATTTTTCTAAATTCTCTAGTAAGCTTCTCATCTTCACTTCTTCATGTTTTTGTTAATTTATTTTGGTTTATTTGAGCATCGACATATTCATCTGATCACACTTCCACCATCACTGTTACACCATCTTCTTTGCAACACACTCATCTTTCTCCTTCCAATTCTCCAAAGCCCCTTCAGCTCGATCCTTCTCCATGCTCGCAAAGCTTGGAGAACCCATTAGGGATTAAGAGCCATCGCCTTCACCGAGACCCCATTCCACCTCCTTTAGATTCCAATATGTTCATACTTGTTCTTTGCTTGTGCTTAACCCCTACAGGTGCACGAGAGGTTCATTAATAGGAGAAGCCAAGCATACTCCAACCTTGAATCTTTGCCCTGATTTCGCTTCACCGCAAGAGAGATCCAACCATCCTCAGCCCTCGGTTTGTTTCCAGCATCTTCATGAGGGGCAGAGGGATCTTTCTTGACCATCAATCCGGTGAGAGGAGGTCATGATCACCAGCATAGCATCGCTAGAGTCCATTCCTCATCACCGTTACATGTAGAGGATAAGTCGATAAGAGTAAGAGAAGTTTTCATCGGATTGAGTCAATTTGGTTGAGTGATGAGTCATCAAAAGGTAATAATAAAATTCTCACTTAGTAGCATGAGCCAATTGTCAATCAACATAATCGAGAGAAAATCTCCATGAAGAGTTCTCGGCTTTTATTTATACATTGGTAAGTCCATGGTCGAACACAGGGACACAAGAAATTATTTAATCAAACATAGATGATAATTGATTATTTCAGTGATTTATAGGTCCTAGGTGAAGATCAATGCAAATACACAAAAAGAACGCAAATTTTTTCAATACATTTTTATGAAATTATTTCATATGAAAGAGAATCATATAATAAAGACACAAAAACATACAAAACAGTTATGCTTATGATTAAAAAATTTAATACTTGCAAAATAAAAGGATTAATAAATGTGAGATTAGTGCCAAGTAAAGCAAATTATACCTATTTGGGATTCATTATCATTCAATATAAAAATTGGATAGAGAAAGTTAATACTCTTAAATTCAATGCATGATATATAGATCAAAACTGAGATTTAAATGCACTAAATTGAAGAATGTGAAATATACTTTCCAACGATACTAATTTCATTCAAATTAGATCTATCAATTACAAGTTATTGATGAAACAATTTAGGGGCATAAATGAAAAGAAATTTATTCATTATATTACAAAAAGTTCAAAATGGACTGAAATGGAAATACAAAATCTACAATGGTACTTTATCATTTTTTCTAAAGTCTAGGGACTTATCTGCAAATCTAAAGAGTTCTTGGGCTTAGTTGCAATTTCTCCACAAGCATGTGCATTACACGTGATCAGACTGAGGCTCGGGTGGTGGATCGGGCACACATGTCTATCTCTAAAGCTCTGGCATAAGCACGGATGCTCTGAGTTGTATGAGTGAAATGTTGCCTCGGGTGGAGGCTTAGTTCTACTGCTTACCAGATCTGATCTGGAAGATCAGATCTAACGGCTACTACTATGCATGTTCCCCCTTCCTCTATAGGCGATAGAGGATGAGCAGAGCTCTAGTGAAGCTTGTTCTCCTCCTCCTAGCATCTCTGCTAGGTCTAAAGGTCGTGAAAACTTCCTAACATCGTGGACCAGATACGTGCTAGAAAGCACCGGTGATGAAGTGGCTCTGACTGAAATGCTAACTTGCTAAGATAATTTTCACTCATTGTAATATATCCATAAATCATAACTGAGTGAAATCTCTACGAAGAGTGACCCCACTTTAATTTATATCATGGGAAAGTCTATTATCAAATACAAGGACATGAGCAATTAGCTAATTTAATCTATGTGTTAAATATTTAATTTAGCAATTTAGTAGAAACCTAGGACAAGCAACAATAATTGATGCAACACATGATATCTTTAAAAGGTTTTTATGCAAATAGATTAAATGAACAATATGAAGATGCACACAGAATGAAACAAGGGACAATCATACAATAAAGCTCCTGATTAATTCTTTAAATAACTTGAATTAATTAATAAGTTAAATCAATATAAGAAATTAATTAAATAAGTCCAAATTAACAAGCAATTCAAATTGTCACTCCCTAAATACCCTTATGAGATTAATGTCAAAATAAAGCGTTAAAATGTTTAACAAATCATAAGATTAATTCTTCAATAAGTTACACAACACTCCTAACTAGATTAAAATGATTTAATGCAAATCAAGGCACTTAAATTAACAACAATTAAGAGACAGATCAATTTTTAAGCACAATTAATGAACTGATAAGATGTAACTGAAATTTAATGCTTGAAACTTAGATCAGATCAGGAAATTTTTGGCACTAAGTTAGAGAGAATAAAATTATCTTCTAAACGAGACCATTGTTTGCACTTGTAAGTTTCTTTAGGGTATGATATTGAACCCGACATCTCAAGAAGATCACTCCATTGATTGAGAGAATACAAGGCTTCAACTAGGCATAATAGGAGACTCCCTGTGTGTGATGATTGAAAATATTGTTTGAATCACTAACTTAAAAATGACCAGATAATTCAGCTGAACTCTTATGGCCTCCATGAGTTGAATTAGTGAATTTATCAAAGGGGTTTGCTTTGTGTTTGTCTTACGTAAGTTGATTCCACGCATTCAAGTGTATCATAGTACTAGTCCTTTTTAAATCTATCATGTTCATTTTTTTTGTATTCTCTTGAAATTGAAGATAGATAGTTGGACAGAATATTGTTCAGATTTTGCGAACTTATCATTGAATCATCAAAACAATAAATCTTCCAAGTCCGACCATCTTCTTCCCTTGGATAATCTTGGACAAAAAATAACCCTTATTTTGATTTAGAATTTCATGACTCCTTCGTAGGAAGCGGTTGCATCCCGACCGATCCCTTTCTCTCTTATATTCTCATCGATGAAGACCATTTCCTTGGTGAGATCGACATGATTTCAACTACATCATCACAATATCACTTTAACCCTTTTTTGATGAAGGTGTAGAAGATTCATTCATGATGCCTCTGAATAGATAGAATGGAGAGGAAGAGGAATGTGAAGACCTGATGCAAATGGTCTTATCAAGGTTAGTGACCTCTGAACAGAATGCATCATTATTGAGAGCACAAATAAGCTGTCTTAGCCTGGGGTAGATGCACCGATGGATGCATCTTACAATCCTGGGCATTATAAAATGAGGAAGTAGTTGAGTCCAATAGACCCTAAAGTAGAATATAAACTAATGCTGCAGTTTTTGAATTTATTACCTCACTTTAATAGGAATGCACATGGGGAGCCATCTGCATTCCATAGAAACTTTGAGTTAGTCTATGATAACCTTAATCATACTATGGTTAGTAAAGACTATAAGGCTCAAATCTCTACCTTTTGCCTTCGGATATAAGGCAGATTCCTGTATGAAGAACTTAGAGGTAGTTGAAATTGCCTATAACCACTTCAATGACCTCTTTCTGATGAAGTTCTACCTTTGAGTAGAGCCAACCTTATGCATTCTCGCATCACGAGTTTCTCCCAACTATCAAACGTGCCTTTTGTGATGTTTGGAAGAGATTCGATCATCTATTACATAAGTGTCCTTGTTATGGACTTGAGCCTACCATCCTGGTTCAATCAGTTTACAGTGGTCTTAATACTGAGGTATATGGTTTGGTTAGCAATGTCCGTGGAGGTAGTTATGAATCATGTGGTGCGAATATCGTCTACAAAGAGTTTGAGAAGATGGCTGAGACGAGCCACACACAGACCACTAGCAGGGTGTACATAGAGTCCCCTATCATCTAAAGGGGGAAAGAAGGCTACAGTTGACCTCTCAGAGGCCCTGATTCCCAGAATGGGAATCATAGCAGATAAGTTGACCGTCGTTGCGAGGATTGACAAAAGAATGAATGAGTTGGATAACAACTTATCACAACATCCGAAGCAGATGGCCGAGTTGACAGAAAGATATCAAATATAAAGGTAACTACTGTGACTGCATCTACTACTCTTGTTGTGTAAATATTGTACATGAGCAGCATATGTCAGGACTACCCCATCCATGGGTAGAGGACTAGCCTCTTACCCATTCTTATCAGCAATAACCCCCCATCAGTTGATAAAGCTACATAGGAGCCTTCTCAGGTGTGAGAAGTGAACAATGTGTGCTACACATAAGAACCTTCCAGATAAGAAATATGGGGGATCATCTGCCTTACCACCCTCCCCCTACTTTTTACAACACTACTTCTACTCAGTAGATCCTTGGAGCCTACCACTTTCAGCAACCAAGGTAGCAGCAGCAATACGTCCGACAGTTGATGTACCATTCATGACATCAGGGCCAGTCTTCACATTTTCCTTCTTCTTCTCAACAACAACAACCAATATTTGGGGTCCCAGTTATGTTCCATGTTGTTGAACGCAAACACCATCATTTACTTGATTTGACCAAGACGCTTTTGATCCAGAGTCGTGCTCCGCACTCTTTCTGGAGTGTTGTGGTCCTCATTACTTGCTATTTGGTGAATCACATGCCATGTTCTGTCTTAAGAGAGAAGATTCCTTTCTCGATTGTGTTTCCTAAGAAGGATTTATTCTCTTACACCCCGTGTGTTTGGCTCTGTTGCTTTTGTTCAGCATTTGACGTCTGGTTGTGACAAGCTATTTCCTAGAGTTGTCAAGTGTGTCTTTGTAGGCTACTCTCGTACCTAGAAGGAGTATCGTTGTTTTGATCCGGTTCGTCAGAAGTACTATGTTAGTGTTGATGTTACTTCCTTTGAGTACGTACACCATGTGACAGTTTCACTCCTTCGGACTCTGGTGAGGAGGTATACATGCCTCCTCATACAACTGCACTACCTCCAATACGTACACCACCTCCATCACCTCCACCACCACCTTCACTACCTTCGGTAACAACACATGCTCATCTACCTACCTCGGCACCACCACCCAGTATATTGGCCCATATGTTATGGCCTTTCTATGTTCACAGGCCTCTAACAGTTCTCCCTGCGCTTGGACTTTCCCCATCGTCTCGCATTCCTCAAGTATGTAATGAGCACATTGTTTCTAATGATGGCACTAATGATTTTCCATGCATCATGATTCTTTACATGATGAGCAAGTGCCCTCTCAGGAGGACGGTTTACAGGTTGAGGAGGAGGCATGTGATCTTGATGTGCTTATTGCTCTACGGAAATAGAGACATACTTGTTCTACCTCTCCTCTTATAACCCTTATTTTCTTGACCCAACTCTCAGAGGATTTTCAGAGGTTTATTGTGAGACTATAAGCCGTAGAGATACCATGAACATATTAGGAGGCGATACATGGCAATCAGTGACGTCTTGCCATGGAAGAGGAAATGGCCGCATTACAATTGCGTGTCACATAGAGCATTGTTACAACTCCTACATGAGCATCTATTGTAGGATTCAAATATGTGTTTATGGTGAAGCACCGATCATATGGAAGCGTAGATCTTTACAAGGCAAGACTTGTGGCTCGTTGGTTCACCTAGACATATGGGGTGGACTATCAGGATACTTTTTATCTAGTAGCTTGGTATTCTACATTGAGAATCCTTCTTTTTGTTGCAGTGACA
Source organism: Ottelia alismoides (assembly GCA_037367405.1). Classification (NCBI taxonomy): domain Eukaryota; kingdom Viridiplantae; phylum Streptophyta; class Magnoliopsida; order Alismatales; family Hydrocharitaceae; genus Ottelia; species Ottelia alismoides. The sequence goes on along the minus strand of JAZKJV010011809.1, from coordinate 632,120 downwards.
CGGGACTGGCCCCTATATCAGCTTGATGTGAGGAATGTGTTTCCATATTGTGACATACAAGAGGTCTTTATGTAGTAGCCACATGTGTTTGCTGGTAAAGTGGAGTGTCGGAAGGTTTGCAGACTTCACGAGGCAATCTATGTCCTTAAGCAGAGTCCAAGAGCATGGTTTAGAAGCTCTCAGATTTGATGGATTGACTTAAGCAATATGGGTTCATGAGAGCGACTATAGATCATTCACTGTTTGTTCAGATTTCTCAGAAAGGTACAATTGCCATACTAGTGTATGTTGCTGATATAATTGTTATAGAGGTTTTTGTGCATGACATCTGAGTTGCTAAGTATTTCCTTAGTAGTTTGTAACCAAGGACCTTGGCTATCTACGTTACTTCCTTGGACTAGTGTTCACCAGGAACCAACAGGGTCTTGTGATTACTCAGAAGATGTATGTTACAGATCTTCTCTCTGAGACAGGCATGGTAGATTGCAGGCCCGCCAGTACTCCCATGGACCCAAGCATGAAGCTCAATGATGATGACACTGAGGAAACAGACAAGAAGAGGTATATGGAGCTCGTTGGGAAGCTCCTATACACGACCATCACCATACCAAATATATCCTTTACAATGAACAGAGTGAGCCAGTTCGTGGAACAACCTAGTCCTAACACATATGAATGCTGTCCACATGATTTTGAGATAACTGAATTTCTCACTTGGCACTGGTCTTCTATTTAGTAGAGGTACATCCCTTGTCGTTATAGCTTGCGCAGATACAAATTATGCAGGGTGCCCCAAGGATAGGTAAGTCAACGTTTGGCTTTGCAATGTTCATATGGAGTTCTTTGGTGTCATGAAAGAGCAAGAAGCAAACGGTGGTCGCTTGATCCAGTATAGAATCAGAGTACAAAGTTCTGACAAAAGGCAATATAGAGATAATGTAGGTCAGATATGTTCTTACTGATACAACTGTTGGACATGTGAGCCCACGCGAGACATTATGCAATAAATATTATTGAAATTCACTCCTTAATTTGAAATGAAGAATAACTAATTTGCATAATAGGTCCCTTAGTATAATTAGGGTTATGTAATATGGCCATCTTAATAATTATACAATTGTTGATTTAATGGTTGAATCATACAGGATGGTGCTTGGATGGTATCTAAAGAGTTAGATTAAGGATCCATCAAGCACTGTCAAATGATTGTTAAAAAGGGATCTCCAGCCTGAAAAGGAGATGGCAATCCTTCGCTAAAGAATGATATATGACCGACATCTTGATGCATGTCCTTTTCATAGGAATATAGATTCAGAGGTGTTAGATAAGTCAGGACAAAGTGTTGACTTTAATGAGATCGAGATTACCAAGACCTATGTCGTATACTATCACGATATAGGCACGAATCCTCTAACCGGTGATAGATGTGTTTCTATATGTCTGAGTATGTACATTTGATATACCAATAGATTGATGAACTAGCCAAGGTCTATACACCGGTGAGCTAGTGTGCATACAAGGGCATATGAGTAATATGATCTGTCAAAAGGACCATAGATGGTCATTATTGAACTGAAAGACATGAGCTCTTTCATGAGATATTAGGATCAAATTCTATGCATAGTTGTCTCACTTTGGAAGCTTGACTGGATTTGTAGGTATGATATATGCTTTTGAACGTATATGATCGATACCTAGGTATGACATATTCTTTTGGAAAATATATGATAGATACACACTCCCAATGATCAAATGAGAAACTTAATGCTAAAACCCTGAAGAAAACCGTTCAAATGTGATCTAAAACTTTGGGTTTATTTTAGGTCTTCCAATATGCAGGATGTACATGTATTAGAATACTCGAGGGTGATGTGATCATAAACGATTGTATAACCATTACGCTTCCATTCTGAGGGAGTGATGAAACATGTTTGGATTTTAGTGACTCCTTTCAGTAGAGAAGTAATCTAATCTTAGTCCAAATGTTGGACATTGATCTGAATACGATTCAGATATAATGAGAAGATTAGATTTATGGCTTTGATCTAATTAAACATGTAAAAGAGGTTACCGAGATCTGGACTTGAATGATCTCTATATCCAAGTCAGTATACGTGGAACGTACAATTGCCCTGTCCTTATATCCAAGTATCCGCAGAGAGAGCACATTATTCTTGATTGAGTTCAAGAATAATTTCATAGTTGATAACGTATTTGAGCATTAAGAGAAATTGATAATTAAATATGATTTTATTATATGAATAGTATGAATAGGAGAGAGAGGAGGAATGAGGGAGAGGCGACAACGAGGAGGATCTCCACGATGGTCCTCGTGTGGAGGAGAATGGTGGGGGCCCTAACATCTACTATCACGGAGAAGGACAAGGATTGGGAATCGGTTACGCGTCGCAAGCGTGGAAGAAGATGCTTTAGGTGTGGTGCTGCAGAGAATCTTGCATCAGAGTGCACGTCACCACCGCGTTGCTTCAAATGTGGGAGGACGAGACATCAATGGGGTGCGTGCCCCGATGCACTAAAGAAGAAGAAGAGCCCAGTTCACGCAAATCGCTCGGGAGCGCAGGGTTGTGGGGATTGGCCGTGACCGCCTCCTTCATTTACAGATGTTGTTACAGGAGTAGACACCCAAGAGAAGCGAGTCCGATTGCTGGCGGGCGAGGGGAACAAGGAGTCGATGCCGATAAGGTCGGTTTGGGATGGTTTGCTGCTTCTATTTGGAAAGACCTTTTCCGGCAACGTTTGTTTGCTTGGCCATCGCAAATGCTGTGTGCATGGCTTGTCGAAATTCCAGGAGGAGCGACTGTTAAAACCAAAGGGTAGGAATGATATTTTATGGCGTTGGCCGTGTTCTGCAGATGGGGTGGGCGAGGAGAGGTTCGTCAAGCATGTTGCACAACTACAAGGAGCCCCCTTCCTCTCTCGAAGGTCAGAGGTCCTTGGACTGGCTCTAAGGGAGATTGACTGTAAGGAAAATTATAGCAGATGGACACCAGTCGGGAATAGATCCAGAGATTACAATCATAGACAAGGTCTGTCGAGAAAGCTTGGACACGAATATTACTTCTGTGAAATTGAGAGCCGGTCGCGTGTCTTTCCCGATAGGTTTCCGATTCCTGCAGCCGCCGCAGCAGGATTTGCTCTAATCGTCGAGTGCAAAGAAGACATCGGACCACGACTCGTCTGCTGTTGATCCACGTCAGCAGGGTGATCATTCGGATTCTGCGAGATCAACGAAATAGGAGGAAATCATGCTTGACAGTTCTCAAGGCCCAGCATAGCTCTTGGGAATCGAAACGTCTGCTTAGGGTTTGACTTTCTAAGGGCAACTTGGGTTCTGTTCTTGGGTCGGTCAAGTGGGTTGGATCTTCTTTTGTATACGGTCTATGTTTCCGTATCCAGACCTGAGGCTCCGTTTACGTGCACCAATGTTCAACATAACACAAGTGGATCAAGGCGTCGGGTCCACTCCAAGAGACACATTCATGATTATCTGCGATCCGAAGTGGCTTCAAGTTGGGTATCACGATCGGATCGAAGATGGCAGGCTTCCAGCGCTGCCCCACCCACTTTGGGTTTCTTACCCACAACTGGCGACAACAGATTCAGCCTCCTCTAAATGCCATGTTTCGTTCTTCTTGGGCTCATCACTAGAGAGGGCATCCCCTCTGGGGGCTCTTTCCATCATGTATGTAGCAGGTTCCTGAATGCTCTTTTTCGATTATATTCTCTTCTACGACAACATATGAGGAGGATCATGGCTGCGACGTGGTGCCTGTTTCTGGAGATGCATGTGTTTCCCCCCATTTGGAAGGGTTTGCCGCAAAGTTGGGAGTCAGCAAAGGGGTTAGCTAGAGGTACAGACGAAGAAAGAACCAAAGACTGTCGACTGATGAGACACAAATGGTTTCGGACCACAAAGCGCGAGTGACAGAGATTGTGGGAGCAGTGAGCACATCGGGTGGTCAAACTCGTGATTAATGAAGATTCTCATGTGGAACGTCAGAGGTATGTGTGACCCAGAGAAAAGGAGAGCCCTCGGGGAAAGATTTGTGGAGTGGGGGTGCAATGTCGTCCTTCTACAGGAATCAAAAATGAACTCTTGCAATAAAGCTGTTTGGAACTCTTTTGGTACGATCGTGCTCTCTGAATATCGGACCTTGGATGCATCAGGTTGCTCTGGAGGGTTAATCCTGGACTGGATGGATGGTTTTTTTCTATTTTAGACGGAGCTAAAAAGCTCACGCATGATTACGTTTCTGCTGGAGTGCTCTTCTACTCAATCCCTTTTTGCGTTCTCATGTGTGTACGGACCTTATCAGTCGACCACACGACATGAGTTATGGTCGGATATCCGTGCAGCTAGGAATGCATTCCTTGACTGTGCATGGCTTATTGGGGGGCGACTTCAATGTTTCGTTACTCTCGTTTGATTGCCCGCATCTTCGAGGTGGTCAGGATCCCAGGTCTACAGACTTTGCCGAGATGATTGACGGGCTAGAACTTGAGTTTATTGACTCTGCAGATACAAAGTATACATGGCGAAGGTCAGGATCTCGTTCACGCATTGATCATTTTCTTGTCTCCTCTGAGCTCGTAGGCTTGTTCCCTTGCTCCTTCGCTTCTTGCAGACCCCGTACGCGCTCGGATCATATACCACTGGTTTGAAACTCTGGCTCTTTAAACCGTCGAAGGGTTTCTTTATGTTTGAGCATGCCTGGCTTCTTTAGGAATCCTTCAGAGCATTGGTGAGTACGCATTGGTCTTCCATGGCGGTAATCGGATCGACGGCGCTGAGATTTTTTGAAAAGCTAAAAGGTCTGCATCAGAGAATATGTGCGTACAAGAAGGAGATTATAGTTGCGAGGAAAGCAAGGAAAGTGGCTACGGAGCTAGAGATACAATCTCTTGATAGATTGGAGGATGCTAGGTAGCTTGACGCAGAGGAACTAAGGCAAAGGGATTATGCGCTTAGACTGGTGGTGGAAGAAGATAGGAAGCAAGTAGCATAATGGAAACAGAGATCAACGTTCTCTTGGCTGAAGGAGGGTAATGCAAACACGACCTTCTTTCACAAAGTTGCTAGCGGAAGACGACGCATTAGTTCATTCCAATCTATGGTGGTTAGTGGGGTAAGATTTGAAGAGAAATGGGTAGTGTGATTGTGGATCATTTTTCGACTTTTCGAGGAGGGTTGCTTCCAGGCCATGGCGTTGGAGTGGTCTGGAGGCTCCGTGTCTTTCTGAATCACACGCGACAAGTCTTGTGCTACCTATTACCAAGGAAGAGGTGAAGGCTATGATTTGGAATCTGAATTCCGATGGGGCCCCGGGTCCGGATGGTTTCCCCATTTCATATTATAAAGAATTTTGGGAAGTGGTAGGGGATGAGGTTTTCGAGGTTGTGGAAGAGTTCGGTCAGTGGAATGTGGGGTTTGAAAGATTGAACAAAGCAATGATTTTCCTTCTGCCAAAAATAGGGGCATCAGAAAGGATTGAGGACTACAAGCCGATTGCCCTCTCTAATGGCATCTACCTCATTGTAGCAAAAGTGCCTGCGATCCGTCTAAGCCGCATTCTTGATCATATTGTTTCGCCGGTTCAAATGGCATTCATTCCAGGCTGTCAGATTGGAGACAGATTGGTGATGGTTGCGGAACTTATCTATGATTGGAAGCGTAATGACAAACTGACGTTGCTTTGGAAGGTGGGCTTTGCCAAATAATATGACTCTCTAGATTGGCGGTTTCTGTAGGATGCGATGTACAGGAAGGGCTTCCAAGATATCTGGATCTCTTGGATGAAGAGGTGCATCACCACGTTGTCGTTTTCGGTGCTGGTCAATGGTCACCCCGAGGGGGGATTCTTTCAGTCGCAGAGAGAGGTCGGGAAATGATGCCCTTTGGCTCTGTTGCTTTTTGTGATTGTTGTTGATGTGTTGGATTGCATGGTCAATTGTGCTCAAAGGAGCGGGATTGTGTCTAGATACATATGTGGTGAGGTGTCCATTCCATTGTTGCAATATGCAGATGATACTATTTTATTTATTGAAGGTGGGAAAAGGAGTCAGGGGGCATAGGTCTTACTCTTGATAATTTTTGCGGAGATGTCTGGTCTTCATTTGAATCGTATCAAGTCCACTGTTGTTCCTTTTGGCATGTCGGAAGAAGAAGCTATGTACTGCAACTCGGAGATGGGAACGACATGTAGCTCCCTTTCCCTCAGTTATCTGGGTATTCCTCTTTCAGACGGAAGAATTACGGTTTCAGACTGGTTGCCATTGGTTGAGAAGATGGAGAGGAAGTTGTCTGGCTGGAAGGCAGCATTACTATCACGAGGTGGCAGGCTGGTTCTGATCAAAGCAGTTCTATCCGCAATTCTTGTGTTCTTTTTCTCCTCCTGCATGATGCCGACGGGCATCATAAAGAGGTTGGAGGGTTTGATGCGTAGGTTTTTGTGGAGCAAATCAGGGCAGGAAAGGTACAAGGTTCACCTAGTGGATTGGGAAACCATCATTCAGCCGAAGAAGAGGGGTCCTTGGGATAAAGAGTTTGGAGACACTAAACGAGGCTCTCTTGTTAAAATGGGTCAGTAGAATATGGGAAAAAGATGAAGGTTTGTGTTGTCGCCTAATCCTCACCTATATGACACATCCATAGCGAACCCAGACTTGCAGCAGCAGCGACAGAGGAGGTCTGCGTTCTGGAAGGGGATCTTGAAGGTATTGCCTCACTTTCGTTATTTGTTCCGCCCCGAGATTGGGAATAGAGAGAATTTTGTCTTTTGGGAGGATGATTGGATGGGTGATGGGCAACTCAGCAGCCATTTTCCTCGTTTGTTTGTTTTGGGTATGGACTCTGATGTGAGAGTTGCGGGTTGATGGGAGAATGGTAATTGGCTACCAACATTTAGAACTGGTTTCTCGGACCAGCGCATGGAGAAGTTTCTTCGTCTCCTAGACGCGCTAGGGCAAGTTGGGAGGCCCTCTATTTTCGGCAAGTCACTGGATCTGGCGGGAATCGTCATTCTCGGTGCGGAAGGCCTATGGCGTCATTTGTCGACCGCCTCCGTCCTTGTCGGCTGATATGGTTCGGGACTGCGAATTCATTTGGGCCTTGGGTTTGTCGGAGAGGATATGTTTCTTATTATGGCTCGTTAGAAGGAAGCGTATTATGACTCGGGATCACTCCTTCATACTTTTTGAGATGGTCTCGGTTAGATGCCTTCTATGTGGTTCTGAAATTGAGACTTTGGAGCACCTGTTCTTCCGTTGCCCAGTTTCTTCACCCATTTGGAATGGGATGGGTTTGGACTAGCTGAACACCTGCGACTTCGACTCCTTCTGGTCTTCTCTCTATAGGGCACGCAAAAGGCAAAAAAGGGAAATCCTAACTCTGGTTGCGGTACTATGGGCCATCTGACTTGCTCGCAATGCCTCCCTCTTCTCTGGAATGCGTTTGTACTGTGAGAATGTTATCATTACAACCAGTTGCTTGATTCCTGGCTTTTGTAATTGTTTTTTATTCTTAATAATTAGTTAATATAATGGGGTGGGCACCAAAGCGTACTTCCCCCCTTTCTTTGACTTAAAAAAAGAATAATATGAATATGATTCATATTATTTGTACACATGAGAATGGAGATCCAAGATAATTAAATATGATTCAATTATCAATGATATTAACAATGCAGATATCACTATCTATATTAATCATATATATTATAAATATGATTTATAATATATTAGAGAGAGAGTTAATTGTAATTGGTATTTACAAATTAAATGTTGATGTGAATTGGATTCAGAATGAACAATTAATTGTCCAATGCCATTTGCATTTTATTTTAGATGTGTGAATATGATTTCCATTTTATCAATGGCATGATTGAAATTATCACAAAATAATTCGGAATAATTTGTTTGAATAATTACGCAACAAATGTTGTTGCACATGTGGAATCTTGGAGAGATATGAGATCTCACTAATTAGGAAAAGGAGAGCCACCTTCCCCTTTTGTAGGGTTGACAACCATAGAGTCCTGCTATATGTATGTCCACCCACTATATTAATGGAAGAGAGCTTATCCTCTTTCCTTTATTTCCACATCAAATTGATTTGAATTAAATTGAATGTGTTATAAATTATTTGCAACGGATTTAGTTTATTTTAAATTTATTATTTATTGTTGCTAATTTTTTCAACAATAATCATGGCCATTGATTGAAAGCACAAATCAATCTAAACCATTGGATTTGTGTGCACCTGGATTGAGATCCATGGACATCCAATTTATTATAAAAGAAAGTGTAGCCCTAGCCTTTCTTTTTGACATTAAATGAACTTTAACAACAAATCTTTCTCTCTTTCTGTCCGTATTTCTCATACACACCCACTCTATGTCTCAACAATGTGGTCGTCTACATTGTTGACCTAGAGAGACTCGCAGTCGACGTGATGTTGTTGTGATGCCGGATCGATTGCTCGTAGATCTCCTCCATCTTCGATTCTTCTTGCTCTGAAGAAGGTGTCGGATTTCATGAGACGAAATCAGGAGACTCCTCACTCAGATCATCATCTTGTATTGCGGGAAGTACGCGTCTCATCCATGTGCCCGCAAGTGCAATCTTCGTTGGGTCGGACTTGAGAGTGGAGGTCCCTTTATTTAGAGACACTATAATAGACACGCTTCAAGAGGTAATCCTTGCATTTGTTTGTGTGGTTGATGAAACGTTTTGAGAAGTGTTCTTGAATTATGTGGTTCATCTATTTACAATTTCGAATTTCCGCTGCCCGATGCAACTAGTATGAGTAGTTGCCCTAGGTCATATGTGATGCGACCTACACGCTTTTGTGATGTGCTCTGACCTGAATCCTAGCTTTCAAGTGGTATCAAAGCTAGGTTAAAGGTCTTGTATGTGATCCAAAGCCCTAGGGAACAAGGTTTTGCATATCGGTTGCGCGGGAACTTGTGGTTCTTGCATGTGTTGCACAGTTCACAATTTCACTAAAATAGAAAGCCCCTATTTATGCATAATCTGGATGCGTTTTTTGGATAATAAAATGTATTTAGAATATCTAAATATGACCCCAAAACAGTAGCTAATTGTTTGCACAAAAGGTGCATGAATTAAAATTTGAAAAGTTCCCGCAGATTAAATTGTTTTTGCATGTATTCATGTATCTATAAGAATGATGTTTACTCAATTATTTTTCATAAATATTAAGCGTCAATTAATCAACGCAAATTCATAATTTCTATGATTTACATTGAATGATAAACACATTAAGCAAGAAGGCTTGATGATCCAAACATCATCCAACCCATTGCTACTAAATATGGTATATCTAGAGAAAACAGAGTCGGAATCGTGCGAAATAAATTCATGCAGTTTACTAATTTAATTCTCTAATTAATAAAGGTATTTGTTTCACGATTCAAGACATGGAAACAGTAAGATGATATGACTAGAAATTTAGGATCTCAAAATTGTTTGAAGATCCTTAAGATTTCTGAGTTATTACTATATAGTATAATGTCGATCAACAAAGTTGATCGATAAAACCATAAGTACATTGGTATTAGTTTGTGTTCTCAATCGGAATGGTGAATGTGTCTAGTCTGGGTATGCTGGTTTGATTCCTTAATTAGTGTAACATCCGGGATCCACGTAAACCTGAACCTGATCCGGTTAGGGTCCGATTTACCCAATAAAGTTGTTGGTCAATGCTAAACAACCTAAATCGATCAATTGATCGTGAATCAAAAGTCGTTCAGGCGAAATCGACAAAAATCAGTCGAATCGTAATGGGTGCCACAAAAAAGCCGTGATGTAAATTCAGAAACCGCAAAATGAACTGAGATCATCATTAGATCCGATCCGACAAAATAAGACCAATGGAATCGACCATTCGTCAATCGAAGGTCGTTTGGTATTTTAATTTCGCAAAATTTAACCATAAAACAAAATTGTATCTCGAAAATTTCGGGCATCCAAACCCAATCAAAAGTATACCAATATTATATTCATTTTGATCATCATTCTGAGATGACCAAATCGAGATATTGCACATCGAAATCTGAGGTCCGATGCATGATTACGGTTAAATTTAAGTATACCAAAAAAAGAGCAAATTAAAAAAATAAAATAAATAAAATAAAATCTACAAAACAGTACAGGCCGTTGCCTGTACAGGATTCCAGTAAAATATATATATTTACAATATTAGGTTTATAAAACATGGATGATGTCATTAATGACATCATGATGGTGATGTCATATTTTGTAAAAAAAAGTGAGAAAAGAAAGAGGAAGGTTCCTGGAAGGAACCCTCCCCTCTCTTTTTTCTCCAAACATATTTCCCTATAAAAGGGACTCCAACGTAAGAAGCCCTTGCCCCGTTTTTATTCCCAACTTTCTCCAATAATATCTCCCCCAAATTCCCATCTATTCCAGCCTCTTCTTTCCCAAAAATCTGCTATTGTTGCTCCTATTTCAGCAAAAACTTGGAGCTGCTACTCCAATTTCCTATTGCATGCCTCCTACATGTGCTTCTTCTCCAAATTTGGGTCAAAATTTAAGTACTATCATATTCTCCTTTTTGCTGCCATGCATGGATATTCTAAATCATTCCCTTGCTGCCATATAAGTAATTGTTCCATTATTTGAGTTTTGTTTTATATAAACCGTAATCTGCAAACTTCATTAAGTTAGCATTATCTCAATCAATTCATGAGTAGTAATATGTTGTATCATGTTATATAATAGTTGAATGGTTGAGGTGTGTGATGAATCTCGTATTCATCTTGCTAGAATTGGTCATTTAGGCTTTGTTCCCCATCATTAACTTACAATTAATCATTAATAGAGCATTATTAGCATTCATACATGTGTTAATAATATTTGCATTTCATCGTGCATAATTGCATTAAAAATCCCAAGTGTAAATTAGCCAAAAAAGCCGCTAACTTCTCTTATTTTTAGTTAATTCATCCTAACTCTGATTGACCACAAATTACCTCCATTGAGCAGATATTACTAACAAGAAAAAAATACAAAAAATTACTAACTCAAATAAGTGTCAAATAATCCCAAAGTCAAATTTTACATCCGACAGACTAAAATGAGCCTATCTCCCACATACAATGTCCGATTTTGGTACTCACTTTTAAAATACTCCCTTTTCAAATACCTTCAGAACAAGACTAATTTTGTAAAATTCGGAGCTCATATGTGAAAGTTAGATTTTGGGCCTCTTTTGCGCATTTTGACTTTTTGCTATTTTTGACCTGAGTTTTTATGTGCATAATTAACCCTTTTAATTTTATTTCTTCTTCATTTATATTCTTTGATGAAATTTTTAATAAATGACACAAAAATCCAAATCCAGATTAAAATTGAAATCAAAGAAACTGACTGAGTCTAAGTGTCCGTTGTCGGTCTGTGCAAAAATTGTACGTTTCTTACTTTATTTTATTTTCCTATTTTCGTATTTATTAAAAATAAAAAAAGTAATTTAGCGTGTAAATAGTTTTCTTGTATTTTATCGTATTTTTTTAGATTTTTTCTTCTCTCTAAAACCATAAAAAAATTGCAAAACCATAAAAACTTGGTTTTCTATACACATGTAAAACCACCAAAAATACCACTTCGCTCAAATGACCTCTTTCGCTCATGGATCCTTCATGAAAGTTGTAGATCTCATCGAGACGAACAACTTCGTGAAGGAATTTTTTCGATATGAGGTCTCCTTTATTTGTTTTCTATTTTTCTTTATCCTTTAATTTTGAAATTTTTTAGGGGCGTCACATGGCACCTCTTGGGCTTGCCACGTGGCACCCCCACCTATCTCTCTCTCCAGCCGTCCCCCCGGGTCACGTGTCTAGCACGTGACCTCATGATCACCTACCTCCAGCCTTTCCTCAAACCCCTCCCCCCTCAGCCGTTCCTCCACCACCTCTCCTCGTAATGGTCGCCGCACCCGCTTCCACCGGCCGTTACGAGGCCAGCTAGCATCCTCTCCGCGTAACGCCCTCCAATCACCCTCCTATAAGAACCCCTGCTCGCCGGCTGCACACACCATCCGTCATCCTCTCCCCAAGCTTAGAGACCTACTGGTGATATCAGTAGGCTGTCCGTTGGCAATGACGAGGGCTCCTTGGCGTGATCCACGAAGGATCTTCGTGTTGCAGCTGCTCCAGCTCGCTGTCTGAGCTTCGTGGCCTTACAGCCATTTCGAGGCGATCATTGGAGCTCGAAGCTCTAGCAACCACCACCACTGCATCCGCCCCTTGTTCTTGGTTCGTTTTATCTTCTGCAGGTAGCTCCGCCCGTTGAGCGGTCGACCGCCTCACCTCTGTGCATCGCCTCTGCCCGCGCATCACCACCGTCTGCGCCCACCGCCTCGTGCTCTCCACTGCTTCGACCACCGCCCACGTACGGACCCCCTCCCTCCATCGTGCCTCGCGGCTGCAACCCTGCTCCTCCCTCTCTGTAGACCAGCTCCGCCCTTCGCTGACCGCCATGCCTCCGCCACCGCTCGGCCGTGTGTCGGCCGAGCTCTGCCGCCCTCCGCGCCACCGTTGTCAACTGTCGTTGGATCGCACCCTAGATCCAACGGTCAGCGATATGCCACATCATCCATCCGAACCGAAGCCCAAGAAAAGAGGCTCGGATACACCGAACCACAGGCTCGGTGCCCGAGCCTAAGCCCTGTCATCCAAGCCTCAGGCCCGGGCCCGAACCACAGGCTCGGGTCTGAACCTTAGCCTCGGGGCCACCAGACCCTCAGCTCCGCTCTCGAGCCTCCGGGCGCACGTGCAAGGCATGTTCGTTGGTGGAAAAATTGCATCAGTACATTTGGACATTTCAGATATTGCAAATATATCCCCGCTAGGGGTAAAGTTCAGAAGGGCTCAGCCGACATTCCTAAATTGCAGTTAAGTCCTTCCAGGGACCATTTTGAAGGATAAACTTTATTTTAATTACAGTTTAGTCCCTGCAATTTCATTCTAGCATATCGTTCTCATACGAACTCCGTTTTTAGCATATAATATGTCATTTTGAAGCTCTTTTCATGCTCTACCATTTAGCATAGCTTGTGAACAAATCTGAGGTTGTTTATTGAGAATTATCATTTTAGGATCTCTATTGACATATGCAGGCTGAGTTTGACATATTTGTGCCCTATTAAGATGTTCACGATTTATTTTGCAGGGATTTGATTTAGAAAATGATGGAATCGATTTCATATCTGAGGACTTAATTTTTGCATGGGATAAATCAATGAGATTGATTAGGTTTATTGACTTGTGGACTGCAAACATTTCTTGAGAATAAAATTAGAAAGATTTCGGAGATAAAAATCATCGCATGATTATATATATATTATTTTCTGGATTCTTACCTGCCTCTGGATTAAATTGATTACATTTTTCTTTTGAGAACTCTTATTTGATCTGTGATTTCAATTCAAGGATATTGATTAATCTTATTTGGATTAAACATCACTAAAAATCATAGATCATGTGCTGAACTATTGTCCCTGTATATATTTCTTCGCATTTGCATCACTTTGCATCTCATTGCATTGTACATTTTCTCAACGCGGAAATTAATCAAGCATTGATTAATTATTTAATTTGATTTAAGACCACGCAACTAAGAATCACCGTTCCCTGTGTTCGACCTTGGTAGACTTTTCAAGTAAAAATATTCCACAACATTCAAAGATTGTGGTGCTTTGATCGACTGAAATTCACCTCCTATACTACAATTATCCATTATTAAAGAGGCGGATTTTGCGTTCATCAAATGGCACCGTTGCTGGGGAACGATGAATTTTTAGGGTTTTAAATCATGTTTTGTAATTAATTTTTATGAAATTAATTTTTGTGACTTTTTTCCTTTTGCATTTTTTTCTTTCTTCTTCTGATACTAACCTCACTTTCTCTCTTCGCAGATTACTTGGAGCTAATTGTGGATATAAATCAAGGACCTACGAAGAAGGCTGATTTTTATTTTAATTTTATAAGAGAAAGTTAGTATAGATTTAATTTTCCTCATTATTCTCAGGGTCCCTTTCTATGAACCCCTGTAATAATTCAGACTGAACATTTCTGTGGTGTGTCGGGTCTGTTTCAACCCCTTTTGTGTGGTTGGGACCCAGCTTGAGTGGTGTAGGACTTAGGCACATATACGATTGCTTCTTTATCATTGTTTGTGCTCGTAATTCTTAGGCCATACTTTCACTAATTAAACGCACTGTAGATCATTCAACATTAGCCAAAAATTGAAATCAATTCTTCTCGCTAATAGAACTATCTTCTTAGGGCATTTTTCATCTGTGCATATCATTTAGTGTAAATTTTAATTCCTTGTACTACATCCCGCATGAAGAACGCGATGATTCACTATAAGTCTTTCTCTTAAGCATGTATCATTGATTTACGTTTGCATTGGCTTTTTCGATTATCCTTTCTCAAGTTTTACAACATACGATTCAAAGGAATTGGGACTGCTTGTTAGGTGTCAATTTCTATGCTCACATAAACTACAGTGATAACCTCAATTTTAAAATCGGGACTACTAATCAAGGTGACTGTGAATAAAATTGACTTAAAATTAACCTGTGTTTGGTGGAGAAAAACCCACTCTTTGTTTGTAAGGACAAGATCGTACACCTTAGGATAGAGCCAAAAACCGAAATACTTCATTCAGACTACTGATTTTAAAAACAATTAGCTACTTTTTAGTGATGGTCTCGGGTAGCCGTTTATGGTCGGACTTCCCTTAACAGAGTAGGTGGTTTAGAGGACACCGCGGAAGGTTCCATCCTCAAGTAATACGGGTACCTGTTTAAACGGTCCGTACTTACACCTATACTAGCTGAAAGTAGGTGCAACTAGTTGTATGAACTCGGGACAGTCTTTGTGAAATATTTCGGCACCTAACAGCTCCGCTTAATTTTCAAGATTATTTTGTCATTAAATTAAATTTGAAAAGATAAGCGGTCGAACCCTAACGTGCCTTTACCAGTATTGAGTGGGTGAATCTACGTGTTAGTTTTGTGTTTGATTTGTGTGTGTCAAAGACCTTGCAATCACAAGAAAATCGTGGTTTGCTGATCATTATATCCCTCTTGACAAGATGTCGGTACAGTAGTCTTCTTTCTCGATCTCCACGACCATGTCCCGATATCCTTCTACTCACACTCGTCAGGAGAACCTGATCTTCAATCAAGTTCCTCTCAGCCATCATTCTCTTCTCGCCAATACATCCCACCCTATGACCACACTTCTTCTTGGAATAGCCCTCTCTCACATTCTGACAATCTTATGGGTATGAGAGAAAGACCAGAATTGAGGATGAACAATAGAGTAACCGATATTGACAGTAGAACACGATTTCCAGTCACTATGATCTCTCAACCTCTTCAACCATCCCCTACTCAAGATGACTATCCTCTTGAGTACAATCAATTTTCCTTCGACAATTCACTAGAAAATCAAAGTCAAGGAAATATAACTCATGACCAGACCATAATGTTTATGAACAAGCAATACTTTACTCGAGGTTACATGCCAGAATCACAATACATGGAGAATGATTATTCACTAGTCATGAGATGTTTGAGGATGAGATTGCTCGGACTAATCATAGAGCTGATACTTTAACTGAGAGAATATATGATCTCATCCACTCTATGCAAAATTCAGAAGAAGTGAGGCCACCACCATGTGAACCAATGGATCATCGCAATCAGGCACAACCACCGCTGACCTCTGACCCCTCGACTAACCATATTACAGAAAATACCAAAAAAATTGAAAAATTTGAAAATTCAAAAAAATTGGACAATTCTGAAATGGAAACATTTTGCAAGAGTGTGATCTTAGAGCTTCCATCGATCAAAGCCGTAGAATATGTGCCCGATCTTAAGAGATTTGTGAAGAGTCGACTGAACCCCAAAAAGACGGGCAATAAACGATCCATGATTGAATATCATGTCATATCTATGGCTAGTTCTTTGGTGATGAATCATAAAATCAAAAGCCGCAAAGTCAAGCGGTTGACTTGGATTACATGTGAAATTGAGGATTCTACATTCACTCATGTTCAGTTAGACGACGACTCCACATTAAACATCCTCCCCAAGTCCGTCTTTGACCAACTCAAACTCAGACAACTCAAAAAGAATAGGGTGATCGTTCAATTACCCGATCGATCTACCAAAAGACCACAGGGGATTGTTTCTGTCCTTGTAAAATTCCGAGGTAAAGAACATAAGGTGGACTTTATTGTCCTTGACATTGAGCACCCCGGAAGGATGTCTGAGTCTGCTATCATTTTAGGAAAGCCATTCTTAGCCTTCTCTAAGGCGATCATCGATTGTGAGACTTAGGAAATCAAGTTCCCGAACTCGAACCACGATGAACAAACCCCCAATGACACAACCTGCTCTGAGGAAAACCAACTTGAAACCGACAGTTATGATCAGAAGATAAATATTTTACAGACATCTCCACATGACACATTGATACAAACCCTAGGAGAGTCACCTAAGGGACTGCATGTTGGACAAACGTCGGATTCTCACCACCCTATCACTACTCCTAGGAAAATTAAAGATTTTGGAGCTTATGAAGAATTGGACCATATTATTGAAGATCACCATGATTATTTGAATGGTCCAATCTTTGAGTCGGCAGTAATTCATGAGATACTTGAACCATTTAAGGAACCGACTCTGGAAACATACGATTTCACCAAAATTCACGACCATCCGGAAGTGACATCAAAAACCCCAACCATAAACCATAAAACCACCAGGAACAATCTCTCTCGATCGAAGCAGCGCATGACCCTTCAAGAATTGGTGGACTTTTACAGGGATTCATCTAATGAGGAACTCACGAATGCCACATCGGTTACTCAAGACAGGGAGATGAAGACTGTCCAACTTCCTCTCAATACTTCACAAGGAAACAAACCGACCAAGAAAGTCACCTTTGACCTTAGACATCAGGTGATTTATGAAGAGTCGTCGTCCGATCCTGATGTGGTTCATCAGATAAGTGTAATAGGTACAACTCTGATCCAAGGGCACTTACCTCTGATCGACAAAAGTTGGAGATCCTCTACAGATGACTACTATTCCCCTGAGGACGACTCCGACGATGGTTGGTCTTCTTCATCGGCCCCCTCTTCATCAAACTCCACATCTCCAAACTATCTCCCTCCACACTCCCGCAAGAAGGTCCGTCGCAAACCTCCTTGATCTTGTACATCCGCAAATCTACCCGGTTCCCCATCTGTAATTATCCGATTATACTTAGGCTGACCTGAGTCTACGTGTAGGGTGACCGCTACCATTGTTTATACAACATTTCTCTTCTTTTGTTTTTAGCCCGTCTATACTTAGTATGAGCTATGTTTACATTCCACTTTGTGCCATGAGGACATAGCACAAGCTAAGTATAGGGGGGTGTGTTTGTATATATTTTATGTACTTTATCGATAGCTCGTACTTTAATCGTTTTTATCTAACATCGGGGATGGGTACAAGTAGTGTGTATAATACCTGTTTTTCAAAAAAAAACAAAAAAAACTCAAAAAAACTTTTTGCAAAAAAACATCACTCATGGTCTTGCATTTCATCAAGCATTTCATGCATTCCTTGTTTGATATATTCCTGACACATTTCATGCTGAGATCTTGAGATTACGAGTTAGCATGCCTTAGTCATTAGGGCTTTTAGTACTTAATAATCCACACTTCCCTAGTTTGAAAGATTTGAGCGCTATATTGCACTCTTCGTCTCTACCTTTAAAAAGAATATGATCAGCACAATCACTTTCACAACTGCATGATTGATGAGATGAGTTGAGTTATTACTTGAGGAACTGGAACTAGAGATTTGAGTTTAGACTCGATTTAATGATATTCGAGGATGGGATAAAGTTAATGAAGGCTTCAGAAAACCTGAGTGTCGGTAAAAACCTAGTCAGTATGTGAGAAGTTCATATGCCATCTCTTTGATAAATGACCTAAGTGCCAGGGTGTGATGAAACTTAATGAAAATTGTTGATTAGTGTGCACCAACTTTTGGTAAAAGCAGTGGAGCTAGCCAACAAAAATTAAGAAAAAGAAATGTCAAAGAAAAGCTCTATTATCCAAAATCAAATTCCAAATGAGCTTCCACCAATGGCGAGTGCTCCCAAACATTTTCAAAGTGTCCACTTTGACCAAGCACTAATTAGGACCAAGGAGTCAGGCTGATACCATAAAAGGGCTATGCATCGTAAGCGATACTAGTCTAGGTGTCGAATGTATCTTAGATACTCAAAAAAGACACACCCCGGTGTACTCCCAGAAAAACAAGTGCAGACGACTCCAAATTCTCTTGACGGACACATTGATCAACAAAATAAAAATATACTTGTGTTGAGTAATAAGGCACTCGAGAGGCACCTTGTTCCAATGTAAGGGAGAGAAAATCATACACAATCCTATGTCCTCCATCATCTGGCCGTCCATCTACACTTTCAAGTGTGACAAACTAATGAGACGGTTGACTGAAGCAAGAATAGAATTATTCCCTAGTGTTGAGGATTAGGTCTAGAGGAGAGTCTCTTAGATTGGAACTTTGAGTGATTCCTCGACTTGACTCTCATGAATGCAGTACACTAAAAATCATATCCTTATAATTTATATGTACAAATAGAGAGTCTGAAAATTAAAGAAGTTGGATTCCTTAGATTAAAGCATGGTTGAGCCCAGAATGTTAGGACCACTCAATTTAAGGGTCTTCTATGAACTAAGCCTTGAAAATTCACTTACACAATCAGGGAAGTATTCAACCAAATCATTCATTCATGCTCAGGGACGAGCATGATCTAAGTATAGGGGTATGATGAATCTCGTATTCATCATGCTAAAATTGGTCATTTAGGCTATGTTCCCCATCATTTACTTGCAATTAATCATTAATAGAGCATTATTAGCATTCATACATGTGTTAATAATATTTGCATTTCATCATGCATAATTGCATTAAAAATCCCAAGTGTAAATTAGCCTAAAAAGCTGCTAACTTCTCTTATTTTTAGTTAATTCATCCTAACTCCGATTGACCCCAAATTACCTCCATTGTGCAGATACAACTAATAAAAATAAATAAAAAAATACAAAAAAATACTAACTCAAATAAGTGTCAAATAATCCCAAAGTCTAATTTCACATCTGACAGACTAAAATGAGCATATCTCCCACATACAGTGTCTGATTTTGGTCTACTCACTTTTAAATTACTCCATTTTCAAATACATTCAAAACAAGACCAATTTCGTAAAATTCGAAGCTCAAATGTGAAAGTTAGGTTTTGGGCCTCTTTTGCGTATTTTGACTTTTTGCTATTTTTGACATGAGTTTTTATGTACATAATTAACCCTTTTAATTTTATTTATCCTTCATTTGTGTTATTTGATGAAAGTTTTATTAAACGACGCAAAAATCCAAATCAATATTAAAATTGAAATCAAAGAAACTGACTGAGTCTAAGTGTCCGTTGTCGGTCTGTGCAAAAATTGTGTGTTTCTTACTTTTATTTTATTTTCCTATTTTTGTATTCATTAAAAAGCCAAAAAAATAATATTAGTATGTAAATAATTTTCTTGTATTTTATCGTATTTTTTATAGATTTTTTTATCCTCTCTTAAACCACCAAAAAATTGCAAAACCACAAAAACATGGTTTTCTATACACATGGAAAACCACCAAAAAATACCACTTCGCTCAGATGACCTCTTTTGCTCATGGTTTTTTCATGAAAGTTGTAGATCTCGTCGAGACGAACAACTTTCGTGAAGGAATTTTTTCGATCTGAGGTCTCCTTCTATTTCTTTTATATTTTTCTTTATCCTTTAATTTTGATATTTTTTTGGGGCGCCACATGGCATCTCCTGGGCTTGCCACGTGGCACCCCCACCTATCTCTCTCTCCAGCCGCCCCCCCGGTCATGTGCCTAGCACATGACCCCATCATCACCCACCTCCAACCATTCCCCAAACCCCTCCCCTCTCAGTCGTTCGTCCACCACCTCTCCTCGTAACGGTCGCCGCACCTGCTTCCACCGGGCGTTACGAGGCCAGCCAGCATCCCCTCCGCGTAACGCCCTACGATCACACTCCTATAAGAATCCCTCCTCGCCGGCCCCACACGCCATCCGCCATCATCTCCCCAAGCTTCGATCCCTACTGGTGACAGCAGTAGGCTGTCCGACGGCAACGACGAGGGCTCCTTGGCGTGATCGACGAAGGATCTTCGTGTTGCAGCAGCTCCAGCTCGCTGCCTGAGCTTCGTGGCCTTACGGCCATTTCGAGGCGATCATTGGAGCTCGAAGCTCCAGCAACCACCAGCACCGCATCTGCCCCTTGTTCTTGGTTTGTTTTATCTTCTGCAGGTAGCTCCGCCTGTTGAGTGGTCGGCCGCCTTGTGCTCTCTACCGCCTCACCTCAGTGCATCGCCTCCGTCCGCATCCACCGCCTCACACTCTCCATCGCTTCGACCACCGCCCACGCACGGACCCCCACCCTCCACCATGCCTCGCGGCTGCAACCCTGCTCCTCCCTCTCCGCAAACCTGCTCCGCCCTTCGTCGACCGCCACGCCTCCGCCACCGCTCGGCCGTGTGTCGGTCGAGATCTGCCACCCTCCACGGCACCATCGCCTGCTGCCATTGGATCGCACCCTAGATCCGACGGTCAGCGATCTGCCACGTCATCCATCCGAACTGAATCCCAGGCCAAGAGGCTCAGATACGCCGAACCACAGGCTCGGTGCCCGAGCCTAAGCCCTGTCATCAGAGCCTCAGGCCCGGGCCCGAACCACAGGCTCGATTCCGAACCTTATCCTCAGGGCCGTTGAACCTCAGCTCCGCTCCCAAGCCTTCGGGCGCACGTGCAAGGCACGTGCGCTGGTGGAAAAATTGCATCGACACGCTTGGAAATTCCAGATATTGCAAATATATACCCGCTAGGGGTAAATTTCAGAAATGCTTAGCCGACATTCCTAAATTGCAGATAAGTTCTTCCAGGGACCATTTCGAAGGAAAAGCTTTATTTTAATTACAGTTTAGTCCATGTAATTTCATTCTACCATATCTTTCTCATACAAACTCTGTTTTTAGCATATAATATGTCATTTTGAAGCTCTTTTCATGCTCTACCATTTAGCATAGCTTGTGAAAAAATCTGAGGTTGTTTGTTGAGAATTATCATTTGAGGATCTCTGTTGACATATGCAGGCTGAGTTTGACATATTTGTGCCCTATTAAGATGTTCACGATTTATTTTGCAGGGATTTGATTTAGAAAATGATGGAATCGATTTCATATCTGAGGACTTAATTTTTGCAGGGGTTAAATCAAGGAGATTGATTAGGTTTATTGACTTGTGGACTGCAAACATTTCTTGAGAATAAAATTAGAATGATTTCGGAGATAAAAATCATCGCAGGATTATATATATTTCTATCTAGATTCTTACCTGCCTCTGGATTAAATTGATTACATTTTTCTTTTGAGAACTCTTTTGATCTGTGATTTCATTTAGAGGATATTGATTAATCTTATTTGGATTATCACTAAAAATCACAAATCATGTGCTGAGCTATTGTCCCTGTATATATTTCTTCGCTTTTGCATCACTTTGCATCTCATTGCATTGTACATTTTCTCAATGCGGAAATTAATCAACCATTGATTAATTATTTAATTTGATTTAAGACCACGCAACTAAGAATCACTGTTCCCTGTGTTTGACCTTGGTAGACTTGCTAAGTAAAAATATTCCACAACATTCAAAGATTGTGGTGTTTTGATCGACCGTTCACCTCCTATACTACAATTATCCATAATTAAAGATGCGGATTTTGCGTTCATCGGTGTGTTCTGAAGTTATATGTGGATTAACATTTTCCCATTAAAATCCAGCAAGCTTAGTGACTCGATAAAATTTTTAAGGTTTTGTTAAAAGATTATGATAAAGACCATAACGTACTGTTCATGTGAAAATTTCTTGCTACTCTAAAAAAAATCTTCTTAAATCTAATTTGGATTGTTGAGAGGGAGAGATGATTTTTTGATATGGTTGTTGGAAGTTGGAGTTGGATGGATAGAAATTTTTGGAAGTGCATATTTATGAAGAAAGTACTAAATAAGTATCAATATAAGGAAAACTGTTAAGATGTTCTTATAAAAAAAGGGGAGGACTGCAATTTGATGAAATTTAATATAAGTTGCCAATAAAACATGATTCTGTTGAAAACATGCTATGCATGATGTCTAGCTTGATCTAATGTGGTGGTTAAGGCCAAGTTTATTGTGATACATTTTATGCCATACATCCTTATCTTTTGATCTATTTATTTTGCCCACATTCTAGAGATCACTTCTGGATGTTTTTCCTACCAAGTCTGAATTTAAGCATCTCCTAGGATTATGTTTATATCAATGCAATTTTTCTATCGACTACTTGGCATTGAATTTCCTTATTTTCCCTTATGCATTTTAGTTACTTAAAAAAACAGATCCATGAGGTATCACTAATCTAATAATCGAATTGGGCACCTGAACTATAATTGTTAATGGGGGAAGTAGAAGTTGGATACGTTTATATGTTAGCACTGTCAGGTGAATGCTTTGACGAACTCTTGATCATTTCTCTTGGATCAATAAGTTAATAAAACTCACGAGTCTTCTGGTATGGTGTAGGCCAAATCCCTACCAAATGAATTAACTCTTAGGGAGTGAGTGTTTTACACACTTTAGATTAAGTTAGTAATGAGGTTGAATTTTATAAGTCACAAGTTGAAGGATTCTCCTGTGTTCTGTTGTTTAAGAAAATAATTAAAATCAAATATTAGATTATTGGCATCATTCTCTTAGCACCCAATAAATAAGTTGACCCATATGAAATCATTATTCAAGAATATCGTTAATTGAGTTTTTCCATATCTACGAGGATCACCTGTTTAAATAATAAATGATCGAATCAATCTTTGATAATCTGTGATTACTATGACTAATAATGTTTATGAAATAATCAATTACTAATAAGGGATCACTATTGATAAGTTATGACAAAATCTGTATCTGGAAGGATAATCATGATTCACATAATACATTAAGAATGAAGTGAGTAAGCAAGTAAGGAATGATGAATCCGTGATGACTGGTGATGCTGATTATGGTTACCCTTATACCTGACTGTGCGAGGGCGCGGTGACTCTCAACTGGCGGGAGATAGGAAGCCCAGTTTGGGCAGCAGTCGCCAAGTGCGCGGGTCTAGGATCCCAGTCCTTTCACGATTTTTACACGAGCTCATAGTGTTTTTACGCCTCGTTGGGATCCTGACTTTTGACAATCCGTTGACCGCTCTATTTTAGGATACCTAGGCGGGGGATCCTCAGTTTTAGTTTTTCGTACGAGCTTGTTTGCTCATTACCGGTCGGGCCGCTTTCTAGAGTGACTCTTCCGAAGAGTCTCTCTCACCCGTCTCTGGGGCGTAGTTTTGGAGTAGACCTTTCCCTCTTTTGGACTACACTTACAACTAGAGGGAGAGACGGAAGAGAATTTTATAGGCTATCTCACCGCTTGAGTTTTGTTCTTTCGCCAACAGACTTGGCGATTCTATATCCAAAGCATCCTTGTCTACATCTAAGTCATCTAGGGTTCCATCTGAGACAGTTGCAATTAGGGTTACCTCTGAGACATTTATAGCTGAAAGTTGGAGGAATTACATTCAAAGTTGAGTAGGTTTGAAATGACTATAGTAAAATTTGATTTGAAATAATATGACTATACTAATATGAGAATATATATAAATATATATACACACCCATACACCTATGAACAATAAATTACAATATAAATATGTTATATATAGGAAACGTTGGGATAATGGTTGAGCATGGGAGGTGCATACCAACAACTCGAAAACCCTTTTTACATATGCAAGTAGAAATAAATTTTAATTTTTCTTGCCTTTTTACTTGCTTGCTTTTGAATATATTAAATGCCTGCTTATTTTTATATTTTTTTGGGAGGTACCAGCGCCCACTGACGCCTCTTCGTTCCTATCATGTTTTGGCAAGCAAGGATCCTGCTGCCCAGTAGCTTTTAATGATTCCAGGCGATAGGGTATATACCAGATGGTATGTTTCTTTTGTTTCATTTTTTGTTCTACTTATGATGTATTATGCTTCCTTGCTCTTCAGTCATATATTTTGGAATCTACATGTACATTGTAAAACCTTCTTTTGTTACATGTAATATTATATGGAAATGAATGAATGTCGGTGGCACTTCTTCTTCTTATCTCTGTGGTTTATTTATTTAAATGTGAATGTCATGGTGGAAACACGTAAAATTTCCCCACATTTTCAGTATCTTGTGCGATCTCTAGCGAATATGATGTCGCGAAAGTGTTGTTAACGGGTACCCGGATCTTAGGGGGTTCACAATTAGTGCCTTGCATGTTAAGGAAATGCTCCCTCCCAACATAACTCGAACGTACTGGCCGGAACCATTCTTGAGGAAAAAATAATACGAGTAAGTTCAGTTGCACTGTAATTATTAAAATACAAAATAATATGTACTTGTGAGAGCTAATACTATCGAGTAATATCGAGCAAACCGTAATTGTTTGTTGGTTGATTGAATTGGATTATTGATTAATTTAATACAATTAAATTAATTAGATCTAATTAAAATAAAAATTCCATTATAAATTGAGATTTAATTCCTTTAGAACAGTTAAGCGTAATGAATATGATTCATAATGATAAATTAAATTTTGAATGGGATATGGAGGATCATATAAATAACATCCATGATCTCTCGTCAAAGCGAATGGTTCCGTCGCTATGGATTTTGTGGTGGAGACACCTATCCGAAGTGATAGCTATTGCATACAAGTACACATGGATCTGGCTCTTTGCTTCTTGAAAGAGTAAAGTCGTATGCGTAATGACCCCTACATTGGTTGCCCATGTTATTGAGGCGATATTGGATAGTGCATAGTGAGTTCTATTCTTGTTGACGGTTTGTTCAATTAGCAATGAGTCAACATCACCGTAGGGGTGGTGGGCCCGGGTGTATAGATCAAATTGGGAAATGCAAGTTTAACTTGTAAGGCGAAATGAGTTTCTGCTTCTTTTTATCCAAGTTGTAGTTTCTCATATTATTAGGATGTAACAAAGGTAAAAAGAAGATCATAGATCTTGCTAGAGTATCTCTTGCTTTGAAGTTTAATAAATGAATGACTTTCAGAGTTTAAAAGACAAGGCAACTTTAATTTAAAACATTAATAACCTTAATCAAAGATATATATATATTTATGCAAATTATCTTATTTCAGATAACCTTCATTAAATCCACTCAAAACTATACTCAATCATAACCGGTATAATATCATGGATTGGATCCATGATTAAGATGTAGTACTCGCAATGGGACACAGAATGTATGTGGTTGCAATATGCATGTTTCCTCATGATTACGAGGATTGACTATTAAATAGACAATTGAAAAACAACTTATGGTTTGCATGTCTCTAAAGTCTTGATCTCTCATAAAGTGTACTTTGGAAGTAACATGTCGGTGATGATCGCAACTGTCAAGATCATTCTTAAAATAAAAATCGAAGAAGATGTTTTGGAAAACATATGTGCTCTCAACAATTAATCATGAATGACATGGTTCGCTGCATTATGCAGAGTGGTGGCTTGATAAGAGATGCACTCAAAAAATATTTGAGTACCTGCTTGAACCAAAGTTATTTTTTTGACCTAAGATGATTGTGGATATGATGCGTGTCATCATTATGCTATCTCTATTCAAGTCTTTCATGATGCATTATATTATTCATATTGTATGAATATGATGAAGCAAGTATAAATGTTGAAATACTCTTATATTGAAGTCCCTTGAGGACATGTTCAATTTAAGAGATCCTTTATCTTAAGAAATGATTATTTAAGTGTTAAAAAAATGTAGTGGAGCTTGGGTCTGACCCCGTGTAAGAAGGAAACTCAAAGAGTTAACTGTACTTCTACAACTTCCATACATATGACATCCAAAGAGTTGGATGAATGCCAATACTAGAACAAGCCATTGTATTGATAGTATGACTATCTAGACTATCTAAGATCCTTAGAGAAGGACTCGGATAGTGCATCGGGATATCTACATCTACATATCATCATTGAAACTGACTTATTAGATAAGAATAGAGTTCAATAGTTGTATTTACTTCTAATAACACTTGCAATTGGTTGCATAAGTTTTAGAAGACTAGAAAATTTGATCTTAATGTTTAACAGTCATCCATATCTGAGTTGATGCAATTGTTGCAACAATCTCTGTTAAGTAGAAAGACTACATATTTTCAGTGGGAGAGTCATTAGTCTTAGATAATGTCTCTACGACCTAGATATTAGAATACACATTATTTATTTCTAAACTTGTTAGAAATGGACATACATGGGATTAAATTTGCCGAAATTCGATTTAATTTTGATTTCGATTGGTAACTGAAATTCGACCTAAATGGCCTATATCAACCAAAATTTGGGGGTCCTAGTTCAAAAAACGACCGAAATGATTGTTAAGAAAGGATCTCTAGCCTGAGAAGGAGATGACAATCTTTCTCTAAAAGCTGATATCTGACCAACCTCTTGATGCATGTCCTCTACATAGGAATGGATATTCAGATCTGTTAGATAACTAAGGTAAAGAGTTGACATATTGAGATCGAGATAACTAAGACCTATGTCGTATACTGTCATGATATAGGCACACATCCTCTCACCGGAGACATATGTGTTACTATATGTCTAAGTATGTATATTTGGAAGACCGATAGGTTGATGATCTATTCAAGGTCTATACACTGACGAGTTGGCATGCATACAAGGGCATATGAGTAATACGATCTCTAAACGGATCATACTGATTCATTATTGAATCGGAAGGCATGACCTCACTCATGAGATATTAAGATCAAATTGTGTACACGGTTGTCTCGCTTTGGAAGCTTGAATGAATTTGTAGGTATGATATATGCTTTTGGAAAGTATATGATCGATACGTAGGTATGATATATGCCTTTCAAAAACATATGATAGATACCAACTCCCAATAATCAAATGAGAAACTTAATGATAAAAACCCATGAAGGAGACATTTCAAATATGATCTAAATCTTCAGGTTTATTCTAAGTCTTCCAGTATGCATGATGTACGAGTATTAGGAATACTTGAGGGTAATGTGAACATAAACGATTGTATAACCATGACGCTTCCATTCTTAGTGAGTGATGATACATGTTTGGATTTTAGTGACTCCTTTCAGTAGAGAAGTAATTTAATCTTAGTCCAAATGTTGGATAATGATCTGAATACGATTCAGATACAATTAGAAGATTATATTTACGACTTTGATTTAATCAAACATATGTGAGGTTCCCGAGATCTAGATTTGAGATATGATTTCAAAATCTAAGTCACTATACGTGGAACATACAATCGTCCTGTCCTTATCTCTATGTATCTGCAGATAGAGCACCCTATTCTTGAAGGAGTTCGGGAATAATTTCATAGTTGATAACGTATCTGAGCATTGAGAAAAAAATGGTAATTAAATATGATTTAGTTATTATGAATAATACGAATATGATTCATATTATTTGGACACATGAGAATGGAGATCCAATATAATTAAATATGATTTAATTATCAAGAATATGAATTAATCACATATATTATAAATATGATTTATAATATATCAGAGAGAGTTAATTGTAATTGGTATTTACAAATTAAATGTTGATGTGAATTGGATTTACGTTGGACAATTAATTGTCCAATGAAATTTACATTTTATTTTAGATGTGTGAATATGATTCGCATTTTATCAATGGCATGATTGAAATTATCACAAAATAATTTGGAATTATTTGTTTGAATAATTATGCAACAAATGTTGTTGCACATGTGGAATCTGAGAGAGATATGGGATCTCATCAATTTGGAAAAGGAGAGCCACCTTCCCCTTTTATAGGGTGGACGACCATGGAGTCCTACTCCATATATGGTTGTCCACTTTATTAAGGGAATGAGGCTTGTCCTCTTTCCTTTATTTCCACATCCAATTGATTTAGATTAAATTGAATGTGTTGTAAATTATTTGCAACAAATTTAATTTATTTTAAATTTATTATTTATTATTATAAATCTATGCAACAAAATTATGGCCATTGATTGAAAGCACAAATCAATCTAAACCACTGGATTTGTGAGCATATGGATTGACACCTATGGACATCTAATTTAGTATAAAAGAAAGGTAGCCCTAGCCTTTATTTTTGACATTACATGATTTTCAACAATAAATCTCTCTCTCTCACTCTCAATATTTCTCATATACGTCCACTCTATGTATGAACAATGTGGTCGTCCACATTGTTGACCTAAAGAGACTCGCAATCGTCGCGACACTGTTGTGTTGTCGGATCGACTGCTTGTGGATCTCCTCTATCGTTGGTGCTTCTTGCTCAAGAAGAAGGCATCGGATTTCGTGAGACAAAATCAGGAAACTCCTCGCTCGGATCATCAACTTGGAATTCAGGAAGCACATGTCTCATCCACGCGCCTATAAGTACAACCTTTATTGGATTGGACTTGAGACAGGAGGTCTATTCGTTTTGAGACATGATCACAAACATGCTTTAAGAGGCAATACATGTACTTGTTTATGTTGTTGATGAAACGATTTGAGAAGTGCTCTCGAATCATGTAGTTTCATTTATTTAAAAGTTTTAATTTTCGCTACCCGATGTAACTAGTATATTAGTTACTTTAGGTCGTATGTGATGGAACCTACATGCTTCCATGATGCGCTAAGGCCTAAACCCTAGCTTTCAACAACAATTGAGGTGACTCTTCCCATGCTCCTCCAATGCGACAACCGGGCTACTCCCTTCATACCCAGCTTTCCCTGAGAGGACCAAAGATATCGAGGTAGACTGTCACTACACTCGAGACATGATTCAGAAGTGTTTCATCTCTACAACACATGTTAGTGCGGGGGATCAGACAACATATGTGTTCTTCAGGATCTCGCCAGATGGCCATTCCAGAGACGATGTTCAAAGCTGAGCATGATTGATATCTATGCCTCGGCTAAAGGGGGAGTGTTCAAATATTAGTTATCTCTTATTTCTTTTATGTATTCTCTTTTTCTTTCCGTCTACTTTATTTAAGTTTTCGAACATGTTCCTCTATATAAGAGAACCCTAGGTCCTCATAAATAAGCAACTCATTATTTTCCATACGTATTTTTGCATGTTCATATCATGTAAACATATATTTGTTCAAATATATGTGTGTCTTTGTCTAAATGCCTATGGATTATATGTGTACATGCTCTTAGAAATAGATGCACTCACGCCATATTTTTAGCCATTCCCATATTAATTCAATCATTGTAAATGTATAGAATTTTCCTAAATTTTAAAAGGAACTGTTTTTTTACCTGTGAACCATAGACTTGTGTAAAGAATGACTATAGTAGGAATGGAATTTCTAAAGTAAAATGTGTAGTCATAAATGAAGAGATCGTATTCGAAACAATGCGATCATGAGGAAAGTTGGTGTCGCTCCAATAGAGGATAAGATGAGAGAAAATCACTTATGATGGTTGGACCATTTGCAAAGGGGGTCGGCTGATGCATCAACTAGAAGATGCTTGATTTAGGATGTTGGGCCATAAAAGAGGGCGAGGAAAGTCAAGAAATGTTGGAAGGAGACTATCATAAGGAATCTTAATTATTTGGATCTAAGTCCAAGAATGACCCAATATAGATCTGAATGGAGGCAAAGAATCCATTTAGCCGACCCTACTTAATGTGGAAAAGGCTTTATTGTTGTGTTTCAAAGGACCCAACTTTTTTAAAAATATGTATTAATATGGATTATAATAAAAAATGTGTGTTATTTTGGTTCCTGATACATGAAATGTATTACTTGATTCTTTCTGGCAATCTCTATTTATTAATTTATGTTGCATGTAATGTCTTTGAGTCATTCAAGAAGAAACATTTCTTTTGCTACATCTATTCCCTTCTTCACATTCCCAACTTTTTCCCCAACTTTTTATGTGTTTGAGGGTGGTTGACAAAAATAATGGCGTTGAAGGATGTAAACATTACATATCATATAATTGGAGGGTATACAAACAATAAAGACTCTTTAATTATGTTAATGGAAAAAAAATATAAATTGCAAACATGGTTCTATAATGTTGAGATATTAGCTAACTTTTATCCCTTTTATGTATTATCTTTTCTTTATGTCTAATTTATGTAATTTGCCCAACATGTTTCTCCTTTATATAAGAAACCATAATGCCTCTTGAATAAGCAACTCGTTATTTTCTCTTCACATGGTATTAGAGCGATGGTCCTTATTGGGATAAATAAGAGTTATTATTTAATCCTTGAGCCCTAGACTCTCTTATACAGGAGAGGCCTATGGGCAAATTACATATGGTAGACAAACAAAATGAAAAATAGATAAAAGATACAAGAACATAAAATAAACTTCTACACTCCCCCTCAAGATGGAGCATAGATATCTATCATGCTCATCTTGGATAAGCACTTTTGGAAGGGACCCCGAAGTAAAGCTTTGGTAAGAATGTCTACCGTTTGGTCTTCTGAGATAACATGGGTTGTAGAAATGAAGCCTTTATGGATCATGTCACGGATATAATGGCAATCAACCTCAATGTGCTTTGTCCTCTCGTGAAATGCAAGGTTATTTATAATGAAATGCAACATAATTGTCACACTTTAGTGACATGGTAAGAAGAACATCTATATGTAGATCTGTCAGTACTACGCGAACCCACATCACTTCTGCACATGCTTGGGCCATAGCTCTATACTCCGATTCAACATTGGATCTCGCAACTACTGTTTGCTTCTTACTCTTCCATGAGACAAGTGACTCCCCAACAAATATAGCAAAGCCTAATGTAGACTTTCTATCCTGTGGGCACCCTACATCGTCTTCATCTGCATTTGCTGAGATGGTAATAGTGCCCTTCTTCCCAAACATCAATCCTGCACCTGGAAATGACTTAAGATACCTTAGTATCATATGTATAGCATCCATGTGTACCTGACGAGGTTGCTCCATGAACTGTCTCACTTTATTTACTGCAAATGAAATATCTGGTATGGTAATAGTAACATAAAGGAGCCTCCCTACCAGTTCCCTGTATCTCCTCCTGTCAACCTCCTCAGTATCATCATCATGCATCTTCATGCTTGAATCCATGGGTGTAGAAGCAGGCCGACATCCAAGCATACATGTGTCACTTAGCAAGTCAGTGACATATTTCTTCTGAATCATCACACATCTTTGTTCATTTCTAGTAAACTCCAATCACAGGAAATATCTAAGTACTCCTAAATCCTTGGTGACGAATTCATGGCCCAAAAATTGTTTTGCTCTTTTTATTCCCTGCATATCATCTCCTGTAAAAAGTATATCGTCAACATACACCATAATAACAGTCGTACATCTGGATGTCCTCTGTACAAAGAGAGAATGGTCTGCATTTGACTGTTTGAACCCTTGCTTCTCAAACAAATCTGAGAGCTTCTGGAATCAAGCTCTCGGGCTCTGCTTTAGGCCATAGATTGCCTTATGAAGCCTGCATACTTGTACACACTCCCCTTCAGTAGTAAACCCAGGTGGCTACTGCATGTACACTTCCTCCTGAAGATCACTGTATAAAAAAGCATTTTTGACATCCAGTTGAAACAGGGGCCAATCTCGAATCACAACAACAGATAAAAGAATCCGTAAGGTAGAATGACAAGAAACAGGAGAAAACATGTCAAGAAAATCTACCCCGTACATCTGAGTAGAGCCCCGAGCCACCGGTCGAGCCTTGTACCTATCAATACTGCCATCTGCAGTTTGCTTTACCATAAAAACCCACTCGCAACTCACAGTAGATGCCCTAGTAGGAGTTG